>VYXB01000653.1:0-349146 GCA_013397135.1 Pachyramphus minor
ATATATTTACCCCTGGGTGTCATTCATTATTTATTTGAGGGAAAATTTGGATCACTGAGGAATGACATGTTTTGGAGTGTGCTGTTACTCTGAGATAACTGCACTTTGCCTCAGGTATGCAGTGAGTCACCAGGTTGATAACTGGTGCATTCCAGCACCCTGAGAAGTGGAGCTGTTGTTACCTTACAGTAACCACATGCCTTGAGCAATGTTATTTCTCACCTACAATAGTGACTTTTTATCTTGTTAAGGAAAACTTGATGCCATCGATTTTCAGGAACTATGTTGAAAGGCATATGACTAAGTGCTTTACAAAAAGTCCCTGCATAAATACAGCTTCTCAGGCTATTCTGGTTAGTGGTCAGAGCAGGAAAGGACAAATAAAATCTCCAGGAATCTATTTACAGAAACATGGTCAAATAAACCAAGAAGGAGCCATTGTGTGTGTGCCCTCCTTGGTCTAGGACCAAGATTTAGTGTGGAGTGTGAAACACAGCTGTTTAGATGTAGCTTTTATGCCACTGTTTCCAAAGCAGCATGTTAAAGAGAGAGAATAAAAGCTCCAGTTTGCTTATTTTATTTGGATGTTTCCCAAAGCAAAGACTGCTACTTACTCTGTGTGTGCACATCCCTCCCTGAGCAGCCCTGAACTCAGCTCCTACCTTTCCATGGGAATGGTGATATTGCTAACAAGGAGCTTTGCCTACACATTTCTTGACCTCCTGCTGTCCAGACACACTCTGGTGCCAGCATGTTCCAGCTTTCCATCCCAATCACTCCATTCACTGCAGCTTAAACATTAGGCAGAAATTCAGTCTAGGGGATCCTGCATGTTGTTATTTCCTATATTTTCCCCTCTGGGCATCCATTTGCCCCTGGCAGCTCTGAACCAGCCCAGATGTTCTCCCTGGAGCACTGTCAGCCCCAGTGTCCCAGTGCTGTTACAGTAGATTCATACCCTGAGTTCAGTCTTTCAGAGCTGACACTATTTTTTGGATGCCAGCAATGAATTCTGCACACAGACACTCAAGGCAACCGAAAGGGCTGTGGCTGTCAAGTGTTTCTTTATGTCGTGTTCAATTCTTGTTTTCAAGCTTTTCTTTTGCTTGTGACACCTTCTCCAGAAATAAACATTTCTTTCCCTGCTAGTTATAGATCAGTTCCCTCCAAGCCAGTCAGCATTTAACTCTTCCCATGTTTCCTGAGGAAAATCATCCAGTTCACCTCTGGAGGGAGTGATCTATTGGATAAAACGTTCAGGACCAACTTGAACACCTGGGAACTATTTTTAGCTCTGCTGCTGGATGGCCACAGAGTCTCAAGGGGATCACTTTACTCTTCTTCACTTCCCCTTGCACCTGTGTAACAGAAGTGATAGCACAAGGATCTAATCCTCTCTTCAGGATTATGGTTGTTTGTACAACTTTCACTTGGAAGCCACAACTGAATAACTGCAGCTTTATGGCTACACAACAACATAAAGGCACGATGGCAGCAACACATTGAGATATTTATGGGAAATTATATTACTGGGAGCATCATGGTTTGCACCTCCATCTCCACTGCTGCCCTTGCCCACACTGGCAGCAAGGTTAAGCCCTCATGGGAATACTAACAGGTTCTTCCAAAGCCTCATTTGGCTTTGGAGATCATCCTGAGGGAAACTTGGTAGCTTATCCTGAGGGAACTTCTAAGAATTTCCTCACAGACCTCAGTATGGCAATAGATGAGATCAAAGGGAAGCAGTAGACACCCTGTTGATCATGAGAGGGATGTAGCAGGAGTATGTTTTACACAGAACCAGAGGCTTGGATAACACAGTTCCAAGCCTCAGCTAAATGTCTTTAATCTCCAAATCATCCATCCTTACACATGTGTTGACAAAAAACACTCTATAGGGGCAAAGTAATTATTTTTATTCTCTTTCTTTCCTTGCTGCTTCACCAATAGCCGATCAATATTGTCATTAAAGCTCTGAGAATAGGCTCGGTTGGTTAATCTGTGCCTTGAGTGCAACACAGAGAGAAAGGAAAACAAAACTCCCTCAATCATGCAGCTCTTCCACAGCCATCACCAGTCCCTTTGTTTGGGAAAAGGGGCACATCCATGGATGTCTCTCTCTCCAAGGACAAGGAATATGGTCCTGAGTTTTCAACAGGTAGTTGGAGACATCTCTCACCAGTGGCAATTTGTAGGTAGGTCAGGTTTAGAGGATGAGCATCCTTTAAAAAGCTGGCTTATTGTGTACTTGGTGCATTCCTTTAACAGGCTTATCCTATCATTAAGTCTTCTATGGGAGAAGGGACTCATTGTGCCCATATAACACCAGCCTAATTGGTTTTGCCCAGAATTTATTTAACAGGTTTATTCTAACAAGTTTATTCTTTAAACATCTGATAACTCTTTTGTTATAACTCTTTAATGAGCCTCTGTCCTCCTCTGTTGGGTTTAATTCCTTTTGCTGCTGCTCAGGAAGGTTTTGCATCTACAGAGAAGGCTGATTGTGCCGTGTTTGGGCACTGATAAGCTTTATTCTTGTGGCAGATATTCATTTCAGTGTGCTGAAGTAGGTGGATGCACCTATATTCATGTGAATAGGAATGTGTGGAAGAGGGAAGGGTTTTTGTACTACATTTCAGTGCAGTGCCTTTCATCCAGTGAGGCCCAAGCAGTCTTACAAACTCTCACATTCAAATCCTGCTTGCTGAAAGGAAAAGCTCCTCCAGGTTTCCAGTGGGTTTCTAATCAGACCCATGGACAAAATTCCTAATTGGTGAATCCCTGAATGAAGTGGTAAGGGGCTAATTGTGTACAAGATAACCCCAAATGTGTTCTGATCCTGCTTATATATCCACAGCACCCTGAGGGTGCCTTGGGTGAGACGTTCCCCAGACTTCTACAAGAGCAATATGTGGGACACTGGGCTGTTCTGACACTGATACTGAAGATAATATAAATTCAAACATTCTGAGTGGGCAAAGTATCCCATTACAGCAGGTGGTGTATGTCAAAATGTGCCCAGAGTCACTCTGCTTTGTATAGCTCCAAATACCTCTATTCTGAAGGCAATTAAATATAAATTTAAGTTCACTTCAACAAGGCATGGCTTCTGTATTACTTCAGTAGGTTGGGAATTCAAGCAAGAGCCATAGAGCATTAATCAGAATTGCCCCACAGACCACTAAAATAGATTTTATCTCTCCCGGTCCAGTTCTGTAATCTCAGGTCTTGTGTTCTCCACACAGAAAGAAATATCAGCTTGCTTAGAATAAAAGAGAAGAAAGCACTTAAGTTCAGGTCAAAGCATATTATTGTTCTTCAGACTCCAATAATAGAAATTATAATAGTACATGGATAACGTTCAAATTTCCATCAAATTTTGTACTAAATATGATACATATACAATTATATATGGCTATAACTAGAAAATACAGTCAACAGTGTTTGGACCCACATTGTTACACTCTGTACCACTTGATTCAGATCTTAGTGGACAGAAAAACTCTTCATTTGATGAGCTTGTTCTCAATCCCATTCAACCAGGATGTGCCTCAGCTGCAGAGAGCACCGTGAACTTGATGTCTGGTGGCAGAATTTTGTGTCATCTTTAGAGTGTTATTTTGCACAGCAAAGAGAAAGGAAGGTTGAGGGAAAAATCTACACTTTTGCCTCTCACAAGCCGTGAATTGGCTGAAAGAATGAAGTAATGTCTCTGTGGAAAGGGAGGAGGGAGTGTAGGGATATGTCTGTGTGCACACAGAAAGCCTCAATCTTTGAGATTTATTTCATAACACATTTAGGATAAGGTGGAAATATTCTTATCATTTTTGTAGATGAGATCCTGACAGACTGAGGGGACTTATCTGTAAAGTAACATAGAAAAGATGTGTCCAGACATCAAATTTAACTGCTGCTTCCAAAATATCAACCTTGTTTCCTAACCCTTGGATCAGCCTTCTTCTAATGGAAGCTTTCAGTCCATAGTGCCTCAAATCTCACGATTTCATATCAACAGAAGTAAGTGAAGAATTAACTAACGTTGCTTTGTGTATAAAGGAAGTCTGGAGGAGGCCCTGGAGATAACTGGTTGTTCCATTTTTATCACCTCAGCTCTGCCACTGTTTCCTCTGAGGGTCTGCAAGCAAAGGTTCTACAATTTAAAAGGAAAAGGAAGAACTGAAAAGTATTTTCCACTAAAATTTTACTAAAGAGCTCTCAACATGGAGGGAAATATTTCTACCACATGATGTTCTTTCTCAGCACTACTTACAAACATACAGACCAACCAATAGCTACAGGATAGAGATGGGTGAACACTCCCTGATTAAATGGTTTTTCATTCAAAAATGTCAATCTTTTCACACCAAATTCTGCAGGGAAAGAGTTTTTGTTTCAACAAAACATCTCAGTCACAGGTTTTTACTTACATTAAAAACAAAGACACAGGAACTTTCAGCCTGGCCCCACAGGATGTGCAGGAGGTCACAGCCTGGGAGTCTGATTGGGGTCTTACTCAGTCCTTGTGTGATTCCCCAGGGGTCTGTGACACAGACAGTGGGACTGCAGCAGGATTTCTGTCCCAATCCTCTCCACAAGCCCCCAGCAGGGACTGGCACTGAGGAATGGCCGTGTTTTACTTCGGGAGCACATCCATATCTGCAGTTACAGCCCTTTCCCCTGCAGACAACATATTACAGAAGTGACTTGAGCCAGGACAAGGACCCCTCATCCCCAGCTCACACAGTGCTCTCCAGCTCTGTGACCCAGCTGTGATGATAAAAAGCCATTTCACTTTTAGCCAAAGCCTGACCTTAGTTATTAACACTATAGGTTGTGCAGAGATTGTTGATGGAGGATTTCTTTTAACATTCCTGATTGAGAAGGAAACCTCATACCCGCAGCTCTCCAGTTTGATTTGTAGTCTATAAGTATAAATCTCTACCATTAAAAAAAAAGCCCTTTCCCCCACTGTGGCTCCCCAAATGTCACCATTTATCCCTCCACCTGCAGTTTTATGTGACCACAGGACAGTGCCTTTGAGTGGTAAGTGATGAGTGTCCGAGCTGACCTCCACAGGCTTGGATCTTATCTATCCATGGCAGCAAGGCCAGCTCCTTCCAATCAGCTCCTGTGTGCAGGGATAATAAAAAAAGATATACCTTCCCTCCCCACCTGTTTAACACAGTTGTTTAATACAGTAATTCTGTGAGAATGTGCATGTTGTGAATGACTTACTGTTATTGCATGCATTTAGGGCAGCCTGAAGATTCAAAAACAGAGATAAAAGTTCTATTATCCAAAGGGCCCCTTTGCCCACAGCAATGTTTATGAAAATCATTTTGTCCTCTTGCAATTTGATTTTTCTGTTTTATTAAACTGTAAAGCAGTTTAAAAGGAGAGTGGAAATACATTGGCTTGCTAGAGCCACCTCAATCAGATGAGGAGAGGGCATGGGGTAACCTCTCCCATTTCTCTGCTGCCTTCTGAGAAGAACCATGGTCTTGGAAATTAAGTGTTGGGACTTTAGTGCCACAGCTGTTTGCTGCCAGCTGGAGGGAGGGCACCAGAGAGGCTTAGAAACCAGGCTGGAAAGATGGAGAACTGCTTTGGCAGGTGTTTGAATACAGGTACCAATTCAATCATCACAACCCCACTGCTCAAGCCACCCTAACTCTGAACAGTCACCTGCACTTTTGCAAGGCAGAGGACTGGAAAAAGCTCTTTCTTCCTTTTCCCCACTCCCCCTATCTCAGAGAAGGTCTTTTCTTGTGCTCCAAGATGTCATTATGACCTCCATGAATACGGAGCTTCAGCTTGCTGAGGCTCCATCATATCAAAGTGTTGCCTGTTTGCTTTGCTTTGGTTACATGAGATCCGCTTTCTTCACTTGAAAAGAATAAAGTAGTCCATTTGTAGCTCCTTGCACCAGCAGGAAAAATGTCTTCTTTAGCAAAAGAGAAAGCACACTCCAGTGCTCTGAACTCCTCTGCTGTTGATTTTAAAAGCCTTGTACTGTTATAAGTCATTATGGTTACTTTTAAGAACAGACTCTTCACTTTAGAATGTTCTGGATTCCAACAACTCTTCTTGCCTTTCAGACACGAAGCTCCTCAGACCAGATATGTCTCTGCTGATGTGTTTGAACATCCTGTAGTAAAGCACAGCCCTGATCTTTGCAACAATTCCGAACTCCTTCTATCTTGCAGTTAAGGGTAATTTTTCCCTGATTTTTTCACTGGAGTAATTTCATCTGTTGCCACATGAAACAAAGAGAATGTTCCTAAGGCTTTAATGGATGTTCTTTGTACCTTTTCAAGGTTATTCAGAGCAGGAAAAAATATCAATATCAGCCCACCTGGTGTACTGGATCCTGTCAAACCTCCCAGCTTGGGAAGGCTGAGGTAGGCAGGAATGCTCACTAAAGTGTAGGAAAGACATTCTTGCCACTATTGTTTTAATTAATGGTTGGTTAATGCTGGATCCCAACTTCTGCATACTTTCTCTGACCACTGCACTTTCAGCAATAGAGCAAAAGAGCTGAAAGGGAAATGATGTGTATTTAGATTAGAAAATAGTATAGATAACTAAAATATAGCAAATCACTCTGAAAAGATGATGGTGGTATAGCAGGTCTGTTCAGCCTTCAGAAGGAAAAGCTCCAGGAGAAAATCCATGCATTGACACAGTTCCATGTTGCTCAGTTCAAGCATTTAAAAAATTACAGCATTTTCCTCTATGGTCTCTAAGGTACTTTGTGTAAAATACAAAATTAACTTAAAATGAAAAGGATATTTTGACTTCTATTTTCTGATCCTTCCAAGTGGTCACAAAAGGTATTTCCTAATTTTTTTTTTCCTGCTGTGAAAACTTATAACTTGATTCTTAAAGTATCTAGAAGATGAACTACCCAAATTATAATATGGCCCCTGGATCTTGGTCTTTTTCTGAAAGCAATTGATATTATCAGATTTATAACAACTCACTTAAAATGGTATCAGTGAACATTAGTCATGAAGTCCTTCTTTCCATATTTTGTCAGGATAACTTGTGATAAACCTTGCACTTCTCATCATTTTTCAAATAATACAAATTCACATATTTTCCCTTGGAGATGTCTCATCCTCCTCTCTGACTCCCTCACCAGGCTCCAGCAACCACTGTTTTCTTGGGGATAGGAATTACCAATATCCCATGATCTTTAATTAAAATGCCAATTTAAAATGTTGCCAGAGACTCCTTTTGTGATATGCAAACCTTTCACCCAGGGCCAAATCCTAGTGAGGATTTTCTTAGCATGAATATGTTCACAAATCTCTGTCATTTCAGCAGTGAGTGAGCAAATCTGTGCTGAGAGCCTTCTTAACAGGAGTGTGTTTACAACCCTACGTCATTTCAGCAGTGAGTGAGTCAACCTGTGCTCCCTGAGTTAAAACACCACAAAAAGCCAGGATGATCTGTCAGTTCAGAAGGAGAGGCACTGATAGCAAAGGTTGTCCATTAACCCCTGTCCCAGGAGGGTGCAGGTTCCTGGAGAGCCCCCTCCCACACCTCCTACACCTCCCCAGCTGTAGGAGAATAATCCAGCCCAACTGGCTTTTCCACCCACCGCATTTTCCGAGCCTTGATTAGATTCTGCAATCACAGATCAATTGATAATTTCATAAACCCAAGTGAGTGGCTGTCAGCACTGCAATCAGCCCAGTGTGATGTGGATGCATTGACCTTCAATCCCCTGCCCAGGAGTGTGTGTCAAAGATAAAATGCCTGTTTGTAATGCCTCCCCCTCCCTCTCTCCCCAGGCTATTGCTCTTTATGGACTGAGTAAGCTTTTGTTTAATTGGTTACAGAAACTGGAGAAATAAATAATATCAATACTCAGCCTGCCCCCAGTGACTCCCAGATGGCTGCAGGGAGGAGGCTTTGCTCTACAGGTGGCCCTCAGGAAAAGTTTGTCAGTCTGCTCCAAGGGAAAACACACAGACTGTTAGCTCCACAGCAGGGGATTGCATTTTCCCTGTGCCTCAGGGATGGGAGTGAGGTGACAATCACGGGAAATATTTTCTCCATGACATTTGCACCCATACTCTGGAGCTGGTTGTCTTCCCTTCTTCAGTGCCTCAGTGTTCACTATAATGACATGACATAGACATGAGGCTACTTCCCTTTTCTGTCCTTCTTTTCCCCTGGACCCACATCCATCCTTGAACTGAGTACCCATATTAGCCAAGACATGGGAAGTCAGGCAGAGAAGTAAATTACTGACAGCCACTCAGAAAAACTGACCTGAACTCTTTTGAAAGCAGCAGTGTATTTCTTATCTGCTTCTCATGTTCACCATTTCATCCCAAATAAAGGCACTGATTCCTATTTACTCTGTGTGTGCATCCCCAACCTTTTTCCCTGCAAGCAGTTTGTTATTCTCAGAGCTTGGTGAAGAATTTACAGGCCATATATAAACCCTTTTGCTGCTGCCAGAGTATCCCATGAATAGATTTTAATTTTCTGAAGCATCTTTGCTGTGCAAACCCATCAGTATCACAGCCCAGACTCCCATCCCAACAGATGTTAAGAAATGTTCACGAGCTCATCATCACTGTGTTGTCACTTAAATCATGAGATCCTCTTGAAACTATTTCCATATTAGCTGATGGTTCCCAAACACTTGTAACGAAGGGCTCATAAAAAGTTTATGCAAGTTTCACGCAACATTACATTCAGCAAAACACAACCACTCAGCTTCATGTAGCCTGGAAGGGAACACAAAGAGAGCTGGCTACTTACAAATTTCAGCTGAGCTTCCCAGGAACCTTGTGTTGAACAACTGTTCCACAATTGCCTCTCTAATCATGAAAAAAATATAAACCTCTTCAGCTTGGGCATAAACATGGCATGAAGTGTGAAATCAACCCATGTTGTACATCATTTGGAATGACCAGTCACATGCAGAGTCTAAATAATTAGTAAAATAATTAATAACCTGCCAAATAATTAGCACACTTAATTAGGTATGGACAAAAACGAGAGCCTAAGTACGTGTGCTCCTTGAGTTTGGGTCATAGCAAACAAGATCAGAATGTCAACTAAGCTTTCAGTCCATCATTGCATAACCTGGTTGCTTTGACTTTGGGAAAACTGTTGGAATGCTGTGGGTCTTAACATTATTCAGATAAAATTATGTATCTCTCACTTTTACCACCCCCTGCTGATTAATACTGGGAGCAACTCTCCTCTAACTTCTTTTTACGGTTTCTCTGTCCCAAACAACTTCAGAAGAGGTAGAAGTTACTTTTCTGGAAACCCACTCCAGAAACCAAGGGTAGGCAGTCAGGACCAGAGGGACAGAGGAAAAGCTCCATTGGTTTCATCACAATATTCCCCCTCACGCCTCTAGAACCACATCTCAGGGCTGTATTTCCCTAACTGAGGTCTCTTTCTCTGGATGTCTCATCATTCAAACTGCTTCAAGTGACACTTCATTCCTTACAGCTGCTGTGGGACAGGACAGAGGGAGTTTCTGTGGTGGAAAGGAATGTACTCCATGGAGAAAATTTTTCAAGCATAGAATCACAGAAGGGTTTGGGGTGGAAGGGAACTTAAAGATCAATTCCTTCTAACCCTCTCCATGAGCAGAGATGTCTTCTAGAGCAGGCTGCTCAAAGCCTCATCCAACCTGGCCTTCAACACTTCCAGGGGTGAAAGTGTTCAACTTTTGACTTCCTCCCACTCCTGGGAGAGCTGCACAAGAAAATACTCATTCACCACAACCAGAGGAAGCAAAAGCAGCAGCACCAGTTATGCATCACAAAGCCATGAGAACCCAGAGGCCTTCAAAAGTCAGAGTGTGGCCACCTGGCAGAAGGACACTGGGCACTGATGCCTCACCTCACCAACTGCACTGGACACACAGGAGTGATCCATCCATCACTGTGGGGCAGGGTAAGCAAATCCCACCTCTCTGGAGAGGAGCATTGCCAGCAGTTCCAGCACACAGGCAGGTCTCCATCTGTGGTTGTGCTGAGCCAGGGCTCCCCTGGGCGGGAGCAGGGAGGGAGTTTTGGCTGCATTTTCCCCCCCTGGGGCTGCTGTGATATATGAGGTGCAGGTGACACTTGGGTCAAGTGAGCACCTGTTCTCCCGAGGCCTCGGGGGAGTCTTACTAACATGGGAAGAATTTATTTTAACAGCTAGAAACTGGGGGAGATTATCACAGGGCATTCTCTGCCTGGGAGTTGTAAACTGCTGGAATTCGCTTCTCCCCTTTGGGATGCTGCAAAGAAATGAGGAAGGGTCTCTCTACAAGGACAGGAGAAAGCTGGTGTCTGTGTTAGTTTTAATTTGGATTGCAATAGTCAAGATATACTCTTGGTCTGCAAACAATAACCTCATCTCTCCACCACAGCAGCTGGAGTATAGGGCTGAGTCCATTTTATTTTGTCCAGAGGGTTTGGAATTTTTGTTGAGACAAGGGATGGCTTCCTTACAAAGACCTTTTGGAAAGCAGGGGTTAAAACCATTCCCACATACACAAGTTTAATGTCTCACCTCAGTACATTTGGCTGCTGCAAGGCCAAAATAAAGCATTATTATCCTTGACAGTAAGTGAGGAGGTGAAACCCCTTTGCCTCTTTCATCTGAGCCTACAAAAGTCAGAATCCCAACAGCACTGCCTTCCCAGTCAGTGAAGGAAAATACCCCAAGTTACATGGAGAGGTGTAGGAAAGGGTCCTGCAGGTCACCAATCTGGGTTCTAAGGGAAGCTGGTGGCATTTTAATAGTTTGTGTAAAAATTAATTGCTTGTCTTATGTCAGCTCCTGGTGACTGGGCAGGTATTGCACAAGCCCAGCTTGGGGTCAGCAGCCTTACAAAAAATGTCATGTCTATTCCTAAGTGATCCTGGAGATGGGAGAAATCTGTTGGATATCAGCAATCCCAGGAAAGAGGCTGAAATGGTGTATTTGGTCACATCAGAACACTGTAGAGAATTCCTGATCTCTTTGTAAGAATGGTGGGAAAGGGAAGCAAGGCGGGGAAAAAAATTAACTCTTTCCCTACTTGCCTTTAAAATGTTGATTTTAGCTGCTGTTTGAAAATTATGTTCTTTTGACATTGCCTTAAATGTTGTCTTTTACTCAAAATAGTTTAAAATGGTAAAAAACACAACAAAAATCAAAATGCAACACTTTCCCTAACCCTAAATGGGAATCATTTTGTTGTTCTGGTTGATTTTTTTCTTTTTCCTTTTCAATTTGCTAAGAAAGCTGTTATTCACCAGCCCTGCTGGAATCACTTCTCTCACTCCTAGTGCTGGTACTATGGCATCAATTCAGTAGATGAACACAGGATTTCAGTCTCCTAAAGCTGCCAATCCTGCACCTTTCAGAAATGCCAACTGCACTTTCGGTGGTAGCTCGGAGTTACTGTGCTACTGCCTCGGAGCCTGGAAGCCCATGGACAGAGCCAGCAGCAGAATCCTGGCTGGAAAGCCTGAGCAGCTCCATGGGTATCAATCATGTACATCTTGTTTTACACAAGGGTCAGTTGAACACATCCCAGCATCTCCTGATCCCCAGACGTATGCAAGGATCACAAAAACAGCTCCTCCTCGTGAACAGGAGGACTCAGGAATTGGGCAAAGGACTTGGCTGAACAGGAGAGGAGCTGACCCAGTGACTGAGGGGAGCTTGCAGCAGCACATCCTCCTCTGGGTGCTCAGACACAGGGAGATAGAAGGTGAAATGTTTCTCACAGAGTGACCTCTGCCAGATGAGCCTCTGCCTTCCCTGCCAAGAGTGTCTGTTCAAAGGAGCAGCACCCTCATATCACCTGTGACTGCTGCTCCCTCAGCAGTGCCACTCTCTTGAAAATGGCTCGTTTCCACTCTGGAAAACAAAGCAATTCCAGTGACAGACTCCTCCAGCCAGAGTCACTAAACAGAGAAAAGATTCTGCTCCCAGGATTCCCTCACTTGCCAGCCAGCACTGGTCAGAAAAAAATCTCTACAACTCTCAAAGCCTTCCCTCAAGGCCACATGATCCCCCCACACTCCCTTGCACACCCCCAACCATCCCATTGATGCTGAGAAGGGGGTGGCCGCGGTAATTAAAAGGTAGCAAAGCTCCGCCTGCATGAATAGGGGACGAGTCAATACAGTTCAATCTGCTGCTGAATTGGCTGCAATCAATTCCTCTTTCTGCCCGTCCAAGGCTGCAGCTGTAAAGTACTCACAGCCTGATCAATGGTGACCTTGAGAGCAATGAAGAGACAAAGCCACGCTGCAAACAGGGGGAGGGATGGAGAGGAGCCTTCGGAGAAGGCAGAAATGAGAGGGAAAGCTGAGCTTAACCTGCTTCTAGAGCAAGGCTGAGGTGCAGCCCGGGCAGCTGGTGTGAGCCAGCAGCAGTTTGGGTGTGTGCCCTGTTTCATTCAGCCCTGCAGAAGGAGCAGCAATTATTCCTCCTGCTGATCAGCTGCATTGTGAGGAGGAGGGGAGATTCACCAAGGAGTAGGATGGTTCTTGCCCAAAAGATTTTAGAAGTGGTACTGTGGGGTGATCACTACTCGCTATCTACCACCTCTATCCTTCAGGGAGATCAGACGGATGAAATCAGAGAATCATGGAGTGATTTTGGTTAGAAGGGACCTTAAAGATCATCTAATTCAACCCCCTTCCATGGGCAGAGACACCTTCCACTAGAACGGGTTGCAAGTGAAAGGTTTCTCTTTCCACAGCAGGAAGGTTAAAAATAAATGTTCTGTAAGGTCCTCAGAAGCAGGTGGTGCCAGACATCCAAGGCAACCCAGCAACTTTGTTTGACCTTAGGATGAGTCTGTCGACCTCAGGCAGCTCCTGCAAAGTTGTCAGAAGACATAAACCAAGATTGTGTCTTAGCACTTTCCCCTTCTGACCAGCTCCAACCCAATCACCAGTAATGAATTAATAATTAATCAATCACTCCCTGATTTCATTTTCAGCTTGCGAGATGGGGAAAAGAAAAAAAAAAAAAGAAATGGGATCTTAAAATAATGCTCTGCAATGGGCTGTGTCTGTCTCTGGCAAATGCAATTTAACTGCCTTAATGAAATGCTAATTGGTAGAAAATATATATAAAAACCATCCTGAATACTACTCTAATTGAATTTCCTTTTTCCAGATCTACAAAGCAAAATGCTCAGTGGAGAAAGAACAGTAAACAGACTCAAAGACTGTCCTTTTCAAGACGGGGTAAAAATCACAAAGAACTGCACAAGGGTTCATTGGGAATAACACCATTGTTGTGCCTAATTGTGTGTGTGGTGTGTGTGCATGTGGCAGAGCTAAATAAAAAATGATGTTTTTAAAGAGCTGCTGCTCCTTTGCTGATGGACTGGAGGCGCTGATCCGACAATTAAAGCATCATCTCAGTAATAGCCATAAATAAACAGGCAGCATTAGAACAGACTCGCAATAAAGATGATATTAAAAGTAGAACAAAATGAGAGGCAGCGCTGAATGGGGAAGGGTGAAGTGGAAGTCACATTGATCTGCTCTGTCTTTCTCACTGGGGAGGAGGAAACAATGAGCTGTTCTTACTGTGGCTCCCCAACACTCACCAAAGCTGCTACAAATGAAGACCAGGACACGCCTCCAACAAGGGGTGATAGGTGTAAAGGGCTTTTAGTCAGAAAAAGTGAGAAAGAGAGTGAAGTGGACACAATCAGGGGCTGATCAGGAAATTTCTATGAAGGCTTGTGTAGGGAAGTATTGATTTGTCAAAATCTCAGCTTCTTGCAGGCCAGGGTCAGCCCTGACCCATCTTCTACAGTTCATAACAGTTTAGAATTGTCAAAAGTGTGGCACTGCCCAAGTGCCAAGTTCCCAATTTCAAGTTATAATGACTTTTCATATAGAAACAAAAAGAGTTTAGAACACTAGAAGAGTTTAAGGGAAAAAAAACCCNCAGCCCTGACCCATCTTCTACAGTTCATAACAGTTTAGAATTGTCAAAAGTGTGGCACTGCCCAAGTGCCAAGTTCCCAATTTCAAGTTATAATGACTTTTCATATAGAAACAAAAAGAGTTTAGAACACTAGAAGAGTTTAAGGGAAAAAAAACCCCAAAACCAACAAAACCCAAACAACTCAATTTCAAACACAAAACACCAACTGACCTGACACACATACTGGCCATTCCCCACAAATTACTGACCTGGGAGCCTTTCTGAAGTTAACAGTTCTCATCTTCTTTTGAGAGGAAAAAGGTGCTGACGCTCTGCAAAAACTCCCTCCCCTGACCTGAGAGAGCAGTGTCCTCTCCATAATGGACATCTTCAACATTGCCACTGGCAAAGCACCTCCAGACTCCTTAATGTGGCACCAGGTTTCTCAAGCAAAACACCAGCAGTGCTGGTAGCCTGAGTCCAGTAGTCCACCCAGGCAGCAGGTTCCCCATGTTCTATCAGCATTACTATCTTTAAACCCAGCTTGTCAACACAGCACCTTCCTGGAGACTCTAAATGCCTTTGCAAATAGCCTTTCCAGCTGAGTATAATTACCTTAATTAAAACCCCACCTCACCCTTCTGACTGGAAAGGTTCATGTGTTTGTTTTAATGATCTCGTTAGCAGCAGGAGTGGAAAGTCCTTCAGTTCCTCTGCCAGTGGGCTGAGACCTGAATACTTGTGGTGGGGGGAGTCACCCAGGTGCCTCTGCTCCTCTGGGGGGGTGAGTTTTTGGGCTGAGGGAACAGGTGGGTGACAGAGGTCTCTGTGTTCTCTTTAAGCACCAATAATTTGTGGCTGGTTCTTTTCTCAATGAGACAGGAACCTTCCAAACCTCCAGAGGTTGGACTTGGCTGTGTCCTGATGCCAGGCCAGGGCGAGGGAATGTCTTGGTTGTTGGCTGTGCCTGGCTAAGGGCAGAGAGGAAGGTAACAATGGCCATAGGGCAGCAGAAAAGGCCTTTGCTGTGCAGTCTGGAGCAACCAGGGGTGTTTCTTCTACAAACAGCAATTCAGTTTTGTCTCTGCTTTCCAAGAAGTCCTTAAGTTTCACAGAAAACAGAGAACAACGACTTTTGACTTACCTTCTGTCCTCTTCCCATGGCTATACCTATGCAAAGTTAACCCCTCTCTTCCTCTAAGTCTTGTCTCCAGCCTCACAAAGTCCAGAAAAAGGTCTGATCCTATTTACTCTGTGTTAGCTAATATGGCTCCTGGGCAGCAGATTATTCTAAAAAGGCCATTTCAGCTCACCACTCCCTAATCCTTATTCCACTGTTAGAGAAAACTTAATTTTCTGAGGAAGGGTACCTCACTTCTGGGCTGTAGGCTGCTAGAATGAGGCAGCAGCACAGTCTGGCTTGAGTGGATGTGGGAGATGAGATCCTGGCTGCTTCTTCCTCCTCACTGGGTGTGCAGGCACCCAGCACTGCTTCTATTTCCTTGCTGCCATGAAAATTGCCTTATTGAATTTTTAAATAAACTGTGCTGGTTGGAATATCTAAAGAGCCTTTGCACAGACCCTGACGGGACTTTTTTTTTTTTAAATTAAAAATCTTGGCCTTGGGCAAAATGGAAATGTCTTCAGATTTGCAATCAGTGCTCCATGTAACACATCTGAAATGCAGTTTATAAGCCCATGATTTGATGGGGTTTGCTCCTGGGGGCCGTAATGAATGGATTTGTGGAATCTCAGAGCCCAGGGTGGCATGACACAAATTGCTACCAATGACCATTACAAGGCACGAGGGGAAAATGGGAAAGAGCAAGAAAAGAACAATCCAGTTCTAATCACATGGGAGTCACACTGTCCTCTCCTGCCAATCTCCTCCTAATCTTTGTGTTTAACACAACAAAGTGTCCATTTTGTTCCCAAGTGCAAAACTTCTCTGAGCCTCGAGAACATCCATCCCTGTGCACCATCCACCTGACAGAGCTGGGAATTTAATAACTAAGTACCTGATGCTAAATGCTGAATAGAACTGTCACAGAGAACCTGGTGAGGAGAAAAAGGCTTGAACTTTGTCCTGAGCCAGCTCTCCCCGGTCACTGAGCTGGATCATCTCATTAGCTGAGGTCAGAGGGAAATCCTCCTGGAGGAAGGCCTGGGGAATGGGGGAAAGCAGTGAGGAAAAATGCCTGGCACATTCCTTCCTCTCTCCAGGATACAATTCCAGGGGCTATGCTAGGGGTTAAATAGGTGACCAAGTCACTAATTGTGCTTGGGTTAAACAGATAACACCAGAGGAAGGAGTCACTAAGTGAAGACAGGACTGTGTGTTGGGCAGACGAGGGGAGGAGGTGACCAGAGAGATGCAGGGGGGGCAGAGCTGTGCAGGAGAAGTGGATGATTGAGGTAATTTGCTGAGTCCTCATCCAGAGCGCACAAAGGTAAGTGGGGCAGAGGTTCCTCAGTCATGGCTCATGCAAGGCTGGGAAAGTCACACACCATTGGGAAGGGATGGGTTGGAATCCAACACTTCTGGGGTATCAGCTCTGAGATGGAGCCCCTTACACCTGGCTCAGTCATCTCCTTATCCTGGTGGGATCATCTCACCTGGAACAAGCATGGAGGGAAGTTCACCATCCCCGTGGGCCACTGAAGTCCCAAGTCCTGAGGCACTTGGGAATCACACCAGGCTACAAACAACTGTAGCCCTCACAGCCTGTAACTCTCACACAGAGATGTCCTACAGACAATCACCTTATTATTTTTCTCAATGTGGCTAATCCAGAGGTACCACTGACCTCTCCCAGCCCACACCAGTTCAATGCCAACCTCCTTCCCTCATCCCCATCATGTCATCAGGTTCTGAACCCCTGCTTTCCAGGAAGCAACCTGCTGATGGAAAGTAGAGAATTTGCTTCTGCAAATTTGCTTTGCTCCTGCACGTGACCTTTGCTTTTGCTTTATTAAGCTGCCTTTACCTTGACTCGTGTGTTTTTTCCATCTTATTTTTCCCCCTTCTCCACCCTGCTGATGAGGGAAGTGATAGAGTGGGTTGGTGGACATTTGTTCAGCCAAGGTCAGCTCACCACAAAGAGCAGAAGAAGCAAACCAAGTAGGTTAATGTGTCTTTTGGAGGTGGTGGAGTCTCCATGTCTGTCTCAAAGGGTTTGCAGCCTCAAGGCGAAGTCATTTCTTTACAGCTGAGTTTTGCCTCAGGCTGATGCTGCATCCTGAGATGAAGCAGAAGGAGGAACAGGCTCATGGGCAGATTGTGCAATTCTGGGGAGGTCAAAAGTATAGGAGTGTGGGGGTATCAGAGCTGAGCTGTAGGGCAGGGAGAGGAATGTGCTGGAGGCTCAGAACTTGCACAGTGCTCTGGGAAAAGGAGCAGGTTGGAGCAAAGCCGAGCTCCACGGTTTGGGACAGGCCTGGGAAACATTGTTTTTTTGCTCTGCCTCTCCCCCAAAATGGTAAATGATGCTTATCCATCATTATTATGTCACTGTGCAGGGAGATGGCCCAAGGGCTCTGCTGAGGTCAGCAGGCTGATCCATAAAAAGGAACCCAAAGATGAGCTCACTTCTTTCACACGGAAAAGGAGTGGGTGAGATCTTTGAATCTCTGGAGATAGAAACAATTCTGAGCCTTGGTAGCTTGAAACTCCAGTTTTCAGCATCCATCATTCTTGTAAATACAACTGACTTCATTTCACACTGCCAAGAGCTGTTCCAAGGCAGTTCATGCCTCCCTGTGACATGTCCTTAGGAAATATTTGGTTTCTTGGTTGAATCCAGAAACAGGTTGAGTGTGATTGGCAACCCAGTGGCAAAACCCCTTGTGACATTTAAAGATACACACAAAATGATTAATCCCTTTACCTCACAATAAAATTGCCTTAAACCATCAACATCACAGAGGGACAAGATCCCTTGACCCTGTGGCTGTAGGACCATCCTGAAGTTCAACCCCATGAGATGCTGAATTGCAGACACCTCTCTGACTTCCATGAGAAGTGAAGGTATCCAGCACCAGCCTGGAGAGAACTTTTTCTGGAGGGAGGAAAAGAGCAAAGGTAAATATGTGTGTGAGAGAGAGGGACAGAAGGAATGAGAGGGAGAGAGACTATTGGAGGGCTTCATCATCCTCCTGTCTAGAAGATATTTCTCCATTGACTCTATTTAAAGTCAGCCTCAGGCTTGTGGGCTTGGAGAGCTTTTAGCAGATGAAAGAACTCACTCATCAGGCAGAGGTTTTTTGATTTTTTTTTTTTCCTCTCCCCATCTCTCCCAGGTCTGTTTTAAAGCCATTTCAGCAATTGTTGAAAACTGTCAGATGCCTTTGACGGATCAGTCCTTTCCCATGGAATTTGCATGGCCTGCTGGCCAATCAAAATGCAAATTGGGGCTACATTCAAAACACAAGCCCCCAATTTGTCTTCAAAAAGGCTGCTGGAAAGTCATGAAAGCAATTTAGCTGTTCCTGGGACTGCACCTTCTCTGCAGCCTTTAGTTCTGGCAACGCTGCTGGGTTTGGGAATGTGTGTGCGTGTCAGGGTGTGTGTCTGTGTGCCACAGGCGTTGTTTCCAGGCTGAGGGTGTAAATCTTCCCCTCTGACTGAGTGAGATTTATGGCTCAGCCACGGGGCTCCCGGCACCTCCCAGCACAGTGTTGCTCCTTCAGATCGGGACAGTCTCCGGGATGGGGTTTGCGAAGAGGGATGGACACTCAGGCTCTCCTGCCCTGCTTCCCTTCTCTTCCTTTTCCAGATGGCACCGTGGTTTGGTGACAGAGCAGAGGTCTGTGCCAGCAGCTCACACTGTGGCAATAATGAGAGCTGTTTAATGAAGGCTGAGTCAACAGCAACATGCTTCCCTTACCACAAATAAACACTGTTATTCCCTCTCCATGTTTTTCCCACTGGGAGCTTTCTGCTGGGGGAAATGGCCAGATCAACATCACAACAGATGAGCATCTCTGATTTAACTCTGGGTTAGGTACAGTTGGCATCATGGTGACACTGGCTTTTGCTGTCCCTCAGCCTGGTCAGCTGAGCCTGCCTCTGAGCCCTGCTCCCAGCCAGAGGGTCATCCATCCACCCCAGTCAGGGAACCCAGTCTGAGCCTGTTTAACTGGTTTTCTTTATTTTTCCAGTAGAAAACCATTTTTTTCCACTCCTCTTAACTTTTCTTTCAGAAAGTTCTACTTTGTCTGAAAATAATTCATCTCCCCTGAAAACACCCCTTCCCCCCATAATAGTTCTTCAGTTCTGATTTAAAGCCACCTTGCAAAGGTGGTGTGAGGGGATTTGTTTTTAATGAGAACCAGAAATGCTATACACAAGACAAAAAGCCTGACCAGCCCATTCTTTAGCTGGAAATGTCATTGTTTCATGCAAACTCATGCATAAAAATTTACCAATATTCTTCTTAAATAGGTCTGGGGGAAAAAGGCCCAGTTATCTGTTATCTACCCATGGAGTTATCTATTTCTATCTGTTATATCAGTTGTACTGAACCCACTGTCATCCCATTATGAACCATTTCTTACCCCCAGAGTCCCAGACCTGGGAATCTGCAGATTCTGCCACACATGACACTTCCTGGCATTACTCAAAGCTGGAAACAATCTTCCAGTGAACTGAGTTCACGCCAAAGAAAATCCATTCATGCTTATCAGACTTGGTTAATAAAATAAAACGGGTAAACCTTTACTGCAAGATTATTTGGAGTGATTTTTAAGTGTTGCTCCTCTGCAAATGATTGGTTTTATGTCCCCCTCCTCCCTTTAAGGCCTGGATTCTCCCTTTCCCTGCAGTCTGCCTCTTGTCTGGCTCACAGAGGCAGCCAGATGGTGTAATTTGCAGGTACCTCCACAGCACTTACTTGTCTGACATGCCTGAACTGATTGAAACATGCACAGAAACATTTGAAGCCTCGCTGAAGTGGTCTGGATAAAGCCCTGGAATGTGATAGGTCTGGGAGACGGACCAGGTACATTCAGGTACGTTGAAGATTGCACAGCACAAGAATCCATGGGAAGGAGTTTGTGCCTGCACATGTGGGCACAGGGGTGAGACTGAGTGGATGTGATTGCTGTGGATCTTCACAGGACCACTTGGCAGTAAATAAATACAGTCTGGTTGCTCATGCAGTGTCTCTCCCTGCATTTGCATGTAGTGTGTGTACTGGTAAGTGTATGACTCTGTGATTGACTCCCCCCTTTCTGGGGTGTCTCTCTGCTGTGTGTGATTGATGTACCTGGATTTCATCAAATCACAGAATCACAGAATGGTTTGGGTTGGAAGGGACCTTGAAAATCATTTCATTCCTCCCCCTGCTATGGGCAGGGACACCTTCCACTATCCCAGGTTGCTCCAACCCCATCCAACATGACCTTGGACACTTCCAGGGATGGGGCATCCACAGCTTCTCTGGGCAACCTGTGCCAGGGCCTCACCACTCTCACAACAAAGAATATTTTGAAAGTATTTTCTCTCTTCTTGGGCTCCTCCTTCTTTAGGAGTCTGTTTTCAGATGTCACACAACTCTAAAGGTAAAGGGATCAGTGTGCTGGGTCAGCATCGAGGACACTGGGACCAGTGGGCGATGAGGTTTCTGGGAAGATCTGCAGCAGAATCTGGGAGTGAAGCTTGGTGGAGACACATATGAAGAGCAAGTTGTAGAGAACTGGTCTAAAATGCCTCCTAATATGAGGACAGTTGGCCCTTGATATCTGTTTCAATACTTTCCAGGGGAAGACATCTCCTGCCACTGAACAAAACCTTCCCTGGAAATACATCTATGAACAACAAGATTTTTGCAGTCAGGGATTTGAGAAAATAAACAACAGAATTGAATGAAGTACCAATTTAAATATGATAAGAAGACCAAAAGATTGCATCTCATTACTGGACTGAAAAAAAGATCCAAACATGAAGCCTTCAGCTGGGACAGGAGGAACTGAGGAAGAGGACAACAAGAGGTGGGGAAAGAGAAGTGCCCTGTTGTGCTGGTACGAGGCGACACCCTGTCAGCACTTTGCAAGGAAGAGCTCCATCTTTCTTTCTTACATGGCCTGACAGCTTTTCAGAAGAGATTTATACAGGGACAGATCGGAATATCTGTCATAGCAAACCACTGTGATCAAGAGCAATGAGGCACTGGGAGGCTCCAAGCTGGGACCTCACCCTGCCTAGGGCAGGGGAGGGGTTTTTCAGGAGAGGGCACAAACATGGGTGCTGCTCAACACCCCAGACTGGAGGGTCCCTGGGCTGCACCACGACAGGGCACGTGATGTGGGGTGTTTCTGGCTGTGTGCAGGTATGCAGAGCCCACAGCCCTGAGTCCCTGCAGGCTGGAGAGCCTCCCTTTATGATCAAAGAGGAGAAACTGTCACTCCCAGGGCCCAATTCATCTCTTTCTAAGGCAGACGCCTGAAACAAGTCAGGTGAACTGTGCTGTGGAATTGCTGGTTTCTCTTTCCCGACTCCAAGGGGAGTTTAGGCAGTGAGCTGGGCTGGAGAGAGCTGTGCTGGAGCTGCTGAAAGCACAAAGAGGCAAATCACAGAACCACAGAATGGTCTGGGCTGGAAGGGACCTTAAAGACCACCCAGTTCCAAGCCCCACGCCATGGCCAGGGGCACCTCCCACTGTATCAGGTTGCTCAAATCCCAGCCCTAATGTGCAGATGGGATATCCCACACTATCTGCCCTCATCCCTGTGAGCCCACTCCTGGCTCCATCCCCACAGAACCCCTGAGCTGCTCTGCTCCAGGAGCAGCAGAGCCCACATCCCTTGGGAACCAGGTGGTGGAAAGGTCTGCAGAGGGCTGGGATACAGCTGTGTATGAAGAGTTTTAGACAAGCTCGGGGCAGCCACCGAGTTTTCCACCAAAAGGTTTAAAAGAAGTCAGGGAACCCATCACCATTTGCACCAGGCAGCAGGTCTGCTTGGCTGGGCTCTGAGCCACTGCCCTGTGGCAAAGCCACTGGAGCATTTCACAAGGACAGAGGTCTCTGGCTGGTGAACAGCGGAGTATTAACATGGAAACAACAGCAATCCATGTTGGAGCACGGGGCCCATGTAAATCTTAGGCTATTAGCAGCTCATGGAATGCTCCTCAGATGTGGGACACTTATTTTCAGGGCACAGGGTGACTGGTTCTCAACCTCACAGTGATCCCAGGCTCATGGAGCAGATCTACCGTGCGGAATAACTGGTGGAAAAAAGAGGGGGGAAAAAGCCAGATTGCGGTTCAGGCCCCTGCTCTCTCTGTGAAGCTCCTCTGGCCCCCAGCTGTGGTGTAAATTGAGATTCCACATGACTGCTGCTCCCTGCTTTCACTGCTCGTTGGGTGCAATTTACTTGTCTCATCCGATTTACGCCATGCACTCAGGTTTGGAGCATAAATATCCGAGTTCATGTAACTATGAGAGCATCCTCTGTCTCCCGTCTCTCACACAGGCTCAGACTCATCACGTTCAGAGGAAGTGATTTTAATTTCAGTGATCTTCTTTTTCTCACCCAAAGCCCCACTGATTTCTGTGCTGAGGTCTCCAAACCACACCAGTCGAGTTTTCCTTTGGATTTCATTTTATCCTTTGATTTGGAGGGTTTAAGTGTGAATTAAGTGATACCTTGGCTTTGAGCACAACCCCCCTTCCTAGGGGTGAATTTCAGCCTAAATGAAGAGTGTGTGTGTGTGTGCATTAGGAATGCACTCCCCAAGCATGAATAAATATTCTCAAGGAGATCCTTAACAACACACAGTCTTCCAAGCAACAGGTTGCTTTACCAGGATTAACAACCTGGAGGAGAAGGATTAATATAATTGCTCCTCCTAATCGGAGCTGTGCAACATAATCACAATGAAGTTAAATAAAACGTTTGAAAACTGTTACAGATTTGGGGTGGTATTTTTTTTTTTTAATCTTTTAAATTTATTTATTTTTTAAATCTCCCAGGAAGTTCCCTGCTGTCAAAGAGGATGTGCAAGCATTCATCTTCCCCTCCCTCTTTTTCAGAAAGCTTTTTAAGCTCAAGTCAAACAGCAGGATAAGTTTAGAGAGCAACACCCCAAATGACCTTCCCCCAGCTCTGTTTCACATTTCATGCCATAAGAATAGAAGAAGTTTTGTCAGGTGAATGGGAAAGCCCCCCTAACCCAGAACTGAGTTCAATAGTAGCCAAAAATTGCCACTAGGAAGGGTTGTGCAAACAGGGCAAGCACGTGCCATTATTTCTCTGCTAGTCTTTCTCAACCTCCAGTGATCAGCAGCTCAGGGAGTGCCAGAGGCAGAGGTGTTATCTTCCAGTTTAATGCCCTTGATGGATTTTTTTCTTCCATGAAGTATCTAACAGCTTCACAAAATGCATAGTTAAGCTGTAAAACTCTGCTTTTTTTTTTTTTCTTTTTGTGATGCCAGAAGTTTACATGGGTTCAAAAAGTAAAGTGTGAAACCACATTACATTTCCACCTTCTGGATGTGCTATCAAGCAAACACACCTTGACAGGGAAATCTCTTCCCAGGAGACATCCTGACTTTGATATGTTCTTTTTTTTTTTCTTTTTTTTAAATCCATTCCTGGAATAAACATGTTCCACAGTAAATCTTGCAAGGAAAGTGTTTTCCTGCAATCAGCAGCCCTGCTTGCAGCACTTTTCCAACCCATCTGCAAGAGGACTGTACCTGATCAGATCAGATGTACTACAAGGTGTTTGTTCTGCTGCCCAGAAGTGGAACATCAGGAGCCACTGGACTGTGACCAGTTGAATAATTTTGAACAAATACATGGAAATCAACATAATCATCATTATCACATTAATCACAGTCTCACAGGAAACCTTCACCTGGATTTTAGCGGACTCAGAGCCAGTTTGTTCATTAGCCCTGATTCCCTGGTGATCCTGGGCAGCTGGAGCAGAATCCACCCTCCTGTAAGAGCCAGTGAAAAGCCAGAGCATCCCCTGAATGCCATTGGCACGGATCTGCTGCCTGTGCTCTTTGTGTGTGCCCTCTCAAGGTGATGTGGCAAGGTCTGGTAGGATCTGAGCAGCCAGACACTCCCAGACCAACCAAAACCACCAATTCTCTGGGATTCAAGCCTTTTCCACCCTACAGGTGTTTTTCTTCCCTCTCAAACTGCCAAAACCCTCAGCATGTTACATAAGCACTGAGGAATAACCCCTTCACTTATGCAGAGAGGTTTTTAACTCCCTCCAAACCTCCCCACTCCAGGAAACTTGTTTTAACACCTGCTTTTACCAGAGCAGAAAAAGCACTGGGAAGTGAAGCCTGCTGGCTTCAAGAGGGAGAGTGAGCCCCCACTTATGCAGCGAGCACCATGGGCTCTTTAAAGCCTTCCCAGTGCCAGGCTTAGTCTCTCTCTTTCCTTCCTCACTTTTGTGCATGTTTTCCAAGAGTCTGAAGTGCTTTTGAAGCCGAACCTGTTACAAGTCTCTCCAGGTCAGACCCCTGTTGCTGTTTGGAGCTGACTGGGCACTCTCCCCCTGCTGCAATCTGTCCTCCCCTTCCCTTCCAGCCCCACCACATATTTCAGATATCTTCAGATCCCCATAAACAGCCCTTCTGCAGAAAGAGCTGGAACCTTTTCAGCCTTGGCTGGGCTGGGAAGAGACAGAGATGCCCCCTCAGGCAGAGTGAAAAGGGCCCAACTAACACTGTGATGACAGCACAGTAAAATTCCCTGGGCTCTAAATATTTTATCATCATAAAATAAACATAGATCTTCTCGTCATGAAATATACATTAAAAAATGTTTAAACATGTTAATTATTAAACCAATATTGATTCATATTGGATGAAGCATTAACGGGTGGAGTTTGGAGGAGGAAAATTGGCAAATGTATTTAATGTCGAAAGAGCACTTGCCACATATCAATATTCATCAGGTCTAACCACTAATAATCATAAAAGTGACAGGCCAGATTTATGGCTCCTTGGCATGAAGGCAAGTCTGTGCAAAGGGACAAACTGAAATATTAAGATGGGAGGTGCAAAAATTCAATTTTTTTTTTCTTTTCTCCAGCTCATCATTGTGATTTTATGGACAACCTGAGGATTTGTATATCAGCGTTTGAGCAAACAGTGGGAAGACTCTTTGTTTCAGAACACGTTATCAGAAGGATATAATCATGAGCTCATGATGAGGATGGGGGCAAGGCTGCCTCCTGATACAGGTGCCATCACAGTGCACAAGGAGTTAACTGTTGCTCCTGTGCCCTCTCTGTGGACATTTATTCAAAGAAGCTTAAATGGATTTTCTGAAAGTGGGAGAGTGGGAAATGCATCATGTGCCACCTTTAGCATTTGCAGGGTTGAAGGTGAAGCTTGAGTCGGGGAGTTTTATGGCACAAGTCAGTTATTTTGATTTGGGGTTGTAAATATTCTCCCCAGAGGAGAATACTTTGCTCACTGTGTCTGCAGGAATTCTTTTGCAGCATTTTTTTTCCACTGGAAGCTCTATAATACATTGGCATCACAGAGCAGATAGAGAAGAAAGGTATTGGGGACTGAAATTTCCATTAATGTGGGACACCTGCCAAAGGTCCTTAATTTGGTTTGGTTTTAAATGTCCATCAAAACCACTCAAGGAGGAGGAATCCTGATGTAAATACAGTCTCAGGACATTCCTGGCACTGTTGACTGGGTCTGGTTTTTATTTCTCTCCCACCTAGAATTTTTTTCCCCTGACTTACTTCAATGTGACCAGGTATACCAAGACCTGATTCCTGAATCTACAATACTGTGGGTCTAGGTGAATTTAACAGCATTTTTGCAATATGTGGAATCTGAAAGAACAGCAGAATTGCAGAGAGTTCATTATATTTAAAACATTTTCTTGAGAAGAGTGTCTCCTTTCTTGGTCTTCAAACAAGAAAAGCACAATGAGGTTCAGTCACTGTGTTCAAGGACTCCAGTTTAAATTTGTTCAGTCTACAAATCAAAAAAGAAATTTGTTTTCTTAACAGCCTCCTCTGCAAACTCAGTATGGTACCAGAGAGTTACCAGGTGCTCTCTGTCTTGCATGCCAAATTAATTTAATACTTTTTATTACCGTGTCGCTTTGCAGGACTAGTACAAGTTACAAGCAGAAAATGCGTGGAAACCTTTTCTTCTGAGGTGAGGGGGGATCATACAACCACTAATGGACAAATTCATGCCAAGGAAACTTAAATAAATTGTTTTTCCCCTTTCTGGAACTTGGGCTCAATGTCAGGGCTGGTACCTGACTGAGCTGCTGGTTAATTTACTGCAGATACAGAAGTGTGTAAGGTGGTACACAAGAAACAAGGGTGAGGGGAAAATCCCAGATTAACCACTCCATTGACCAAACCCAGGCCTGGAAACAGGGATCTTTAGTTCTTTTAGGTCCTCTCCTTTACCCACCAGCCCTTCTTGCCTTCAGAATAGATTCAGAATTCCTTTTTTTCCTCGCTGCAGAGTATATGCCAGTACAACAGCAAATGTCAACCTTTTTCTTTGGGACAACACATCCAAAGGCCAAAACCTTTAACATCTGGCAGCTGTAGTTTTCTGTTGAACAGCAGCTTTACTGTCAGTGTTTATCCACTGGAGAAATGTTTCTGAGTCTATGCATGGAGATGATACATTAAATTGTCCATTTAATTTCCACTTACTGTGAGATTCAGCATACATTAAATAATATTTGACCATTAAAAGCGTGTTTATGGACTCTAATATTGCTATCAGTGATATGTGACTAATACATAGCAAAGTGCATTTTGTCATGATCGGTTGGTTTTCCAGTAATTTGTCATTTGTTAATCTGGGGGTTCTCTAACACCTTCTCCTAATGCAGCTCCAAAAGATCTGTCTGGAGGGATTCCTGTGTCTTGTACAGTACAAAAGCCTTGATAAAACTCATCCTGAGTGGGGTGATCCACCCATGGGATGGTCTGTGACACAAATTACCTGAGTGTCACTGGGGTCAGTGGAAGCATCTGGAGAGAAGAGAGATTTAGAGTGTGAAGGTCATTCATGTCTGTAGTGTCCAGCTGGAAAACTGGACATACCTCAGTAATAGAAAACCTAAGTTTTAGCTTTAAATTAAAGCTAAAATTGAGCTTTAAAAGGTGCACTAATGTCCTGATTTCCTAACAAAATCATACTCTGTGTTTCAGTGTGCAAAGGTGTGAGAATACCTTTATCCATCTACCCCACCACACAATCCTATCTGAAAGCTTTCGTGCTGATTGACCATCGTTAATCAAATGTGATAAAGAGATTAACAGATCCCAAAATATTAAGTTCTCACAAGTTTCATGAAGAAGCTGATTCTGTTGGAGTTCCTAATTAACTACACACTCAGGGATTCAAACAGAGGATACATATTCATGGAAAGCAAGCTTCATTTCCGTGGAGTACAGAAGTATCTGGCATCTTGATGGGATGTTCTCCCACTGGAAAACATCCATTTGTCAAAATCAGAATATGCTACAGGAACAAACTGAGATTTGAGTAAAATTTCAATTGAAATTGAATTGTAATAATAGAATATTTGGGGTTTTTCAGTCTTAAAGAATATTATTCCCCTTAATGTATGTTATATACTTCTCAAAACCCAACCAATAACAACAAACAAGCATGGATGTTGGAGATTCATAAATATTTTTTGCAGAATTTTCTCATCATAGGTTTTTTGGGAAACGTTGGAGTTTTAAGGAAAAGAAGTTCAAAACCTGGAATGTGTGCTGAGAGAGAATGAGCCCTAACTGGCATCATTTGGAATGCTCATGAACAGGGATATAATGACACGGGACACACTTTGCAAATGCATTTCCCTCCTGGGCCTAACAGCAGCCACATCATGTGGGGAGCAATTAGGAGGTCACAGAAGTGCTGTCACTGATGGTTTTCTGGCTGCCTTTGGAAAATGTTCTCAACACATAGCTAATAAGTAGGTTTCTTTGATACCACTTTGATAGTTAGGGATAGCAGGAGGAAAACAAGCAGAAGACCCAGCTCAGTGCTATTATTCCTTTTGACTTTGCTTAGCAAATGATTCTGAAGTGCTCAACACAATAACTCCCCCTTTTAAGCATAGGTTTTTCCACTCCTCTTCCTTTGCTAGGGTCTAATTTTAAGGGAGCACTTTGGGATTTTAATAACAGAATTATACACTTTGCCCACAGGTCTTTAATCTCTCGATGTTTATCCCATCAGTTGCGTCTCTGGCGAGCCTTTATCCTCAGATGTTTGTCTATTAAATTAACAGTATTTCAGAAGAAGAGAAGCCATTTGCAGGCAGTAAATCACAAGGCAGTAGCATCCACTTAGTTCTCTTGCTGTTGCATCACTCAGGATATTCTACACTGTTCTATATACTCAGTATATCACTGAGTTCTTCATCTTCCCTGCCACCCCCGCCCTCCGCCTCCACGCTGTCTGCAAAATGCACAACCCTCTCCAAGGCAGGAAAATCGAAAGAGAAGGAGACAGATGAGATCTGTGCAGGCAGAGAACTGGGGAGGTTTGGAGGGTTTGGATGGCACTGCTGAATTTTGGCTGGGTTGCCTATAGAGGAGAGGGTAGAGCAGAGTGAGTATCTCATAGTGTGCCAAGAGCAGTGACTAACAGTGCCCAGCAAAGATCAGAGGGAACACAGCAAACGTGCTGCTGGAGTCAAACCACTCCAGGGTGGGGGCAGCCCACGCTGAGAAGTACCATGGTGCTGCATGACCAGAAAGAGATGGATAAATGATACAGGGATGGAGAAGAATTAGTTGTAAAAAGGTAAAAAAAAAAAAAAAGAAAGAAATAATAATAATTCTGTTTGTGCACAAAACAGAAATGAGCGTGTGTGTCTTGAATGGCTTTGGCTGCCTTAATTCTTGGGCTTAATTGAAGGGGTCCTTCCTTAAGAAAGCAACTTGCAGAGGATGTTTGGAAACATTTTCAGAGCTCAGTGTGCTGTAACAGAATCATCAGCGCTGAGAAATGTTCATTTTTGCTCCTTGGATTCTTCCCATCCGGCAAATGGAGTGGGTTCGGTTTCATTTAAACATTGAGAACTGCCAGGTCCCTCGCAGAAAGCAGGCACGGTGCATCTGCAGGCAGATGGGAAACATCTCCATGTAAGCATTTATGAGATGCCTGACATAGTTTTCCCCTCACAGCAAGAAGCAAACAGATGAAAATCTAAATGTTAAGGGCAGTGTGAGCCCATAATTTTGGGGAGAAAATCAGAACAGGTTGTACAAAGCAATCTGTTGCAACGACTTCTGTTTTATTCCCCTGTTGGCTTCTTGCTTCCTCCTCTCCTTGCTGTCACCTTTTACAATATATCCATGCAGACATCCCATTTTCTAAATTAAAACTCTCTTTGAACCAAATCAGATTAGAAATGGCAAATTTCAGTCATACTCCACAACGTAACACTCTGGGCGTTTTGTCTTCCTGCCCTCCATGAACTATCATAAAAACAAAAAAAATCTGAATGCAAATTCCTGGTTTCCCTGCTGGATCATTGTTTTCTCTGCATCCACATCTTGACTAGTCACTCTCTTGATTTCACAGATCTTAAAGCCCAAAGGCCTCAGCAAGGTCCACTTCCACCTCTGGAGAGGGTATTTGGGTTCCTCAGTGATCTGCATGTGAAGGGAGGTGACTGAGGTCATGCCAACCCCTTCCAGCTCGCTGAAGACTGGGCTGTGTCACAAAACACCCAAAGGATACCAGACACTGAGGTGCTGCCCTACCTGGAGGTGAAAATGGGTTATTAGAAGTTCTACAAATAGAATCATTATTTAGGTGGGAAAAGACCTCTGAGATCATCAAGGCCAGTAGACAGATTCTTTATCCTCACTGGGAAGGAAATATGAAATGCAGAGTATATTTATATTTTTGCTCCAATCTGGAGCAAAACTGATGCCTGTCAACATTTCCCAGAGCTACTTCAGGTGAGAGATCCCCAATTTTGGGCTCTTTCTCTGGGCTCTGGATTTTCAACCTTGTTCTCCACACCCCAGGCCTATTCCCTAACTACCCCCTTTTCTAAATCAGCCTCTGTCACTCAGTTGGTTTGTTTATTTGTTTGCTTGTCTCTCTTCCTCTCCTGCTTTTTGAAATTTCTCTTTGGATCTCATAAATCTTCCTTATGGAAATATTTGTGCACTTGGCACATTTCCAAGAAGTGTTTAGACTTTAATAAAGCAGTTTTTGGGGTTTTTTTTCCTTCCATGGGGAGAAGTTTGTCACAATTTTCCTGAATGGCTTTCCTCCATGAAATCTTGGCAGCTGAGGAGTCCCCTCCAGTAGGATATAATTGGAAGTAGCTGCTCTGTCTGATAGCCTGGCTTTCAGAGAGTGGCCTCCGGTTTTGTAGCTGCAAATAACTGTGGGCAATTTTGCCTTTGCTTAATTGCAACAAGGTTGTTTCCTCCAATGTTTAAGCCTTTTTTTTCAGGCAAAACCAGAGCTGAGTGCTCGTGTGTCCTTCACTAAAGCCTCTTTATAATAAGTGTTAAGAAAATATTCTCTGCCACTGATAACAACTTTTCACTCACAAACTGGAGATCCAGATGCTGCTGGAAACATCTGGTGATATGGTCAGAAGAAGAAAGACTGTCTCTTGGTTCAATGATAAAGCTCTGGTTCTACCCAAAAGTAAATGTATAACTCCTTACTTATTCCCTCTTCCCCTTGGTAAATCTTTCAAGCTGGGTTAATTTTAGTTTTAGGAATTTTGATGGTACAGAGGAACACAACCTCTATTTCCAGTCAATCCCACTTGTCCAAGGGAGACTCAGCCTTGATAGTGCTTTACCCAAAGAGTGTTCTCCATTCTAGCCTTCAAACTTTCCAATTATTATGATTCCACCATATTGCTGGGCTATTTTTTCCAGCACTTCACTCTCAACAGTGTCAGAAGGGTGATCTAAATATCCTCTATAACGTAGGACTATCTTTGAACCACTCCAAAATTAAACTGCCTCATGTTTAGAAGAGCACAGATCCTAAATCTTATGGCAGCACCAGCTGTCAGCCCACAGAAACCTTTGCAGGAACAGGAATAGGCCTCAGAGCTATTCCGAAATTCTTAGAAAAAGCTTTTCCCAGGAAACTGAGCTCGTGCTTTTCCATGCTCTGCCATCTGCGCCTGCTGGAGACCTGCTTGGTTCCTGGCATCCCACGAACACATCAACAGGAGACAAAACCATCAAGAAACCAGCAGAGATCACTTTAAAATGCAAACAAAGCAGAATAGTGAGACACTTCGGGCCACATTCTGGACTGCTGTAAATCAGTGAAACTCATGCATTTCAAGCAAACTCTGCCAGTTTGCTCCAGCTGAGGGTTCTGTTCTTCATCATTAACTCCTCCAGTATTACACAGCCAAGTTTTGGAGATTTGAATGACTTCCTGCTTGGAGTTTACAGCTGTTCCAGCAAGGCCTTTGGTTTATCCCCTTAATTTGTCATTAGCCTGTGTAAACAAAGAGAACAAAACAAAAATGATGGGGGGAAAAAAGAAACACAGACAGATGCATTTATTTTTCCTCCACTTCAGACAGACTTTAGGTAAGAAGCATTGCTGAAGTGGGGACCTGTTTCCTGGTTAGGATAAAGATGTTGGCTGAGATCTAAGGCTGGAAGAATATTGGTTCAGATTAATTAAAAAAAAAAAAAAAAAAGCCTCCAACTCCTACCCAGGAGTCTTGTTTGTCATTAAAATAATGTTTCACTTTTCATTTCAGTGTTTTCCAAGCATTCTGATTCCTCCTGGAATCAGATGTCCTGAAAGACAAGAAATAAGACCCAAGCTCAAGATGTTCTTGTTGGAGAAACATCCTAAATCTGAGCTGAATTTTCACTAATGTATCCAGATCAGGAAAAAATTTTCCTGGAAATTTCACTATAGACAGCCAAGCTTCCATTATGGATTTTCCATATTTCTAGTTGTCAAATACATTTATGTCATGACATCAGACAATCTCATCTCATAATATTCTGCTTCTTTTTTTCTCTAGCAAAAGAAGGAAAGAAGTGAGGAACAAGCATGAAACTGTAAATCAAAAATTACTACCAGTAGTAATAATATTCCTGTTAATTACTGTGATATAACTCCATTTAGGAACCCTGCCAGGGACTTTGGTTTAGGTCCTGCTCAAGGTGAGGAAGCAGGTGGCAAAATCATTTTCCATCTCAACAAATGTCCCCATTCCCTGTTTGCAGCTCACGTCAACCTGGCCCTTTGATCTGCTACATGATGCTCTGCTTCCCTGGAGAATTTGGGGACAGATGCTTTAACACAAAGTGGCTCCATTAAATCTCTACTGCCTTCCACAGGGTATCACAAATTTAAATTGGCTGAAGGCTTTGCTCTTGAGGTCTGTTGGGGTGAACCAGGGAAAAATTACACATTTTATCAGGTTTTCCAACAAAATGCCAAAACAGGGGTAGAAGTAGCCTTGAGTTTTTCCCAGGAATGGTGACAGCCCCTTAGGCAGCAGAGAAAAAAACCAGCTGAAGTATTGAAGCTCACAGAAGTTTGAACACTTGGGAAGAGCAGGAGGAATCAGCAGGTTAATTATGATGTCCACTCTTGCCCAGAAGTGTGCTTTCAGCTGAAGAACAAGATGTTCTACCTCATGCTTGAGGCTGCTGGACTCGTTCTCTGTGCAATATGACCATGAGCATTACTGACCTCCCTGGGAGATGGAGCCAGGGGAGACAGAGACTCCATGGGAGCAAGGACAGACTGATTTCCTCTCTCAGGGTGTGAGGGACACACTTCACCATGTCCCCCAACTCCACAGCCACCAGAAGAGACTGTCATGTCCCCTTGCTGTTGGGCATCCTGGGGAGGGACATGGTTTCTCAGACCACTTGATGTTTTCCTTACTGTGATCACTCATCATATCCTCTCCAGCTTTGTGCTCTCTCCCCTGCTTTTCTCATTGTTTCTTCAGGTCTGAGCTCTCAGGCTGGGATTTGTAAAGCTACATCTGACTGGGTTTGCTTGGAGCCTTTTGTAAGGGTTGTTCCCACCTGGGGCATTGTTGTGTAAGGGGAGGGAGGTTGTGCACTCATGCACACAACAGCCTGTGTCTCCATACAGCACATCCACAAAGGATCAGGGAGTGCTGCCTGGGTTTCTGTGCATATCCCCATGTCAGTATTCCCAGCTCTACACAGGCAATTAGGTAGTTTATATCCATGGGTTCGTGCAGCTCACTTAAATCTGCATATCACTTGTGTGTTCCTGGAGATATATCTTCTCTTACATTTGCATTAACATGTAGAAACTTTGTCTTAAAAGCCCATCCACTCAGGAGAAGATATGTGAGCCTTGCTGGCTGAGCAAACAGCCAGCACAGCGTGTATTTGGTCACACACACACATAACTTCATGCAGCCTGTGTTTCACTGCTCACATCTACACCCTGCCACCGTGTGCACTCTGCTGCTCTGCCTCGGATGTGCATGTTCAAACCCATCTGTATGGATCACACCTGTGCATTTAACACTTTTCCAACTGCAGCCAGAGCTGGAATGGCTCAGGGGCCAGATCTTCAGCTCCACCAACTCAAGCATAGCTTTATAGATATTCTTCAAGTGAGCAAGTAGCTCAGCCCTAACCTTGCAAAGCTCAAGTTTTGCCCCTGTTTTTTTCAGTAAGGGGACATGGAATCATCAAATTGTTTAGGTTGGAAAAGATCTTTTAGATCTTTGAGTCCAACTGTTAACCCAGCACTGCCAGGTCCATTACTAAACCACAGAACCACAGGATCTTTAATGCTGGAAAAGACCTCCAAGATCCCCAAGCCCAACCTTCAACTGAATACCACCATGCCCACTAAACCACATCATGAAGTGCCACATCTACTTATTTTTTGAACACTTCCAGGGATGGTGACTTCACCACTTCCCAGGGCAGCCTGTTTCAATGCTTAACCACTCTTTCAGTGAAGACATTTTTCCTAATATCCAACCTGAACCTCTCACAGTTTGACTTTAGAACACTTCCCATTGGAAGAACCATGTCTCCAAGTGCNTGGTGTGACTTTAGACCATTTCCCATTGAGCTCTCACTAGTTGTGTGGAAGAACCATGTCTCCAAGTGCCATATCCACATGTCTTTTTAAATCCCTTGGGAATAGTGACTCCACACTGCCCTGGGCAGCTGTGCCAGGACGAAAAAAACAGCTGCCAGCAGTGGGGCTGGTGTGGTGGTTCTGGCAAGGGATGGGAGTGTGGATACAGGCACTCAGGCAACTCCTGTTGCCCCTTCAGCTGCCACGGCTCCAGGCAGCGACATCGCGGTGGGCAGCCGAAGGTTCCAGCGGCATTCCCGCTGGATCCAGATGGGTGCTGGCGTGGGGAGCGAGCACACAGAGCCACGGCCTGTGCTCTGCTGAGCGCTCACCCCTGAGTGTGTGAACGCACTTCCCTCTAGTGGGCAAAAGCTCTGCCGAGCCTGGGATTTCCTTGCAGCTGCAGAATGTTTCCCTCGGCTCAGGCGGCGAAGTCTTGTGTTTTTCAGCGCCGCGGGTCACAGGTTGGATCCCAGCTGAGAACTTCAGAACCTCCGTGGGGTTCGTGTGAGGGCTGGCTCGGTTTTCATCGGCATGAAGGCACCTGGGAGCGCTCGACACGTGTCCTCGGCTGTGCCATCCCCAGGTGCCACATCAGAGCTTGGCAGGGGCCGGCGGGGTGGGATGCTCCTCTGTCTCTCCATCACTGCTCTGGCAGCGCTGGCTCTCCACAGAGCAGGGATCGCGTTCCCTCAAATCAGCCGGAGAAGTGAGTTCTCAAAGCGCTGTTCTGATGGAGAATTCCGGGATATTTTTGATCTGGCAAGATCAAAACAAGCTTATTGAAGAGCTCCATTTCGTAGCGTCGAAATGCTTCGTTTTGAGAATGTCAGAACACTGCAATTTAAATGTTTAATCAAGTGGCACGTATGTGTGGAATACTGCTATTATTTTCATTCAGTTTTAGGGTTTCTTTCCCTAATATTTTCCTTAAACTGAAATAAAATCAAATAAGAGGGCAAAAATGTCAAATCAAAAGATTTTCTTTTGATTGCTAATTGTTTTAACATTTTTCTTCTTCTGTAAGTGGCTCTACGTTTGAAAATATTTTTAAACACTTTTTAATCAAACTGTCGTTTGAAAAGGAAAATTTTATGCCGTCATAAGCTCAACAGGATTCTGTTGCTCTGTTCTTCTCAACTGGTTCTGTGGGTCGTGCCTTTTTATCTGTGTTGAATTAAAATCCTGTGTTTCCTGGCTCACAAATTACTGAGCTTGATAGGCCATCATGTTTGGGAGATTTAATCAGGAGACGAAGAGTCCTCCTTCCCCCAGTTCCTCAGATGGAGGGAGGTGGGAGTAATGAATGCTGATTGAACCTCGGCTGGGAATGAGTCAAGGGAAGGGAAAAGAAAAAAAAAAAAAAAGCAAGCCCCATCACTCTTGTGTGATTCAATTACCTCCCAGAACTTTTATTCTCCGGGGGATTTATTCATACGGGTCGTGATGGATTCAATTTGTGAGGAAATGTGAGGGACAGCGACGGAACCGTGAGGATACAGGGCTGGGAGGGAGTCAGGAGGATGGAGGGAGTGGGTGAGAGTCCTTCCCCTCAAGGTGACATGAGGGCCTGAGACAGAGGGAAGGGCCAAGGAGGAGCAGGATGACCATGAGGAGCAGGATGCAGAGAGGAGGATGCAGGAGCTGGAGGTGATCAGTCCAGAGGAGCAGCGGGAAGGAGAGGAGGCCAAGGATTTGAGTGCAAGGATGCTGCCATTTCCAGCTGCTTATTTTAATCTCCTGAATGCAAAGCCTGGTCAAAATATTGTCAGATTTGTGTCAAATTTTATTACAAATCAAAACATAATCCTGGCCTGGAGAAGAAGAGATGAGCAGAGAGACAGGTTTTAATACCTTAATTTAACAAACAAGATGGAGTTTTGTTTTTTTTTTTTTTTAAATCTGTGTTTTCAGGGAAGCTGAGTGGTGGATATGAGGCTCTTCCCCTGCTATTCATTCAAATTTAAACAGGGAGAGAACTGGTTGGAAAAAAATCTCATTTTTTCTCCCCTTAAATACTCTCCTTTTTGCTAAATAAAATTTTATTGGATTCCCAAAGCATTTTTATTTGTGTTAATCTGTAGCTCTTTATCATTACAAATTTAAACTGCCAACCCTCTTTAATTATAGGAAAAGAAATTCCTCTTTTACTAGATCAGTTGCAGAAGGGCTTCTCATCACAACCACTGTCCAAACATCATCACTGGGAAACACTCCATCCCCCTTGATCAGAACAGGCAGAGCTAATTTCCTGAAATTGTAACACTTGTGTTTGTTATACATCAAAATTCAGATGCAAACTTCCCCCAGATCAAAATTGTCAAAATATTATTGGGAAGCATCATGATGTTTGATTTTTGTGAACTTCTCCAACTCCAACGATTTCGAGCCATCGTAATGAAAAGCGAACACAGCAGAAAACATCAAATAATATTTGTTCATTGTTTCAGCATAAGCTATGTGTTTAAAGAGTGTGACTTCAACAATATCATTGAAATGAACATTTTTCACCACAGCCAAAAGTAAAAAAAAAATAAAATTCCCACTTCAACAAAACAAAAAGCGAAACTGCGTGTTTATATTTTCTTCTGCTGAAAATATGATGGAAATTGAAGTGCTACTGAGACAGGCTTTTGTTTTAATAGAATTATCTTTTTGTTTCAATGGAACAATGGGAAAAAAGGTGTTGGTTTTTTTTTTTTTTTAGTTATAGACTAAAATTGTTCTCCTAAAACTCCAGTAATCTTGCTGGAGGTTATGCATGGGGGATAGGGGAGGTGGTGGTAGTGGGGATGAAGAAGCAGCAGAGAGCAGGACCAGAGATGGGGTTTGACCTCTGTGCCTGGCTTATTATTTCCTGGCAACTTGCATGACTTCAATGGGTGTTTAAAGGCAGAAATGATGATATGTTGCCTCAGCAGTTTTTTGGGATTCCAAAGGGGTCCACGTTCACTCTGCTTTAATCTGTCTCTGCTGAGTGCCCACCCCAGCAGCTGGAATGGAGCATCCCTCGCTGTCTTTTCCAGCCACAGGGTTTGCTTGCTGTTCACTGACTTGTTGAATTCAATCAAAACAAAGACTGACTCACAAAGATGCACAGTAAAATGTTTATAAGTTCCTTCCCTGGGAAATAGGTTGGCCCAGGGAAGGGAGACAAAAGTGAAGAGCTGAGTGAAGCAGGGAGCGAACAGTGTGAGGACCAATGAGGCTGGTTCAATTTACACAGGGAAAATGTAACAGAACAAGCTTGACCTTAAAATGACTCCTTTAGAAACATGATGTTTCTGCAGTGGAAAAGTAAGGCTTTTTGATAGGATCAGGAATGTGGTATTTGAGTTGAAGGAATGCCATTTTAGGGAACAGAGATTTTGTCCTCTTGGGTTGGCAAGGAAAAGCTTCAGGTCACTGGTGGTGGATTGGGGCAGCTCAGTTTTGGCAAGACCATCTGAATTTTTAAACTCCACATAGTGCCAAGTTGCATCAAAATAACAAGTGTTTGAAAATTCTTTGTGGAGCAGAGTTAAAAAAACCCAAAACAACAAAGAAAAAACCCCACCCAAGTAAATAACATATCTGAATTTAGATGGAGGTATTATTTCCACAAAAAGCTTTTTTTTTCTGTTCTTCAATCAGCAAAAATTATAACAGTAACAGCAACAATAATGTTAATAATAATAATATTAAAATGTATATATAATGTATACTAATTATAATATAATAATAATGCAATTCAAAGTGGAAAGGTTTTCAGAATCTTTAACATAAATGTCATGCAGTGAAAACATTGAAAGAGCTGGTTTGACACAGTTTAGTTTTCCCCAATTCTCCCCCACTAGGTTCTGTTTCCAAAACAGTATTTTAGCAAAGGAAGATGACTTCAGAGAAAGTTTCAGCTTAATCCAAGATCCAGCAAAGCCTGGATCCCTTGTGTTTGTCCTGGTCAGCCGGGATGAGGCACCGTCTGAGCAAGTGATGTAGGTCTACCATGGTTACATTTCCAGGGACTCATTTCAACTGGGGAAAAATTGTAGCTGTTTTCTTCATGTTCTCTTCAGGAGAGCACCCCAAGGAGTTCACTGGCATCAGGCTCAGCCCTTCAGAGGCTGTTTGGGAGGACAAGAGCACAGTGGGGAAGCACATTTCCATCGCCTGTGATTCGAGTGACCAACTCAAGGCCAAAATCAAAGAGTGTGGACAGCAGGTGGAGGCTGGATGAGATGACAGAGGAACCAGCATGAAAGGCGAGGAAAGAATCTCAAAGAGTGAAAGGGGAAAATAAAAAAAATAAATTTGAAAGGCAGACTGAAATTAGTGTGAAAGAGAGAAAAAACCCCCACAGCCTGCCCTGGCTGGCCCTTGGATGCTGCCAGTGCCGGAGGCATCAGGAGACTCTCTCCCCAAAAAGGCAAATCCTGCCCCTCCTTAAATTCACAAGTGCCAACAGAGGAGTTGGATGCCAGCAAAGTCTTTCCATATTTTATTTTTTTTAATTTCAAATGAAGGAAACATCTATAAAGGCAAAACTTTATTTTATTACTGCTCCTACTATTATTATCATTTTTGTTTTGGGTTGGTTGCTTTCCCGTGGTGTTTTATTAGTATTGTTATTATGCGCAAACAGAACTGCCAAGGGAGAATCTGAGCAATTCTCTCAGAACTGCAGATGAAAGTAATGGGCTTCTTAAAGACTTTATTTACATTATTGAACACAGGGAGAACAGAGAGCACCAGGCAGACATGCTCACATATTAAAAGGACAGCTTGCCTATCCCTTCAATATTAACCAGTGGACTCTCAGATCACCTATGGATTAGTCCCTCCCAGGTGTCTTCCCCTGGCAGCTTTAGGGATGGAGAACAGGTCAGTCCCACCTGGGTCCCCTCTTCATCTCTTTTTCCAGGGCAGACTTGGTTCACTGAAATTTTTGGGGTCTGAATTTCAAAGTATCAGCAGCTTTCCCAGAGATCACCACAGGGAGAGAGGTTGGCCATGGCTTGCTTCCTTTTTTCTCCATGTTTCCAGTTCTTCCTTCGTCCTTTCCCAGCTCTGCAAGATGGAGCTGAAATTTTAAATTCTAAAAGTGTAGTGGAATTTTCAGTCTCAGAATGATTGTCAAAAAAATTGCTTTTTCATATCTCCCAGGACTCCTACAGCCTCCACAAACACAGACAAAAATTCATAAACTTGTCATCAGAACTTTTCTGAGTGTGATTTACCTTAATCTGGAATTATGGCATTTTAATTTTATTTTAAGTGGTTTCAGCTAGCTCTGTGAACTCTGTTTTGAATACCTGTGTAGTGCCTGAAAGAGGAGGTTTAAAAGCACTTCAGGAAACTTAATGAATTGTGCTTGCTGAGAACTGTGTCAGGAAGCAGAATGTTATAATTTATATTCTTAATATAAGGTTTCATTAAAATTCTTTTTCAATGCTATGCTTTGAACCTGCAGCAGAAGAAGGAACAGATCTGGATGTCAAAAGAGCACCTGATCCAGTGGAAGGAGTCCCCACGTCAGGGCAGTTGGACTGGATGATCTTTAAGATCCCATCCTACACAAACCATACTTTGAATTGAATGTCCCGTCCATGATCAATTTTTTGCTTGTTGATTTAGAAGCAGAAGTGATCCTGGATGCAGAATGTATTCTATATTTTAACACTGTCTGCCCTTAAATTCTACTGGCTCACCCTGTAGCTTTCCCCTTGCCGCGAGCTGCTCTTATTACCACGGACACAACACTCGCAGCCATCGCAGGGTAGGAAAAAAATATTAAAAAAAAAAATTAAAAAAAAAGAAAAATCAAGGGGGGTCGGGATGCTGATATGCACTGAAATTCTCAGATGATGTCCTGGCTTTCTAGGCCATGGCTCACCGCCCTGAAAATTCCCAGACTGGCTGAAAGCTTTGAGAAGAGCCGATGCCCAGCCGGGAGCTCCCGCCGAGTCGCGCCTCACGCTGCGGCAAAGCCGAGCTTGGCTCCCTCCCACACTGCTGCTGTCGGTGGCACTGGGGACAGGGGGGCCAGATGGCTCCTCTCTGCCAGGGCCCCTGTGCTGGCAATGCCAGGGCAGCGCTCGGCTCGTCGCTGGCAGATGGACACAAAAGCTGGAAACACAATTAAAGAGCAAAGAGGGTGAAGAGTTGGGTCGACACGGAGGAGCTGATTCATCCCGCGGGTAAATCAGCCCAGTCACAGGTTGATCTCTGTGCCCATTATATATTAATAAGTGGTTTATATTCAGATGTATTTGCTGGATTTAGGTAGCACCGAAATATTACAGGCAGTCATATGACCTGACCTCCTCATACAGGGGAAAAAAACAACAAGAAAAAACCCAATAAGCCATGTTTTCTGTGCTCATGATTTAATCTCAGAGCAGTGCTCAGCAGACATCAAGAAACTTATTTTATTCCATAGAAATGTACCTGTCTTCCCTACCATAGAAAGGTTCTTTCCTTCTGTGTTTATTTTCAGATGTTTCTAATAACACTTTTTGGTTGAAAAATAGCAAACTGTCAAAAATGAAAATATTTGCAGTAAAGAGACAGTTTTCATGACTTTTTTACATGAAGCAAAAACATTATTCCTTTTAAGATTGCCAAAATTTCCATTTTCTCACTTTGAAACAAAACCTTCCAGATTTCCCTTTTAAAATTACTTGTCTGTTACAAAATGAAGCAGGTTTTTTTCAGAAAAATGCCCAAATCAAAGCATGATATTTTGAAATTATTTAAATTACATTTTCCAGAGCTTGGTTTTGTGAACATTTTCACAATTCTGCCTTCTCATTCTGTCTGAAGATGAGACAGGTTTGTGAGACAAGGAAACCTTTTTCTCCCCATTCCACTGAAATGTTCTACTTCCTATAACACTAAGTGATTGATTAATCCTTCACATACAGGGCAGGAACAGCTTCCTTGGGCTCCCAGGCTTTGAAAGTCAAACCCAATTTTTTGGGGGGTCGGGATGTGCAGCTGTAATTGCAGAGCTGGGCTGCTGCTGCCACCCACTCCCACGTGAAAACATGGAGAGGAAGCAACTCTGGCTGTAATTGTGTCTCTTCACTTAATTCTGCCCCATTAAGCTTAAAAAGCACAATCACACCAAATCTTGGATCTTCCCTTGCTGGCATTGCTTGAGGGCACTGGGAAAGTCACATCCAAGGAGAGGAGCTCTCTGGACACAGGTCCCTCTGAATGAGAATGTCAAGGCTCTCTCACACACCAGGACCAAACCCTGTCAGCCTGTGGCTGTTGTTTTCCCCAGAAAAGGTCTTCCTTCATCAGCACCTTCCCTCACTGGACTTCTTTAAACTTCTTCCTCAGCCCTAGATGTTTAACCTTGTGTGCTGGGGGATCTTGCCTTCTCAGCAAGAACAGGTTATGGCAATGGAAACACAGGGATTTGTTAAAGTGTGAAGATAACCTGGTAATTCATCCTTTGTTGTTTCCATAAACTGGACACTGGGTCAATAACTGTGTGCTGCCTGCTCAGCCCTTCCAACTGAACTGGCCATTTATTCCCCAAATTTATCTGTAGCCCAGACAGAGAATGTGTTAGTCACATCTATAGCTGAGTTAGTTTAGAATTTAGGACCCTGGAAAGGATGGACATTGAGTAGAGCTGTGCCCTGTCAATCAGCCTTGCTCCCTCACGGAGTGCCCTCAAGAGATGTTTTAGCTACTTTCAATACCAACAGTCCCTGTTCACCTCTCACTTGTGGCAGCCACTCCATTGGCATCAAAGGAATTGTTCCCAATTTACATCCATTTAGTAAAACCAGGCTCTTCAGCACACCACCATGTCTTGAAGAAAGCACTGCAAACCTCCCAATGACAAAGCTTCCCCTCTCCTTGGTTCTCCCCAGCAAATCCAGGAGAGGAAATGCCCAATATTTCCCCACCAGTACAAACAAGACCTGGCAATTCCCTTGCTAGGCTCAGCACCAACCATGATATAACAATGAAAAATTATGTCCAATCATTTATACACAAACCTCTTCGGTTCTAGTAGAAGTGACTGCACTTCCCATCTCTGGCATCCCATGAGGCAGAGGATGAACACTCTGGTTCTCAAACACACACATCCCTCGGAGTTCACCCATGGAGCTCACATGGCAGAGCCGGGATTTGGACACAGGTCCTACGACCCTGATCAAGCAAATCGTGCTGCCTCCACCTCTGCTGGGATCTGTCAGATACTCTGCAGACTTTCACTCCTCTTTCAACTTGCTCTGAACCCAGGGAGAAAGCAAAGCTTTCAAAAGAATTGCAAAAGCCCTTTCCCTGCTCCCACCTCCACCTCCAACCTCAGCAGAGAAACAAGCACTGAGAGGCAGGAGCCACAGCCTCACACTCTGAGATTGTTAATGAACATGTTTTCTGTAGATAATTATAGGGACTGGCATATTGAAAGCACTTAAAACATCTCATTCTTTTAATTCATTAATTATATTGCAATTACACAATTCTCAGGCACTTGCTGGCTCTTTGGAAATCAGCCATTCTTGGGAGGTGGAGCTGGGTTAGGAACCAGGGAAAGGGGAGAGGAGAAATGTGAGGGAAGAGGTAATGGGAAAAGTCAGGGACTGTGGAAAAGCTAAATAAGTCTGCACAACAGGTAACTAGAAACCAATCCAGCTAAAAACCCATTCCCAAGAGTTCCAGGGATATCTGGTAGCCTTGCACCTCCACACTGGTGCGAATAATATTGTTATTCCAGACATGCTGATGCAGGTATCTGCTTAGGATGGATTTCTTTCCTGTTCTTGCACCGAAGTCCCAGCTCTATACACCTGAGGAGCCTTTTCTGATGCTGCTCAATAACATTATTGACTTGGCCTTCCAGTGTGCTTGATGGACTGGATGCCCTGGCCCTTATGGGGACCTTGAAAGGTTATTGCAAAAAATCAGTGTAGATGGTCTCCTGAAGATTCCTCTTCTATTTAAAGTTCATTGCTCCCCCTACTCACAGGCTGCAATAAAGGAAAAGGATATTCCAGAGCACTCCTGGTGCAGTTCCCGTCTGACTGACCACTTTAAGGAGGCCATTCTTCATAAAGGTCATTATCAGTTCCTCCCAAAACTAGGAATGGGCAAATAAAGTATTTTAAAATCATCTTTTAGGCTACCACTCAACTCTCAGTGGACTCTAAGGACTGAGAAATATTAATAAACTAAGGAGGATGTTTAAGTCTGGGTTAGATGGAGCTCTGAGCAATCTGGTCTAGTGGAAGCTGTCACTGTCCGCAGCAGGGGGTTGGAACAAGATGATCTTTAAGGTCCCTTCCAACCCAAACCATTCCATGATTCCCTGGCTCCTCAGAGAAGCAATGTCCCTGTGAAGTTCACCACACCTGCATTACAAACACTTCCTCCTGTGTTGCATGGGTGGGCTTCACTATGCAATCCCATCTGGAAGTCCCAGGATGTGTCCCAGCTCTGTTCAGGATAAAACCTGGCTCTGAACCCCTTGGTTTTCACTACAAGTCTGCAGCAGGTGCTTAGTGTGGAAGCCAGGAGAGCAGGGAGCATCAGGAAGCACTCCTGCCTCCCAGCACAGGCCAGGAGTCCCCAGGGCTGATCCCAGTGGTGATCCCAAGTGCTCATCCCAGCATGAATTCAGGCCAAAACATCCTCCTGAAGATGACAAACAAGGCCTACACACATTTTAAATGAGCAGAATCAGCAAGAGGGGCATTTGCCTGTGTGGCTTCATCCCAGAGGGGTTTGGTCAGACCTGTTAGTTCATATGGAAAAGATGAAAAAATGCCCTTTTCCTGCAAGTGTTCAAGGGCTGGCAGCAGCAAGTAGAGGGTTTTTGGGATGGAATTGTATCAGTGCATGGGCAGGGCAGGGAAACACTTCAGGGAGCAATGTCACTGGTGGCCAGTCCCTGAATATACTGGGAATTTACGTTCCCCATAATTGTCATTTGTTTCATGTGATTTTCAAGGAAAGGGAGAAATACACAGTGGAGTTGAGAGAGACTGTTTGGCAAGGGCTGATCACTTCTCTCTCTCTCTCTCTTTCACTCCTGCTCTCCTGGGATGTTCGGCCTCTGCCTGAATTGGCTAATTTTGTATTCACCAACCATTCTGTTGGCTGTAGGGAAAGGGGAAAAAAAGGAGAAGATAAAAAAAAAAAGGAAAAAAAGAAGAAAACCCTGATAGCAAAACCTGAAAGCAGCAAGCAGAGAAGGGGGGGAAGAAAAAGCTCTGCTTCCATGTCATCTTCAAGACAAGTAAAACAAAACCAGGAGAGAAAAAAGGTGCCGGGATTTACCAGCATTGAGGAGTCAGATCTGCTCTGATTCAAAGCCAGTATTTTTCCCCTGCACATCTCAATCTGACCCTGCCTAAATGGGAAACATCAAGGTGCAGATATAGGTGTGATGTGTGACATGCATGTTTGTCATACAAGATGGCTCCTGCATTTGAAGCCAGATGTGAATAATCTTAAGAATAAAAATATATATGTGCCTATTGCTCAGGATTTGTAGCATTAGCACTCCTGCTAATTGCTATTTTGGTGTCATTAGAGAAAGAAACATTCACTAAGCATATTCACACTGCAAATGGGATTCATAACCATTTGTTTGAGTCTGAAACCACTTGTACCTCCTCCTGGAGCAGAGCCAATGCCTATATTTAAACCCCAGGGCTGAGGGGAGCTGACATTGAGGCTGGTGTGTTTATTTATAGGCAGCTGTGTGAGCTCTGTGCACGCAGGAGCCTCAGCACAGCGAGGGAAGAGCAGAGGGTTTGTGGGTGGCTTTGTGCCCTCATCCCACTGTGGGTCCCTCAAACAGGTGGAACAGGGATAGAACAGGTCAGTCCCACCTGGGTCCCCTCTTCACCCTCTTCTGAACCTCCAAGTGTCAGCAGCTTTCCTGGAGATCACCACAGGGAGAGAGGTTGGCCATGACTTGCCTCATTTTCTCACTGTGGGTTTGGGACACACGTGTCACTGGGTCCATCAGTGTGGGAGGCTGGGTGTCTGCTCTGCCCTGGAGCTGTGGCTGTGAGGGCTGTGTGGGCTGGCAGATCCAGAGCCAAGCATCTGCACTGTTTGCACGTGATGCAGGTGGGCACAGGAATACTCTTGTAGAATCCCCTGGGATCTGCTTTGCTGTCATGCAGCCACCCAGAAGATACCAATTTCTGGTGCCACGTCTGCTCTGAAACAGCACCCTGGGGTGGGGAAAGCTGCCACAATCAGAAAGAGCTCCAGGGCTCTGCCTCCAGGTGTCAAAGCTCCTCAAGAACAGCAGAATACCTGTGACAGAAAATACCTGCCCTGCAAACCACTGCTCTCCATGAGCTATACTAGCCCCTTGCAGCCTGGGTGCCCAATTCCTGGCCAAGCCAGACACTGGTTCTCCAGAGATAGTGTGTTTTGCTGGTTTCTTTCTTTCTTTTTCTTCTTCTTTTTTTTTTCTTCTTCTTTAATTTAATTTTCTTTTTTCCAAAGTCATGCCTGGGAGTCAGGAGGGGGAGCGAAAAAAAAACCAGGGCAGGCACAAGGCTAAAGCACAGCAATTGCTTCATAAGCCGCTTCACTGGAAACACAGAGAGCTCAAAGGCTTCTCCTCTGCTCCTGCACTCTGATCACTCTTACACAGGCATATATTCCCTCCAGCCCTTCTGGGGGTGGGTGATCTCCAGTGGGGAACTGAGATGAAGGCATCAAAATGAGAAAGCTGCTGGAGGATGTGGCAAGGAAAAGGAGTGGCATCAATCTGATAAAGTGCATCTGAACCCATGGATGACCCAGGGTGACTTCCCGATGATTGCAACTCATAACACCCCTTACAGAGGATTGCCACAGCTGAGCGAGGGAGAGCAGAGACTGAGATGGATTTGATCATATCAAACCATTGGTTTTATACAATATATAGTTCTTCCTAAGCTGAGGGTGACACATAAAAACCGGCCTCAGTAGGAGGAGCAGGGACTCTGAAATAATTGGGGTGGTGAAAACACTCCGCTGCTGGTATGGTCTGTACCATGGCCTGAGCGTGGCAGCTGCTCAGCCTGCTGCCATCTGAAGGACTTTGAAAGACAAGATGGGTTTTCAGCTAAAGAGGTTGGCTCTGTTTTTCAGAGAGTGTTTTGTTCACTTAATGTTTTTAATTATTTCTTTTCCTCGGGCAACCAGAAAGCCCGAGGATCAACAAGTCTCTGTTCTCAGCAGTGCTCAGGCAAGCACTGGGAGAGCTTCCATTTGTCTTTTTTTTTGTTGTTCCTGGAGCCTCTGAACAGATGTATTTCTATCATATTTGGTTAAGGCTTTTTTGACAAAAGAAAAAAAAAGAAAAAAAGAATACTGCTTTTTTTGTTGTCTTCCCTGTGGAAAGTGCTCAAGACTATTTTTCAGTGTTGTTCAAATATTTCAGAAGAAAGATAGAAAAGGAGGTGGGGAGGGGAAAGACACAGTGTTTTCTTGACATGTCAGTTAGTTAAAATCTAAACTGAAATCTGTCCTAAGCAGAGCCTGGAGACTACTAAATCTATAGCTGTCTGCCTCAATCCACTCTGCTCTGTAGGCGGGATATAACCAATTTTATAAAGAAAGAGGTAGAAATGCTCAAACCCCTGAAATTTTAAAGAGATTTCCATTAAAAATTCAAATTTGGATGAATAAATCCACTCACATAAAAGACATGAGATTCTTGCCTCATCTTTTCCTATGGCTCTGCTGTTGCTGGAATAGATTTTATTCTAAACCTTCTCAGCTGGGACATGGGGGCTGTTCCCCAAGGTGGGACCCGGGAGAACATCTACACCAGCAGAGGAAGTTCATTCAGCAGCAAGGAGGGACTTTGTGCAGTCCCTGGTGGGCTTTTGGTGCCTCATCAGAGCCCTGGCCAAGGGGACAGCTGCTGGCATGAGTAAGGGTCTCTGTCCTGGTGGCGTAAAAACACTTGTGGATGCAAGCGGAGACTGAGCATGGAGATTCCTGGTGATGCAAGGGATTCATGGAGAGACCTTCTAACACCTTCCAGTAGTTAAAGGGGCTCCTAGAGAGCTGGAGAGGGGCTTCTGGCAAGGTCATGGAGTGACAGGAAAAGGGAGANTTGTTACCAAAAAGCCACTTTGCTTCCAGAAACTTTTGAGTAAGTCACACTGGAATTAGTCACACTTGTGTCAGGGCAGGGTCAGGTTGGATCTCAGGACAAGGTTCTTCCCCCAGAGGGTGGTTGGCACTGAACAGGCTCCCGAGGGCAGTGGGCACAGCCCCAAGGCTGCCAGAGCTCCAGGAGCCTTTGGACAACACTCTNAGGTTGCCCAGAGAAGCTGTGGCTTCCCCATCCCTGGAAGTGTCCAAGGCCAGGTTGGACGAGGCTTGGAGCAACCTGGGCTAGTGGAAGGTGTCCCTGCCCATGGCAGGGGGTTGAGAACTAGTTGATCTTTAAGTCCTTTCTGGCCCAAGCCATTCTCCATAATCATGAGGCGTTTAGTGAGGCCTTATACATACTGGAATCAACTGGAAAATTACTGTGGAAGGAATTCAATATCAACCTGAACAATGCAACCCTTCTGTGTAATTGTTACCAAAAAGCCACTTTGCTTCCAGAAACTTTTGAGTAAGTCACACTGGAATTAGTCACACTTGTGTCAGGGCAGGGTCAGGTTGGATCTCAGGACAAGGTTCTTCCCCCAGAGGGTGGTTGGCACTGAACAGGCTCCCCAGGGCAGTGGGCACAGCCCCAAGGCTGCCAGAGCTCAAAGAGCATTTGGACAACACACTCAGGCACAGGGTGGGATTGTTGAGGTGTCCTGTGCAGGGCCAGGAGTTGGACTATTGATCCTGGTAGGTCCCTTCCAGCTCAAGATATTCTGTAATTTTAGAATTGTGTGATTCACTCTGTCCTGGACATATCACAGTAGACAGGAACAACAGAAGAGGGCACCATAATTTGCCCTGAAAAAAAGAACATTTAGCACTGTTAAGCCCTTCCAAAGAGCCAGGTCTCATGGAGCAGTAACTGCATTTCCCCATAAAGAATTATAAAGGAGAAAGAAAGCTTTCAACCACAGACAGCCCTGGGGTGAAGAATAAATTCATGTCATACAGACACGGCCTGGCAATGAATGATCATTATCATTGCAGATACACAGACATGTTGTTTTGTAAACCATTTTTTCACATGCAAGTAGCCTGTGGAAATCCATTGCACTCACTAAAGGAAGGCAACACTTCCAAAGGGGGTAATTCAACACCTCTGCAGTTATAATTGTTTCCAAGTGCAACATCTTTATCCTATAACACAAATAAACACTTGCTGATAATGGTGTGCTTTGTTAATTACAATGATTCTTAAAATCTGCCCTAAATATGCATTATATTACAGCAACAATATTATAAATGAGCATCAAGTGACATTCATATCACCTATTAATAGCTGGAGGGTTTGGGCAGGTGGGATTCTGGGATTTATGCAAATGAGAAATGTGTTTTATTATAATTTCAGTGGATCTCCTCTGTAAACTTCTGCTGTGCTGAATTAATGTCTACAGTGCATTTCCTTTCTTTTTAATTTAAAAAAAGGAAGAAGCCACTTACATATATTAGAGGGGGATAATGAATTATTATTATTCAAAATGTAGGTTTGTTGCACTCATTTGCATATAATGCTTAATTTTTACGGAATACTTCATTCTAATTCATGCAAAAATGATCAAAAAACTCTCCAAATATGCTAATGTAAGTTCTAGTGCAACTACATTGCAGCCTTTATTTCTGGGACTTTATTATAAAACATTTTTTAAAAAAAGAAAGCTCAACATTAGGATAATCTTTTAAAATAAGGCAACTGTTCTGATTTAAGTGGTGGGTGAAACTCCCCACACATCTCCAATTACTGAAAAGCCTTGGACAGAAATACCTTTTTTCAGGTGTGATAAGAAATCCTGATGAAACCAAGAAAAAGTCAACCAGGGTTGTAATTAGCTTTTCTTTTCTTTTTTTTCTTTTTTTTTCCAAGATTTTTCAATATTTGCTGTGTCGAGAGCCACTGAGGGACAGCTCAGCTGGGTTCTCCATGAGGTGTGGGAGTGCTCTGGGGAAGCCCTGGATCCAGCCTGGCTCAGGAACATGAGCCTGGTCTCTGTTAGGATCATTCTCTTATGTCAGAGGAATGTCACCCTATACCTCGAGATGGATGATTAGACACACTCATTCACTAGAGATACTTTTGTATGTTCCAGTCCCATCATCAGAAATTCCTCACTGGTTCCTGCTTGTCACCCTGAACGTCTTCTGACCATGGACCTGCAATAGCTGATCTCTGCAGGTCCTACACTGACACCACAAAGGACAAATGTGTTTAAATGAAACCAAAATCCAGGACAAGAGGTGGGATGGCTCTTCCCTGCACTGCTGAGGGCTGGACCAGGAGGTGAGCACCTGGCACAGGTCTCTTGTGGATGCCTTTGTCCCTCTGCAATTCAAAAGAAAGAGCAGAGATCAGGATCCCACCGTGCATGATTCATGGTCCAGTCGTTCTGCTCTTCCTTCTTAATCTTCCTTTTAAATCCTCCTATCAATTATAATGGTTATAATTAACTGCCCCATCCTGATTTACACACTCACACCTGCACACATTCATCTGAGGAAAGCTGACATGACCCCTGTCATTCCACACCTAAATGTCTTCTCCATCTCTTTCTCACACTGAGTTCACTGACAGGTCTGTGTTTTGAGAGCCTATCTTTAGACATCTGCTGCTGAAAACCTTCCTTCCCTGTATATAATTAAAGACATTATTTTACAGCATCCACATTTTTACAAGCTGGCATCATTTCTGTACATAAAAGCCCTGGTGCTTCCATCTCTCCCTTATTGCATTAGGCTTGTTTAAGTTCAGGAGTTCTTATTCTGGGAATAATACCGGCGGCTATTCTGCAGCCACAATTATTAAGCCAGGCCCTATAAAAGCAGATGAGTTTTGGATTGCACCTATAAATGATGAAATGTGGCTTTCTAATGCTTTTCAGTGACTGCAAGTCCCATATTAGAGGAACTCCACGGCAAACAAGCTGCACCCATGCTCTGGGTTGGTGGTGAAGGTCAGAAAAGCTCTTTTCTGGGCACACTTGTAACAGGGAAATGGGAGAAAACAGCCCTCACTTGAAAACATTCCTGCCTGTTCCAGGCATTGGAGGAGGCCTAGGGAACAATGCACGGGAAATTAAACATGCTGAGGAGGTCTAAGCTGCCTCACGTTAGACTTGTAAACAAGTGTGTGGGAGAAGGAATACAGACTGCCACGCATGACAATGGCTGAGAGTAGAGTGATCATAAATGTTAAACAAACAAGGAATTATAATGGCATTTGTTTGAGTTCACAATATAGATTCTGTTCATGTCGCAGCTGCCATGAACTTATATCTTCATTTATTTGGAAAGGGGATATGCCTAAAGCATGCTAAGTATACCTGAGAGTGGCAGAACACAGAGAGGAGATTGAAAAAGGGTTGTGGTGAGGATTTCTTTACTGATAAAGGGACTGTTTTCAGTATTTAGCTGAGCAGAATAATTTTATACAGATTTTTTTTTCCTGGAGCTGGATATGAAAAAAACAAGATATTCATGTTGAATGACACTAAAAAAAAAAAAAAGAAAAGAAAAAATAGAGCTGGAAATGAATGTATTTCTAACTTTCTTCCTAAGTGAGACTTTCTCCTCCAGATGACAGAGCCCAGCCCTGTCAGCTGAGTGTCAGAGCCCTCACCTTGCAGCTTCCCATGGGAGTGACACACGTGGAGAGGGGCAGTGCCATGTGCAGGATCCTCCACCCCAGCACTGTTCCCTTCATCCATCACTGATGAAGCAGCAGTTGGTGATCAGGTTCTCCCCAGCTGGGGCTCCTGCCCCATCCTTTGCTTTGGGAGCACCAGCACTCCCGAGCACTTGGAGCGGATACTCCTGTTTGCTTTAACCTTGCTGGAAGCACTTGGAAGCTGCCTTGTTTTTTCTCCACACTGACAGCCTCTGGCTTGGTACTCCAGCCCTGTTATTATATCCCTGAACTCTCAGATCAGGGGCAAACACACGTGGAAACAGGGGGAGAACTGAGGGTGCCGGGTGGGGGGATGGATGACTCCCAGCCTTGCTGTGCTGGGGAGCATCAGTGTTAAAGTGATTAATTTCTCTTCTCCATTACTCTAAATTAGCTAAACAAATCCCTGACTAGAGCTGTCATAGTGATGTTCAGCATGCAAATTGTTCCTAATGAAAGAGGCTCCACAGCAAGATCCTGCATCCATCGCTTCTGACACTTGGTCTCCGCACCCGGCAGGCAGCAGGAGATGGGACGCAGTGGGCAGGAGGCAGAAACCCCCCCTGCTCCAAAACCCCCCACCTGCAAAGGAGACAAAACACCTCACAGCCAGGGAAATGCTGGGAGTTTTATGGAGGGAAGGATTGGGTTTATAGAGGGCTGCTTTTTTCCCAGTGGAAAGGACTCAACTGGGCTTTGCTGGAGGGACCCAAAGCACAGTGCCCTCCCTTTCTTTTGATTTCACCTCCCCGAGTGCAAAATCGTAGCAACAAAATCTACCCAACCTTCTGCAGAAGATTCAGTGAAAGGGGGTTTTCAGGGAACACAAATGGTGTTTACAGCTGAAAGTATTTCTGTGTTTTCTATAGAAAATAGTGATTTCTATAGTAATTGTTAGATTGTTCAAACCAAAAGCTTTTCAGCTGAAAAGTGAAAACCTCTTGGTGTTCACTTTCTTTTTTAAAAAACTAAAATATTATTGTTTCTCATTGAAAAACAAACAAAAAAGCCCTTTGCCCCAACCAGGTCTGTTCCTCCACCATTTCTTGAAGGAATCACTCCACCTGCAGAGCACTGAGTACCCCTGGCAGGATCACAGCAGCTTCCATGTCTGCCTTGCTTTTTTCTCCCCTCAGTGGACTCGCATCCATATTCCTGGTGTAACTTCAAAGCCTAGCAGAACTCAGGAATGTGCTTCAGGTCAAACGTGTGATAAGCTTTTTGTTTCATAAATAAAGATTTCAGGAGCTGCTTGTGCTGAGAGCCTTGGGTGGGGTTGAGCAGCAGATTTCCAAGGGATGCAGATAAACACCACCTGTTTGTGGTGCTCCCTGGGCATCTTTGAAAGACTTTTTGGGTGTCCACTGGCATTTTTTTGGCACTTACAGCCTTTGAGTGTTTATCCTGTGGGTATTAAAACGCCCTATTGAGTTAACAACAATTCTTGAAAACATATTATTCCTTTCCTTGAGTATCCAGGCAGCAACAGAAAATTTAGAAAACTGTTTTGAAACTTTTATTGTTTCACTCACTTCAGCGTGAAGATTCATACCAGGAAGTTTGTTATTCATTATTCATTCATCTTTTTCCTTTTACCACCTCCCCACCTTTCCTGCTCAGAAGCACCACGTGTTGCACTTGACCAACTGTAATGAATAATGAATTACCAGCAAACAGTCTAAAACAAACAGGAAAAGCCAATAGGTTGAAAAAATTATTTGCCCAACCTATTTGGTGAATACTTACAAATAATAAACCCATTTGTGTAAATCAGGATCAGCTCATGACAAGCTTGCTAACTGGACTGAGGCTCTGCTTCAGCAGAGTGTGAAGTACCTGCTGATGTCAACTCGATTTTCATCTGTGCATATAATTAAGTGGTTAAAATGCTAAATAACCTGTTGTTTCAGAGCCTGGTGTCTTAATGAAATTGCTTATAGGAAACAGTTACATACTTCTTAATGAGCCCAATCCCTGAGGTTTAATCTTTACAACAAGAGAAAAAGAAAACACACAAAAAAACCCATAGTATTTCTAATTTTTTGCACGTAACTCAAAGCTTGCCCTCTCTAGTGCTGCACTCAGACTCTCTGTGTTGACAACTGGGGCAGCCCAGATCATGTTTCCTACCTGGTGTGTTTGTGATGCTGGTTGAAACTCATGAAATGTCTCTTTGGACTGGTAAAACACAGATTCGAGCTTGTTTAGCCCTGGGGCACCGAAGCCAGGTTCCTGGTAACAGTAATTCCTGATTCTTCAGCTGCACAGGCAGCCTGGCCTGGAAAAAGAGGCTGGAAGGCTCCGTTATGAGAAGTCAACACACGAATCCATCAGCCCTGGGGGAGTTGATGGTTCAGAGGAAACGCTCTGGGTGCTTTGTCCAGGATATGCCCTTTAGTGTTTGATATGAGACCCCCAGAGCCTTCTGGTCCTTCAGAATGTGTTTAAGCCCACAGAGTGCCAGAGCCTTGTAAAGAACCTCCATTTCACAGCTTTACCTAAGAGATTTTTTTGTTGTTTTGAACTTGTCAGTGTGGTTTTAAATGTAAGAAAGAAAGGAAGGCAATAAGCCTCACTTTGGTTAAAATACTTCAAACAGGCAGGTGCTGGGTTTTCAAAATGATCACTCCCAAATAATTGCTTTTTAAAAAGGTTGGGTATTAATCACTTTCTTTTTTTTTTTAATTATTATGAGAGAAACTATAACCAGCATTATTTGTTAACTGATGTACCTGTTCCTGTGCGATCCTGTTGCCATGAGTGGTGTTGTATTTATTAATCAGTTTGTCAGAAATGGTCCTGTCAGCAAAGGCAATGCAGATTGCCCTGGATGAGACCCATCTGCTAAAGTTTGAGACTCCATTATTCAAAGTTTAGAAGAAATAACCTTTGGAGCAAATATCACAACCATTAGCTGTTCCTTTGTTAGAAGAACTCCATGGAAAGATTTGACTGATTTTTGTGGATGTCAGTGGACACAAAATAAAGTTGCCAAAAATTTCTGATGTAATTCCAGATATTCTTTTGCCCCCCGGGAACCCAAACACTTCTGAACAGCAATTCAGAAGAAAACTCATATTTTATTAAATTTTTGCTCCAATAAGAAATTTCCATTACAAAAGCATTATGCTAAACCCCCTGGGGATATATATATATATATGTTGCCCACACATACGTGTGTACATTTGTGCAGAAGTTTTTCCTCTGAGCACCTGAAGGCCTTTCAACAAACCAGCAAGAACAGCCAAGTCTGGACAAAACAAGAGAGTCCATTGGGACCAGCCTGAGATCTGTTCCTGAGCCAGGATCAGCCACTGCAGCCCAGGGAGGAATCCAAAGAGAAATTCATGTCCTTGTGAAGCTGTGATTAAATATTCAGTATGTCCAATGGGACACCCAAAACAAAGCAGCAAAACTTCATTCCTTTCCTGATTCTGTTCAAATACAGAAATCTTTGGTGGCAAGGTAGAATTCCTTATGAATTCTTTGGAAATGGAGCAGGTTCTTTTTTACATGAGATGAAGGAAGGATTATGTCCATTACAAAATGATGGCTTCGCATTTGATAGTGGCCCAGCAGGTTCCTGAAGATCCCAGCAAAGATGAAGGGGCCTTTTACATTCCATCCATCACAGACGAGAAGTCACACTTCCCTTGGGGAGGCCGTGTTTATCCGGGAAATCTGACTCCGGAAGCCAACAGATGGCAGTCGTAGAGCTCCCATGCCAAGGTGGCACCGCAAGCTCCATCCCCCCTGCCAGCTGGTGGCCAGGCATTAGAGGTAGATGTAACCAATTAGCAGAGATTCCCACTCCTCAGCCACTGGCTGGGGCTGTGATGTGTGACATCAATGCATGACAATGAAGGAAGACTTGTCCAAAGTCCTTCACGGGCCACCGGCTACACTCTTACACAGGGAACCACAAGCTGCTTGAAGAGGCCAGTGCAGCTGGACCTGGCCTGCTTCTCATTCCAAACAGGCATTTGTTTAATCCCAGTCTTTTCATTTAGATGTGCCATTTAACTAAAGTTTTTGTGCAAGGTGAAATTTCTGCTCAGAAACAGAGTCTGATTGCCAGAAATGGGTAAGCCAGAGGGGTAGGAGATGCAGTTTCAAATCCATGATCCAAACCAGGACTTCAGTGTAGGGGGTTCATCCCAGTGGTCTCAACAGTCTGTTGACCATTGGAGGATATTTCTATAGACTTTCTGTAGATTTTTCTAGTCCTTTCACCAGAAAGAAATGGTTCAACAGTGACAACACAGCATAAATGTCCACAGCTTTTGGGGGTGTATCCCAATATCAGCACTGCAACTGCTTTGGACACTTCACACCTCTTTCTGTGACAACAATACACAACAGAAGTTCTCAAAACTAGCTTTCATGGCAGTCCTGTTTACTGGCACTGGCTCTGAGGCAGAGCCTTTGGAAAGCCATGAACATGAACTTGCCAACCCAGCAAACCCTTAAGCAGCCACGACTTCACAGCACTTCTGTCATTTGGGCAGATGAAGATGAGGTGACACTGGACTGTCATTAAAAAGAAAGAGCAGGTTGTCGTGTCACACAGTGTGACTCGGAGAACTGTGGCTGAGAATGGTGAACTCCTGGGGAAAGGGAAGTCCTTTTGTGCACCACAAACCACAAAATGGAGCCTGCTCTCAGTTGAGTCCTTTGACTGCCACAGTGAAATAACATTCAGAGGGGGAACTCAGCACAGAGCTGAGCTCAGCTGTTGTCAGATGGGGGAAAAAAGCACCTGAAAACCCTACAGGAGGGAAGACTAGGCCATGGCTCCCAGCAGCTGTTACCACGTGGAGTGGCAGCCAAGGTGCCCATGGAAGGGGACTTGTTTTGTGGTCACTGCACTGAACTCCAAAGGATGAAGCTGAAGAAAATGAGACATTTTCTCACACGAGAAAATGCATCTCCATGCTGTTTCCAAGCATGTAGCTGTCCAAGCTGAAGAGAAACCAGGGCCCCAAAGAGGTTTATGATGGGAAAAATTTTTGTGGTGACTGCAGCAACTTCTCTTGCGTTCCCAAAATTTAGTGGCAAACAAATAGGTAGCGGAGTTCAAGAGGGCTCTGACAAATTCAAACCATTGATGAGCAGCTGGCACTAATTGGGGTAATTGATGGCAGAGCAGGACTGGGCAGGGCTTTGTCTCAGTATTTTTATCAGACTGTGGATCAGGAGTGTCCTAAGAGGGCAATTACCCCAAGAAAGAGAAAGGATTTTTAATACTGCTCCTCAGTGAGCTAAGAGATCTCCAGGAAGGATTAGAAAAGATGAGGGATTATCCCAGAAAGCAACTGAGCTTGTTGAAAGTCCATGTTTTCAAGGTGTAAAACAGCTCTCTGACTCATTCAGGATGAAAGTTGTTCCCTCTTTGGGGTGTATTGCCCATGAATTGGAAAGAGCTTGTTCTGTCAGTGCATCTACACCACCTGGCACAATGGACCCTGTGCTGTGTTTGAGAGGGTTAGAGTCATTAAAATTTACTTTCCATTATGTCCTATTTCAGGAGTTCTTTTAAACAGATGTAAAAATCAATTAAATTCAATGTAAGTGGAAGAGATCTACATCTGATCTCTGTCTCCTGCAATGTGGAACTGGTTAATCCATTGGAGTCAAAGGAAATAACCTTGTGAAGTAAATGGGCTCAGAGTATGACCTGACATTAGTGTGCTGGAGGTTGGGATTGTTCTGGAATGACATGAATGTACTAAAGCAAACAGTGCCAATTTAAGTGCTCTGATTCAATTTACATGCCCATGGTGTTACCTTTGACATCTGCTTTCAACAGTACCCTTGAGATGACTGTTTTCCCTTGTGATGGACAATTTCCAAGCATATTTATTTAGATATGATGAACTTGAATATCATGAGGAGGTGGAGTTGTTGTATATTATAGAAAAAGCTTTTCCAGCTAACAAGTTTAACTTTTTCTCTCCCTCTCTCTTACTTCTTTCCCAGTCACAGTGAGTGCAATCCCTTGGATACCCATTGCATTGTAAGTTTAAGCCACAAGCCAGTGTGATCTTAATGTGACTTTACTGAAAAATAGGATAGATAAGAATTCCCCAGCAGCATATTTGGATTTAGGCCAGAGCACACTGCCATCAGTGACAGAATATTCCAGCATCACTAAATAATTTCAGTGGGAATTACTGCATCCAGCTCTGGGATTCCCAGCACAGGAAGGATGTGGAGCTGTTGGAGAGTCCAGAGGAGGCACCAAGATGATCAGAGGGATGGAGCAGCTCTGCTGGGAGGAAAGGCTGGGACAGCTGGGANTGCCCCACCTCTGGAAGTGTCCAAGGCCAGGTTGGATGGGGCTTGGAGCAACCTGGGCTGGTGGAAGGTGTCCCTGCCCAAGGCAGAAGGTGGAACAAGATGATCTTTAAGGTCCCTTCCAACCCAAACCCTGCTGTGATTCTCATGATTCTATGAATATAACCTGCCAGGCACCTGCAGAGATTTTCCTCATTTTGCTCTTGTCTGGCAATGTGCCACTGGGGATACAAGACTCAGCTTTAGGGCAGACCTGGACTTAACCAGGCTGCTGGAGTAGGAGCTACACAAGTGTTTTATATTGTTTATATAGCAAATATATTCATATTTTCTACCCTTTCTGTGTGTGCTAACATGAACCCCCTGCTTCTCCAAAGGAGGAGAAGTTGCAAATACATGGAAATCAAGCAAGTGGAGTGTGAAAGGGAGTTTGAGAAGCAGCACACGAGGAAAAGGAAAACCAGGGACTGTGAATTCACTCCCAGCTGATGTTGAAGTGTTGCCACCTCTATCCCATTTTTGTGGCCAGGACTCACTGGGTGGTCAGAGCTGGCATGGGTGAATTGCCAGGGATAATTGGGGAAGGGAAACTGGGAGGGCATGACCTCAGCACATCCTTGTCTGTGCTCTTACAGGAAACGCTCATGTTCTTGTTGGGAAGGGTGCAGAAAAAAAATGTCCCAGGTGAGATGCTCCCTCTCACCATCCCTATTCCAGCCCCCTCAGGAGAGTCATTACCTCCAATTTAGTTTGCTGAATGTCAGCAGAAAGGCTGTAATCACTTGTTTGGCAGAGGCAGAGCAGGGCAGGACGTCGGTGGGACCTGTCAGGGTGTCACTTTGTCTCTCGCACACTTTGTTAGAGGCTGACAGCAGTTTGCCATTACCATGGCAGGGCCAATTATCCCAGCATTGCAGGAACATGCCCCACTTGGCACCCCCCCTCCCTCACCCACTTGCCCTTCTGATAGGGATCATTAAAATGATTTTGCACACACACACACACACACACACGTGCAGCTGCTCAGCTCAGTGGATTATCCCAGTCCCAGCTGTGGGTTCCTCAAGCCTGTCACCACAGGCAGGAACACTGTAATGTAGCAGGGGAAGATGTACTTTCTTTTTCCCCCTGTTTTAGAAATCATGAGATATTAAAGGCTTGTGTTTCCCCCTGGGTTTAATTACACTGAATGCATTTAAACTCCTCTAATAGGTAGTAAATCTCTGAAAATCTGCAGAACAGAAGAGGGTTTATCACCTTCACATAAATTGGGGGGAATGTAGCTCTTCATCCCGGAGGGATTTCTTTGGCATTTAGAGAGGGGGTTTCTGCCATTCTTCCTGCCTTGGTCTTCCTTCTACATCAAGATGTTGGAAGAGGTTTGAAGTTCCCTGTCACTGACCATGCACTCCTTTGCCTCTTTGGCTCCCTGCACCCAGGGGTTGGACAGTCTTCTCCCAGTCCTGAGGTATTCAGGCAGCCAGGACCCTCCTGTTCATGGCCAAACTACAATCCTTTATTTTGAGCAGCAGTTTGGGGTCTGTCACCCACCCACATTTTATATCTGCCTGTTAGTCCAAGGAATGAGCTGTACTCCCATTCCCAGTCTTGCTTTTCCACCTCCAGCCTGCTTCCTCTGTCCAAAGCACATGTAGTTGATGTCACCCTGCTGGGAGAAGAGATTGTTATTCAGAACAAAGCTTCCTCCACTTATTTGAAAACTTCCTGGCCTCTGGGAATCTTAGCCAGACTATCTTCTCCTTTCTATACTACTCCTTCTCACCTTTCCAACTGTACCCTCCTCGCTGGTGGTTTTTCCCTTTCATTTTTGTTTCCTTGCCACTTTTGTAGAACAACTTAAATGTCATCTTTCTGCAATTACCCACAGAAGAGAGAACTGAAAAGGAACATTCCCACAGGGGTCCCTGTCTTAAATGAGGCTTTTGTTGTTATAAATTGTTACTCAAAGCAGTACAAGCCTTTGGAATCACTCACATGTTCCTGGTAACTTGATGCATGGGGCTTTGAATTCAGAGAGCTTCTTTGGAGTCTGCCAGCTTTTCTGGAGGTAAGAAACCTGAAGGCATAATTCCCAGCAGCAGCAGCAGCCCCTTTTCACTTAGTGCTGTCTGTCACCTTGCCAGGCACAGGTGACTTTGAGGTGTGCTCAACTCCTTGTCCCTGCACCCACTGGCCAGTGATGCCTTCCCTGCTTCTGCCTTGAGTGACCAGACAAGGGAGAAAACAACAGTCATGGGATTTGGGAATTGTCCTGCCTGCCTTAGAACCCCTAAATTCCTGGTTTAGGAGAGATATTCCCTGCCCCAAATGGTGTAATATTGCCTGGTGAGTAAAGCAAAGGGGCTTTGCTTGAGGAAGGTCCAGGTGGCCTTTTGCTGTTCTGCTGATGTTTTAAGCCTCTGCACCACCACTTCCCACGTCTCAGTGTCCCCATCAGAAGTGTAAGGCAGTGGACAGTATTCCCAATGCATGAGGACAAATATCAGGAGGATTACCACAAAATTATTTAAATCCCACTCTTGAGGGCTGGGAGAAACCTAAGTGTTGCTGAAGTCCACAGTGAGCTGCAGTCTTTGCTTGCAGCACCTGGACAGAAAGTGCCACAGGAGGGCTGAGCTTTGTGATTACATGGCTGAGACCTTCTTACTTTATTTTTTCCTCCTTCTTGCAAAATTTAGGGTTGGGATGGTAAGTTATGGAGAGAAATCTCACCAGCTGCACAAAGCTGATCTGTCACCCCCCTGTGTGAGCTCCCCCCAGTCATTGCTCTGCACCTCTGGACGCTCAGTGCAGAAAGCCAAGACCCACAGACCATGTAAGCCCAGAGCAGGGCCCCAGGATCCCCTGGGAATGTGGGTGGCAGACTTTTCCTACTGCTGCCAGGTCACATATTTTTGTTTCTACTCCCGCGGAAAGAACCAGGGGCACGAGTGCAAAGCACTGATACAGCCAGAGCCTCAAGGCCAAGGGAAGCTGCCAACCTGAATTAAACTGTATAATGAGGGTGTCACTCACTGCTGCAAAGCTTAGGGAGGTGAGAGGGAAGGGAGGCAGCCAGCCTGGCTCTGTCATGCCACATGTACAGGCACTCACCCATTTCTCCATCCTCTCTTTGTGCCTCTCCCCATCACAGAAAAGAAGAAACAAAACCCGCTGCATCTTCCCAAACAGATCACAAAATCAGCATCCTTTGAAAAGGGGCTAAAAAAAGATATTAAACTTTAAATACCATTTCTTTCCATGCTGCTAAGCAGCTTATTTATCACAGCATGAGCCTACCTTAAGAGCTGTGACGACAGAAAGCTCTGCTGGTAATTACTGCAGGGAGCCAGCAGGCATGAATGAGTCACCACAATGGCAGTGTGCAGGAGACAAGGTAAGGGGACACAGACAGAGGGGGAACAAGGGCCAGCCAGGCGTGGTGCCTTGAAACCCTCTTGGGAAGATGTGCTGGTACATCTTCTTTGTCCCTTGCCAGGAACCCGCTCGCCAAACAGACTGATGCTGCTGGAGCTTTCCCAAAGGAGCTTCCATAGATATGGATCACTTCCTTGGGTGTGTGGTCCTGACTTGCCACAGGAAAATGATGGTTTCTTGTGGGAAAGGTCCTTGGCTGCCTCAGTGTGTGTGTGGATCCAAGCTGTGACCTTCAGGAGTGGTGCTGAGCACAGATCCCCTGGGTTTGCTCTTGGCTGCCCTCCCTGCTCCCAGACATGCCTGGCTCCAGCAGCAGGATCTGTCTTCCAGTCCCACACGTTGGGGGATGGAGCCACTTGGGTGGAGTGAGTGACATGGGAGAGAATCTGAGGTGACAAGAAGGGAAGGCAGCTCAGCACCACGAACCCTTCACAGCTCCTGCCCAGACATTAGAATATGTCCTCCTGTGCAGTGCTGGAGCTGACAGCAGGGTCATCCCTGCCTTGCAGCAGAACCAGCTCTGGAAAGAAGGGAGATTTCCTCCCATTGGATCCTTGGAAATGGCAGTCGGTGTTATCCTCCCCCATCCTCCACTAGGGAAATTTATGGAGGGTGTCATCCCCTTTTTTCCTGCAATTGGATGCTGTTCCCAGAGCAACCGCCCAGGTGTTTTCAGGAGGACTTTACCATTGTCAAACAAACAAAAAACTCCCAAACAAAGACCCAGACAAACAAAAAACACATGCACAAAAACCTCACCAAAACCAAAACAGCAAAACAAACCAAAACAACAAAAACAAACAAAACAACAAAACCAAACCAAACAAAACAAACCACAAAACCAAACAAACCCCAAACAAACAAAATCACACAAAAAAAAAACAACAGCAAAGCCAAACCAAACCAAAACCCAAACCCCAAACAAACAAAATCACACAAAAAATGAAAATCTACCAAACAAACACAACAAAAAAGTACCTACCAAAAAAACCCACCAAAAACAAAAAGAAAAAAAACCACCACAATTAAAAAATTATCAGGGTTTGGTGATGGATACTGCACAAACATGCAAAATGCTGAAATTTCCTGGGCCAAATTGCTGATATAAATAGCCAAGGCATTGCAGAGGGAAGAGACAAAGCCTGGAGAACTGAGTTGCCCACGTTCACCTCCTACTTCAGTGGCTGAGGTGGGAGCTGGATATGGATCTCCTGTTCCCTGTCCACCAGGTTTCACGGGTCCAGGCACAACCTGTTTCCCAAGATGGTAATTAAATGGGACACAGGCCCTGAGCAGTGTCTGATTTAGCTTTGCACCTGGTGGGCTTAGTCACACTCATCTCCATAAGAACACTGCCTGTTACCTGTGCTCTGACACATCCCAAAATATCCCTGGGATTCTGACTGAGCTCCTCTGGGATTTCTCCAGATCTGTCTCTCCTGTCAATTGCACTTCAATGATTGTGTTCCCTGATGGTTGAAAACTTTGTGGTCTTTCATCCCTCCTTGCCAGAGAGCTCTGGGCTCCTGTTCTCCCACTGCTCCAGATCCATGTTACACCTTCCTGCAAGTCTTGGCATCATCTTTCTGCTGTGGCTACTCCCAGGAGCAGGTCTTGAGGCTGTAAAGACACACAGACAACCTTTGGCAGCCAACCCAGTGGTAGCAGATGGAAGTGTGAAGTGCAGGAGAAAAGCTACAAATGGCCCAGCAGGAAAATCAGACGCGTTCTGGGCTTGCACATCATGAGCTCTTTCAAGCTGTGAGGCAGCAGTGACTTCTGAAAAGAGCTATTTTAGGTAACATCTCGTGGTGGTTGGCCCAGCCCACACACTGGCCTTCCCCTGCCTGTGGAGATCACAGTTCACACAACAGTGGCTTCATCACTGCTCTTGTCCTTCCCTCTGGTGATGAGTTAACACTCAGCATCCCACAGAGCCTCATCCCTGGACATCACCTGTGTGCAGCTTTTCCAGTAATGATCCAAAGCAGTTTTGTGGAGCATAAAAAGGTCTGAGGCCCACAGGTTTCCCCCCATCCTTCAGCAGAGCCATGACCTTCAGGAGGTTCAGAGAAGAGCAGAGCCATGTGGCTGCTCAGCTGGACTTGTTAATGGACGTCCCGCTTCCAACAGAGAGGCCTGAGGGGAAGATGGCTTTGGCTCCAGAAGGGAAAAGGCTATTTCCATGGATGGTTATCAAGATGGTGGCTCTGTGCCATGCCTTCAACCTGAGGTCCTGGCTGAAAACTTCCAGCAGCCCCAGCAGGAAGAACTTGGGTCTGGCAGTGCCAGTAATGAGGTCCAGCTGGCTCCTTGGCCAGCAGCTCTCTGATGCTACGGCAGAAACACTGCCAAGAGCTGCTCAGGACTCGATGAGAGAGGAGGACAAGAGGTGGGGAGACACAAGCATGGCACCCACCAGCCTCAGAGATGCTCTTTCCCTGCAATGAGATGGCCCTGTGGCATGGGGGTGTAAGAAACCTGCACCCAGAAGGCCTAGAGGGGCAAACACAAGTTCCCTCGTGGCCTTTAGAGCTGGAGATTTAGAGATTTGGATTTGGAGATGATCTCTGTGATCCCAGTTTAGTCTTTTCCCAGCTAAGACTCTACAGAAGCCATTACGTCTTGACCCCAAGGGCCACCCTGCTAATTCCTGCTGTATTTCAGATTGTGTCAGAGCATCTCACACTTCTCCACTTCTGGGTGTCATGGGGCAGAGTGGGATAGTGAGACTGTGCTGTGCATCACAGGCTTTCTTATTAACCAGCACATGCAGGTGTCAAGAGCAGGAATGGAATAGAGGAACATCCATATTTTAGAGGGAAAAGACCCCTGTGGAGGCTGTATGGGCTGTATGGGAGAGGAAAATCACCCTCTGACGGCCCCGGGACCCTGCAGAGCTGACACTGCATTTTTCCCTGGTGGCCACCGGAGGGCAGCCCGAGGGAAGGAGCCGACCCCAAACTTCCCCAAAAAAGGGGGATAGAAGGAGCAGGGGAAGCAACAGGAAGGTTGCTGGGGGTCCACAGAGGAGCAGAACAGAGCAGGCAGTGGGGAGGCTGCTTTTACTGCTGGAGAAAGTTCAGCTGGAGATGTGCAGCTGAAACAGTTCAGCAGTCTGCTAGGGAAAGGAATTTTATGTGTGTGCAATGAGGAAAGCAATTAGAGGCATAATTTAATCAGTGTGTTTTAGTGGGAGCATTAAGGGGCCTGGATGTGGCACCGAAAAGGAGCCGCCAGAACAGAGAGATGGTGGCCAAGGGGATAAAGACACAGAGCCTCTCCAAGGGTGCTTGGAGCCTCCAGCCAGGTCAGGGCAAAGTTGTGACAGGGCAAATTACAGCTACAGCTGGCACGAGCTGGGTTTAGAAACAAATCAGGTGGATCTGGCAGCTCCCTCAGGACTGCAGGGTAAATCCTTCCCCATCGAGGCTGGCAGGGCCAAGAGATGTCACATTAGTGACTGCAGGGCCTGCCCTTCTCTGCTTGAGAGAAGCTTTGATAAATCATCTAGGCCAAAATGCTCATGTGTGGTTCATGGCCATCTCTGCCTCTGCCCTCGGCGTCGCTGCAGTGCCTGGCAGGAACAGCTCACACTGCTGCAGGAGAGAGGGCTCCAGGAAGGCTCCATCCCAAAGAACTCATAATTGAACGCTTGGGATTGACCTCCTGGGTTGTGTTTACCCCTTGGAGGAGTTCTCAACACTTCCATCCTCTCCTGAAATACAGAGGGTGCTGTGGCAGGATCTTGTGGCAGGATTTTGTGTGATTCTTGGGGTGTCCTGTGCAGGGCCAGGAGTTGGACTTGCTGATCCTGATGGGTCCTTCCAACTCAGCATGTTCTATGATTCCATGAATGATGGCTTAGAGACACGAGAGCCATGGATTTTGAGCAAGGCATCACGTAGTCCCACGTTGGTTGCTTGCAATGCAGATTCCTGAGCTATTTCATTGCAAGAGGGAAAGGCAGTGAAGGTCTCTGGTGGACTGAATTTTCCCTGCTTTGATTCCTTCTGCCATTTCCCTTGTTCCTCCCCAAAATCCCAGTGGCATAGATACAAACTGTCAGGTTTTTTTGCTTCCCATGCAGCAAAAGCTGCATTTCAGAGGTGGGTGACACATCATCTGCAAAGGTCTCAAGGACCCAGCAGGAGGAGAGGTGCTGCATGGAAGTGAAACACTGTGGCACCAGGAGAAAAAAATGAAGAATAAAAATAATAAAAGGAAGAACTGTTTCCATTTGGAGAGAAGTCAATACAACCTTTCTTTTCCCTGGGAGGGACCTGCAGGAAGGTGAGTGGCAGCACACAGAACCAAACATTTACATACTGTGAACTCACTTTAGTTGAAAAATGTAAGGGTGTCTGGGGAAAGAAGTCTTAAAGGAAGATAAATGCTGGGGCAAATGATTTAAAATTCTTGGGCTGGGGTCAAAACCACCAGGAAATGTGAGCAAAAACTTGGCTTTAGCTCTGTCACTGATAATTCTTACATGGCCATGAGTATGTTGCCATCACTAAAATGGGCATCATCTCACTTCCTTCGGGAGTCTGTGGAAAACAAACACTTTGCAATCCATGATGTGCTCACATGTTACAACAATATGAGCTACGTAAATACCTAAAATAGATCCATTCCTGTCAGCAGATACCCAGACATTCCGAAATCATTCTCATCAGCTCCATTTCCAAAGATAGATGGTTCCAGACTAACCTCATTTCTCCGAGGAAATGATATTTTTTTGGAAGAGAGAAAAGAGCACTAATGTATTTAACCAATCTTGATTTCAGTGGAATATTTCGACAGAGCCGTATGAGTTTCATTAGTTTTGCTAAGAATTAACATAAGACTTGTAAACCAGTCTCTGCTGGGGGTTAGAGGAGAGATAATAATGAATAAAATTCAAAGAGGAATTGGGTTTTTTTTCGGCAGTTAATAAAGATTTCTTCATGAATGACCTTGGGTTGCAATTTTTCAGCTGTGATCAAGCATTTGCGTGTTGGGAGTTGGGAGGCCAGGTTTTCACAGACAGGTAGTGCACAGAGGAAGATCTGGATGATCCCAAGGGCTGGAGCGAGGGGCTGGAGTGTGAGGCTGTAATTCACACTGTTACATGTGTTGGGACTGGGAACACATCCTCTGCAAATGTCACCAGAGGGGAAACATCAGGGTGTACAAGCTGATCAAAGAAGGACTGTGAATCACCAATGAGTTTTGTCCATGAAAATGTCAAGTGATGTCCCAGGATGTACCAGGCAAAGGATTCCCTGAAGAGATGGGGAGATATTAATGCCATTATGCAAAGCCCTAATGTTCTTTTATCGGGAATACAACATGACAGCTTTGGTCACCCAAGGTCAGAGAAGATAAATGCAAGGTGCAGAGACCATTTCAAAGGCTCTCCTTGCCTTCACTCAGGCTCAGAAATGTGACTGGAAGAGTTCAGCTTGTTTGGGATGCAGTGGCTGAGAAGAGGTGAGATGGATCTCTTGGGCAAGGGAACTAAAGACCCAATAAACAGTGAATAGTTAAAAAAGTAGTGCCAGCATGAATCTAGTGGGCATTCACAGACTCAGTAAAAGTGGGAAACTGTGTGAGGTGCCTGGGAATCAGAGCAGTGATGTTAAAAGCAGCAAACAATCTTGACCCTTCTTCAGCAGCTTATGGGTGATACAGAGTGTGGCTAAGGCTGAGCAAAGGTGTCTTTTCCAGTCTGTCCTCTAAGAAAATTAAGATCCCTCATTCAACTACATGATCCTCTGTGTTCCCTGCTGAGGGAAAATGGAAACAGCTGCCTGCTCTGGTGTCAGCCCTCTGCAGCCCAAGGAACTCTGAACATACCTGACTATCTCTATTTATCAACAGGTTGGTCTTTGTCATCTGTGTTCCCAAACAAACAACCTTTCTATAAATCCTTCCATAAACATATATTCTGTACTGCATCACATCTCCTTTGGTATAATCCCTAAAAGACACTTTCACATGAGAAAAATACGGGCTGTTCTCCTGACATTTGGTGCTGCATGGATAGTCTTCTCAATCTCACTAATGCCCAATAAGTAAAGGATATTTTTGACAAGTCCTGACTAGTCCAGGATACACAGAAAAGTAATAAAACATATTTCAAAAAGAAATCTGTTATATTTTCAGATCACAGTAAATCTTAACATAAGCCATGTGAAATACCAAGCAGCTATTTCCCCTGTGCCATACAAATGCAGGGAAGGTGCATCTCCTCCCCAGCACACCCAGACATCCCAGGGAGAAATCCCCCTCTGTTCAGTGCTCTGGAAGAGAACAGCCCCAAGCGCTGTGGGGTTGCAGTTGTGTCTTGGATTGAAAAGGAGTCTCCAAAGCAGTGTTTAACTCCCAGAAAAAGAGCTCAGATGCATGGCCTGAGGTCTTGGAGGAAGACATACCTAACAAGGCAGCACACAGCTCCCAAACCTAAACCACTGTAGTTAGGACGGGTTATTTGCCTGCTGCTGGAAGATGACTCAGGCAGTGGGTGAGCACAAGCTCCTTGGGCTCTGGGTGACACACATGGAAGCAGAACAGGTTCTGGGACAGGATGGGTGCAGACTGCTTTCCACTGCTGATTCAGCATCCCCAGCCTTGCCAAGCACTCAGGCTCTCAAGCCATTTACATCCAAAGGCAATTGGAGAAATGGTTTGACAAGCTTCATCCCGGGATTCTGGCAGATACCCAAGACTGACTTCGTTACTCAGAGATTATGTTTACAGTGCAATGATTTAGGGATTGAGGGATTATCCAACATGGGCCCACAGCCCAACACCTCCAGAGGTACCAAACACCTAATGATTTCTGACAGCAGGAATCAATCTTTAGGAGCTGAGATTCTTTGCCTTTCGAATTTTTTTCTTCCCTTGGGATAAAACAGAACTGTTCTGTTCAAGCACTACTGTCTACAAATCATTAATAAAGGCAATTGGCTGATTTACATCTGGCATTACAGAGGTCAGAACAATAAAACATGACTTTATTTTGCAGCTAACACACCCTCTCTGCTATCCTTTACACAGGCTGTCAGAAGCCAGTGCATGAGGGGAAGAGAGGTGGGGTACAGCAAGGAGGTAGGTGGGGAGGACCAGGAATTATTGGTGACTGGGGAATATGGCAGGAAAAATGAAATGGTGCATTTCTAACAGCTTGAAAGGTGGCTTTGTTGTTGTTGTTGTTGTTGTTTGAAAGGATTATGACAAAATAAGAGGGCTCTGGCTGATGTACAAGACCAGAGTGTTACTCCTATCAAAAAGCAGAGTTTTTACAGTGTTTTACTTTTTAAAGCTGGGTTTGTCAATGGGTATTTCCTGGTGGAAACCCCCACCCTGTTAAGCAGTCCCAATATGAAAGTGTCTTTAGTTTGTATGGAGAATTTCTTAATGAGAAACATTTAGCAGCAATATTTGTAGTGCCACCAGGCCTTTGGGTTCTGCCCTGCTGCTTATTTCTGTATCTGTAAATTGCTGCATCTGGTTATATGGGAGCACTTTGCTCCTTCCCAAATACCCATTAGCAGAGTCCCTTCCAAGGATGTGAAAATATGGAAGCAGAGCAGTAAGCAGGTGCCCACAGCAAAGACCAAACTTCTCTGTGCTCAGAAACCAGAATGATTATTTATTTTTAATTTTACTTGTGCATTCGGTGTAATTTGGTTTTGGGTTTGGAAAAATCTGACCTTACATACATGTATTTGAGGCAGGAGTTATCAGGGACAGATCCAGGAATCTAAGGCCCAGGTCCTCCAAGCTGATCTGTGAGATAACCCCATGCAATTGGTTTGCTGGGATTATCAGTGACCACAGATATATTTTAACTGTTTCCTCATTGTAGAAAACCCCAGTTAATAAATTACCTTATCAATGATACTCCTCACATATTTTTTTTTAAATACCATATTGAATATTGTGGGTTTTCTATACCCAAAGACCTTCTCCCCCAAAGCAAAAACTACTCAAAAACTAAGCACATACACACAAACACACACACAAAAAAATAGTGCTGTAAAAACATCCTCCATCTTCCCATATGATTCTGATCAAAACCTCTGTTAAATGTCAGACAGCAGGTCACAGCCATTTTCTTAAACTCTAGGGGCATCAAATTTTCCTGTCCATCCCTCAGCCTTTCAGATTGCTTCCCTTAATGATGATATTGATTTTGATTTTAGTTTCATCTAGTTTTAATCTGCCCCAGTGATGGACTCCCACTGCTCCCAACAGGAGATTATTCTACACTCTGGCAGACCTCACTGATAGGAATCTTTTCCTGACATCTAACTTAAGTTTTCTTTTTGTTTTGTTTCAACTTTTTATGCTTTGATTGGCTGAAGTCCTTAAAGCCAGGACTTAGAGGTTAGAGAGGGAGGCCAGGCCACATAAATTGCCGACCTGCTAAAGAAATGTGCAAAAGTTTCCTCCTGAGGCCTCACTTTCTGTTACAGCCACAGGTTTTATAGAAAATATATCTGCTCAGAGTGCTTTGTAAGGAAAAGAAAGGAAAAGGATCATTATCTAAAGGAACCTGACCAAATGGGAGATGTATCAAATATTTTCTGCATGGTAAAAATAAGATCCTGTCATTGAGACACAAGCTTTGGGTTAAGCTTATGCATGTATTCTGTAAATAATTTTGAAAGCGTGTGGAATTGGCTATGGTCATTTACATGGATTATTTTGCTATTCCACCTTCAATATCCCTGCACTGTAAATGCCAGACCAGTCAGGGGAGAAGACTATCAAGGTCACTATCCTGGTTCCAGAAGCTTTAATAAAGGTGTCAGGGGAAAGCACAGGAACTATTGCTGTTCCCCATCCTAAGCAGTTCTCCTTTCTCCTTTTCAGGCATGAATTTCCCTCACTCAGATACCTTGTAATCCTCTCTCTTACCTCTGATCAGACTGGTTTAGGACTGGTGGCAGGCACGCTGAAAATCAGGAGATGAACAGTTCAGAAATCTTCTCTGTTGCCTATTTCAGTGCAGCTGGAGTAGCCCATGTTGTGTCCAAAGGCATTTAATCTATCTATAATTATAATGAGCTATTTTGTGATGCCAGACAGCTGTAAACTCACCCTAAAAGAAGTCAGATACAAGACCTCTGAGTAATTTACTGAGCTACGTCAGCTACTGAAAAAGAATCCATGTAAAAAAGTGCTTGGAAGAATCAACGGGACATGGAAAGAACAGAGGAGGGAAAGCAAGATGAAGTTGGGCAGGAGAAATGAGATGAAAAGCCTTGAAGCTGAACTTGAAATCCACGCAGGACAGAAGTCATGTATCTCTTTAAGGGCAGAAGAGGCCATTAGGATGATTGCAGCCTCCTTGCTGCAAAACACAAACGGCAGGAGCTCACCCAGTGCTTCTCTCATCAGAACTCGTGATTTTAATTCAAAAGTGCAGCCTTCGGTAAAGTTAGTCAGCCTCACAAAAGAGGCTGACTCACCACACCTCTTAGGAACCTGCTCTGATGACTAATTGCTCTTATTGTTAAAAACGAGCCTCTAATTTGCGACATTAACACTGACAACCTCAAATTCCAGCCACTTCATCTTGGTCTTTTATCTGCTGGAAGGAACTGTGCGAAAGAGAGAAAAAGAGACGCTGTATCTTTCTATAAAATGTTTTTCACGTAAACTGCAAACTGAGGGGGGGAAAAAATCCACCGAGACCGGGGAAAAAAATGCAAAAATATGGCGTGGTGACCAAGGCAGGAATTATTGGGGCATTACTGAAAGAACAAGGGAGGGATTTGGATTAGGATCATTTGGATTTCGTGATCTTTTTGATATTTTGGGGAATGGGAAGTCAAAAATAATCTCTGCCTCGGGTTCCTCGGGGAACAAGGAAGGGATGGAAGGAATATAGACAGATATTGAGATGTAGGGAAAGTCTGGGCAGAAGGTGGGGTTTTGATGATGGCACAGTGAGATGGATTTGGGGATGGATTAAGAGATTTGGGGTGATTAATTACCATGTTACAAACATAGTAATTAATCAAAAGGTATGGACTGGTGAGTGAGTTGCAAGCATGGACAAGGAGCCAGACATAGACTGGTTACATCATGTGGCACCTTCTGTCTCTAATTCTACACTTCCAGCTAATAGATGTAAATCCTGACAGCTTAGCTTGAGAGCAGCAAATTTAAGTGCTGTTTTGCACAAGAATGGCAGAGAAATTTGACTCAGACAAATATGGCTTTTACAAAAATCAGCAAATAAGACTAAATTTAAAAGTAAAACTTAACCAAGACACTTAAAGTGAGGGTGGTTCCCCCCCCCCCCCCGCGCCCCTTCTAAGTAATTTATTAGTCAGCTGTATAAAAATAATCCTACTAATGAGAGACAAATTGCCCATTTATTCTGATTTTTGTGTGACAAATTCTAAAGCCACAAAGAAACTGTTAACAGCAGAAATTGTAACAAGTGGGTTCTGGCAGGATGTGTGTTAAATCCACACAATTCAACAGAACTCGATTCCCTTCACAAGCGTTTCTGTAACCAGCTATAACATGTTCCTTGCAAAAACTCTTTAATAGGGCCCAGTGTATAATTTTGGTGTCCTGTTGCATCAACAGCCAGTAAGATCCAAACTCCTGGTAGACTGGTGGGAGTTGAAGTTCACACCCTGGGTCACTGGAAGGTAATTTCCTTCAGTTTTGCAATAAACCCTCTGGATTGACCTCAGACCTCCAGCATTTACGAGTGGTTAACAGCATCCATGAAAATAAAATGTTGGTGCAAAATATCTGAATTTGAGTGGATTTGCTAGAATTTTATTAATTTATAGGAGTTGAAGGTTATGCCATATGTCACTAGAAAGTAATTTTCTCTGAATGTGCAATAAGGGCTTAGATTTGATATATGACCTAAATATTGCAAGATATTAATACTTCTCCATGCCAGATGGTAATGTACATGTGAGGAAATGTACCTTTTCTATTCTAAAAATGGCAAAATTTTTCTTTAATTTACTAGGATAAACTCAATCAATGGTATTCATGAATTTTTGAACACTGGATACTTATGTGGAACATCCCCATCCCTCAAACAGAGAGCTGTGTTATTCCTGGAAGAAATACATCCCAAATGTTTCCAAAAACTGCTTCAGAGGCTCTGTATGTGATACCCACATGTATATCTGCTGAGGTTGTCCAGACCTGATGTACTCCTAGGAACAAACAGTATTTTGGACCCTTGGGATCCAATTTAGGTGCTCTTGGGGATAAGCTGCAAACAAATAAAGGGGAAATATATATTCAGAATCTTGTTACAGACACTAACAAACACATCAGGCAGGTCACAGGTTGCAACACCAGGGTAAAAATTCAGGAGAAGGCTGTAAAGCTATTTTAAAATTCACCAATGTGCCTGTGAAGTTCAAAGGCATCCCAAACTTTGTTTTCTAGGGACAAGAGGTAGTTCACTATTTCCTGATGTTTGCTCATAACTGCATTAAGTCCAGCAATTTCCTGGAGAGATGTTAATGTCTTATTTATATACTGGGTAAGCAATATGGACTTTTTCTGCCTCCAGAATCAAAGCCGTGCACCAGAAATTCTCATATTCCCTGGTTATCAGTGCATAAAATCAATCTCTTTGCCAATTCCTTTTCGAACTACAAGTACAGACTAAATAATAAGGGTTTGTTTCAAATAAGAATTTTTATTCCTTAGGAAACTCCAGTCTTTCAAAATGTAGTTTTGTCTTAAATCAGATGCTACTCTGGCAGTCACCTGACCCGAGGGATGAGCACAGTGTGTGATGGGAATTGGAGTCCAGCTGAGGAATGCAAACTATCCAATGAATAACTGTCCCCAGGTCCTCACACAGAGTCCATTTTAATGTTGTTTCCATAAAGAACACAATAATTTTCATTTCGCATATTTCACTTTAACTTCACCTCTCTTCTGCACAGTGGCATTAACTCACCCTAAACAGGACTTGAGCATGAATGGGAAATGTGGGACAGCGAAATTCTGCCTGTCAGGAGGATCAGTGGGCATTGCACAAACACATCCTGCCGTGTGTTTTGCTTCTTGGTTTATTTATGCTTCATATTGGGTTTGCATGGCAAGGCTTTGGTAGCAGAGGAGCTACTGGGGTGGCTTCTGGGAGAAGCTGCCAGAAGCTTGACCCATGTCCAGTGGAGCCAATGCCATGGACTTGCTGCTGGCCAAGACTGAGCCCATCAGCAACGATGGCAGCACCTCTGGGATGATGTATTTAAGAAGGGGGAAAAGTTGCAGCTTGGCAGAAATTGCAGCCGGAGAGAGGAGTGAGAATATGTGAGACCAACAACTCTGCAGACCCCCAGCTGATGGAGGACTGCCTCCTGTGGGAAGGACCCCACCCTGGAGCAGGGAAGAGTGTGAAGAGCCCTCCCCCTGAGGAGGAAGGAGCAGCAGAGACGTGTGATGAACTGACAGCAGCCCCCATTCCTGTCCCCCTGCACGTAGGAAGAAGGAAAGAAAATCTGAGAGAAGTTAAGTCTGGAAAGAAGGGAGAAGGGGAGGGGAAGATGTTTTAAGATTTAGTTTTTATTTCTCATTATCCTACTCTGATGTGATTGTCAATAAATTAAACTCATTTCCCCAGGTCAGGTCTGTTTTGCCCATGATGGAAAGTGCTGAGTGATGTCTCCCCATCCTTATCCCAGCCCATGAGCCTTGCTTTATATTTTCTCTCCTTGTCCAGCTGAGGAGGACAGTGATGGAGTGACTTTGGTGGGTACCCAGTGTCCAGTCAGGACCCACCATGTGCTGCTCTTGGGTCACTTTGCTCCTGGGAGAGTCAGATCCACCCTCACCTTCCCTTGGTGGACACTTGTTTCCAGCACTGGGCTTTCAGCAAGCCTGGTGTCCCCCTGAGCTTTTCTCCCTGCATCCTCAGAGGGCTGTCTCAGAGACCTTCAGGCTCTGGGAGCTCAGGAAATGCTTTCCAGGGATTAAGTTTCCAGTGAAAGCCAGGACCAAAGGCCTTAAATGCCATGTGATTTCCTGCTGGGAAGTACACAGACACACAGCCAGTGGGGGTCCCACCAAATTACAGAGGAGGTGGGTTATCATTTCCCCTACCCCTCACTGCCATCCCAGACCTGTCATTTGAGGGCAGTGCAGTCAGAGAGGAAGCAGAGCCTGGCTCCCCAGCTTGGCTCCCATCTCAGATGCAAGACACCAGGTGGCTGGAGTGACAGAGCTGTCACAGGCTGCAATGTTTGCTGTCTGGAATGAGAAATAACGCTCGGAGAAAGTCTCTACCCTGCAAAGGTCCAGCTCAGGGGGAGATGTGCGTGTGTGTCTGGAGGGAGTTTATACACCTCACTCCTACTCTGGTTGTGGTGTGGACAGAGCACACAGCAGCAGCCAGGGCTGGAACTGCAGGACAGGATGATGCAGTTGCTGCAGGGCTCAGGAACAGCAGCAGCAGCAGCGAGTGACTGATGGCTGAGTCGTCCTGAGCACAGTGGCAGAATGAGCTCCCTCCTGAATTGTTTTCTCCCTGCCTCAACCAAGAGAGGGCTGCTCTTCTGAGGAGACAGATGCTCCTACCAGTCATACAACTTCCCAAAAATGCTCTAATTTTTAGGAATATGGGATGATGTGCTCTGGTATCCAAGGGTACTTTCTTACTATTTACACTCACTAGCCCCTGGCACATCCTCTGCTATCTAGTTGTTGAGTTTTCCTCTGGGTTAGCAAACTCAAGTAGTTTCTGTAGTCCCTTTTTCAAGCCATAAACACAGCATGTTATTTCTACAAAAAGTACATACACACAAACAGAAATCATAGACATCATAAAAGCATTCAGGTTGCAAAAGATCTCCAAGGCTAACCACAAATGATGAGCAAAGGTGATAAGTTGGGACTGGGACAGGTGCTGTACACAAAGAATGAAATTCAGACACTGTTTCAAAGTGCTTTCCACCCAGGTATAAAGCAAGAAATGTGTAAAAGAGGCAGGAATGAAGGGAAATAATGAGATGTTTTGGGTCAGAGCGAGAGACTAGAGACAGAAAAGTGAGTTCATGGGTTTTGCAGACATCACAATGGTGAGTTTGAGTTAGGAACCATTTTGAAGGAGTACTAGGAGATAGACTTGTAGATGCTTAGTAAGAGGAACAGTATGGGATAAACACAGTGATAACTCGTTTGGAGATGGAAGAAGTGGGCGAGGGAAGACTGGCACCAGGGGCCAACTGAAGGTGAGAACCAACCTTTCCAAGCTGAGTGACAGATGAGGGCGAGGGTGGGTGAGGATGGACTGTGAAAGCAAGTATGTGCAGCATATGTTTGAAGTGACAGGGAAAGGGTGACACTGGAGGGGAGGATCTGGAGGGATGACATGCTGACAGCAGTGGGCTGTGAAAGGGATCCCTGCAGCCGTATCCTAAAAGATGTGTGAGTGGAGCCAGGCTGCATTTATTCAGACCAGAGGGAAGGATGGTCCCTGCAGTTGTTATGAGATAGGAATTGAGAGGCAGGACAAAAGTTTTGGCTGCAAGGCAGGAGAAGAAAGGTCAGATATATTCAGAAATGTTGTGATGGAAAGGGCTTCTTGAGGCATAGCCTGGGTGTGAGGCTTTGAGCTGATGTCCAAAATTACAGAGCCAGGGTGGGGATATGCAGTGCAGGAGCTATGAGACAGCAGGAAAACAGTGCGGTAAGAACTAAAATCTTCACTCAGGCTTTTATGACCTTGCAGTGATGGGGAGGCAGCCCCAAGGAGACATCAGAGATTTCCTAGAGAAGTGATAGAAATAGATACACCATTGTTATCCTGGGGAAACATTGCAGGTGGTGTTTACCCAGGAATGACAGCCTGGTGCCTTACTAGGGATTGCATGACACTGATTTGTCTTTGGATAATTGTTCATCTCATGTGTGGTAAGTCACTTGCTGGCTAACACCCAGCATTTCTCAGACTCTCTTTGGCATCCCCCTTGTAAGCTGTGATCATTTTCATATTTCACATGTCTTGGCTTTCTCGTAGGCACATGGCACGTGCAGGGTTTTCTCCTGAGAGTGGTGGGTGCATCTAACACAGGGATACCACTGCTAAAAGATGCAATTCTGCCCCAGGTCCCCACGAGCCAAGCTGGACCTGGTTGTGGCTGTGGGGCTCGGTTTCACTCTGCAGGTGCTGGTAGCTGTCATTGCACTGCTCAAAGGACTGTGTTTTTGTTTCTCTGATTTTCATTATTTGGTATTTGCTTATAATAGGAAGAGATTTTCTTTATTTCCACATTATTTTCAGAGATTTCCACACTGTGGAGCAGAACATCCCTGCAAACATAGGAGTAGAATATCCTGTTTGATTCCCTTTTTAGTCCTGGATATGAACCCTAGGACAAAGCTTTTCCACAGGGAGCAGTCCATGTCTTCATTTTCCTATACTAATGGCCACACAGCCTGGACCCTCAACAGCTGGGTATCTCAGTGGATCCTGATCAGATCCTTCCCACATTTCTGAGAAACACCACCAGAGCAGGTGGCAGCCAGAGTTTGTACCTTCCACCCCACCTTCAGAGCCTCTGGCAAATAACAGTGAGCACTAACTTAGAAGCAGCTTCTCCTGACAATGAAAGTCATATTTTGCTTTGAAAATACCCTGTGCTTGGAGAAAAAGCTGAAATAAAAACTCTGTGCCCACAATGTCTATCCTTTGCATTCACTTTGCCTCGGTGTCACCTGCTCTCCTGGGGACCCTCAGCACGCTGCTGCAGCCCCTGGCTTTGTGTTCTTGACAGCTTTGTCTTCTTCTTTGTGGGTCCAGTCCTTTAACAGATCAGTGTCTTTTGATCTGGCTCCTCTCAGCGTTGTCAAAACAGCCTTGTCAAAACAGCTCTGTCACTGGGACTGGGACTGAGGAGTCCTTCACAGCTAGAAAGCTCCTGTTACGTTGGAGAGTTTACATCTTATCCAGGCCACTCTTTTATATCTTCTGTCTTTCTTTTCCTCTCTTTTGCCAGAGTGATGAATGGTGACTTTAACAGGGTGACTTTACGCAGGTGCACCGAGGGGCCTCTGCTATTAATGAGTCATATGGCAAATATTTCCTTATTTTCCCTAAATTTTGTCACTGCAGTGCCCGACCACCTCATGAGACCAAGGGAGGTGTGAAACTAAAGGCACAGAGAAACTACGAAGTTTTTGTTAAAAGTCAGAAAGGTTGTCTCTGAAACTTGAATGACAAGTTTTCTTGGTCCTGCACCAATAAATATTAAAAGAGCTCCAGTAAAGTTTGTACTAAAAGTATCCTTTTTTGATGTAGTTAAAATAATCAGGATGAGCCTCAACTATCCAAGGGTACAGACCCTCTTAAGCAAGGGGTATCTAGAAAAATTGTAAAAGGAGGAACACAACCAAAGAACTTTTAAGCTCGTGGGAAGGGTTTGGGGAGGAAAGACTTTGGGATTCAGCCTCTTATCTGCAGTTTTCCACTTTCACTAAGACTCAAGAGAGATAGTAGAACTAATTTCTTCTCTGTTTCCATTATAAGGAGCACATTTTTCCAATGTAACCCCTGGAAAAGGTATCATCAATCACTGCTCTTTTAATCTGGGAGTTGTGACTTCCAAGAGTTTGATGAATAGGTCCAGAAGTTACTGTAGTTTGTGACCTTCCTTTCTGGACAGATGGAAGGAGAAATTCTGAATTTCTTATTCTTTATACCTCTCTGACTTTGATCAGGAATCACAATGTAGAAAAGATTTGGAAATAGAACTTGGCTGGATATTGGCATGGAAGAGGAGAGCAAACTGTAGCATTTGTCACCAAAAAATAAAATAAAAACAACTCCAGAGGAGGATAAACTTGGGGGTTGTGTGTGTGTATTACCTGTCCCACAAAAAGAAATCATTATGATGCTTTATTTGTGAGGTACTTGATAAGAAAGTTTGAAAACAATAATTTCCATCATTAAATGTGGAACTTCATATAAAATTCAGTTTGCCATCTGCAAAAAGACTTGTCCAATATTTTAATATAATAATAGTTTATATTCAACAACAGTATTATTATTATTACTAATGCTATTATTATTATTATTTTAATAACTGATGTTAAGAACCATTGAATGAGGTAGGGAGACTCCCTGACTGCACAAATCGTGGAGGGCAAACCCTCTGAGGTGCTTTACTCCATCAGCACCAAGTCCCTGCACGCCAGAGCTGGAATATCTGGACATGGCACTTGGTGCTGTGGTTTAGTTGACAAGGTGGTGATCAGTGAAAGGTTGGACTCAATGATCCTGGAGGTCTTTTCCAACCCAAATGATTCTCTGGTTCTGCCTGTACTGCTGTGGAGCTCCTCCCTCAGCCACATCAACACCTGAGCCCCAGGAGGGACAACCAGTGACACTGACTTGCATGTTGTCATTTTAACATAAACTGATTTGGGGAATGTGGCTGAACAGCTGCTTGATTTTATGGGTAACAGGAGCTATTAGGAAGGGTAAAAATCTTCCAGAATCCCAGGCTTCAGACTTGGTGTCTTTGATGGCAGAAGATGTCTCTGACCTGCGCTGACTGTGGTGTGTGAGGGGGATCCTGCTGTAATTCCTCAGGCTGGAATCAATCATGCAGCTAAATCGGTGCTCCTTTGATCAGAACAGCTCCCTGTCCCGCATGGCTGGAGGTATCAAATCACCAGCCCTCCTGCTTGAAGTACAAGGGGCATTCATAAATCAGCCTGGCAGACCATAAATTCATTTACCCAACAGAGACACGGTCAAAAGCAGCTCAATGGGTTTTTAAAGGCCTTTGTGCAGTGCTGGAAATAAACAAGAGATGGAGGGGAGAGAGAAGGAAAAAGTGGCATCTTTATCCTCTGCTGAGGGAGGTGGTGCTGCTCTGAATGCAGGGTGGCCTTTCTTCACTCTGTGGTGCCTTGGAGGCTGGGGCTGGGTCTCCCAAAGCTGTTCACAAGCTTCTCACTCACTGCAAAAGCAGAGACGGGTCAGAGTAGGAACTTCTGGGTCTCTTGGAAAAAAGCTTAGAGGATGTGAAAGAATCCTGCTCCAAATGACTGATCTAAACTGTCTGTCCTGTGTCTGCTGGTGTCCAGCAAGAGCAACAGAGGAAATAAACTCACAGCTGAGTCCTGGTCAGTCTTTGAGGTGTCCTCAGTGGGAGAAGTCTCAGGCTGAGCAGCAGGGCTGTGTTTCTAGGCAATGTCACATGTTTGCAACTGGATTTAGACCATCAGATATCAAGATTCAATCTCAGCCCAGCCTGTAGAAAACATCACATAAAGAGCCTGCACTGAGTCATGCAAATCATAGCAAATGAAACCTTTCAGGTGCATCAACACAAACCTGGGACAGTGAGTTTCCATGACTGCTTCCCTTTCCCTGTTCTCTGTTTTCATTTGTCTTGAGAAATAGATATATATATTATAGATACATATTTAAACAATATCACAGCAGCAGTGCCAGTTGCTTCTAATGAAATATCTCTGCTGAAATAATGCAGTGTCTGAGAGGTTGGGTGTAATATGGTTAAATGCTTTTACAATCCCCCATTAAAGTAAGTGGATAGAAATTCATAAAATATTGATAGCATTTGAAAAGTCTTCATTCACGGAGCCATCCAGCACATGGAGCAGGCCCAGAGCAGCCAGTGCTGAGACAGATGTTGATACCAGGATGTTCCTCTTGCATTGGAAGAGAGGACAGACTTAGGTTAAATAATTTTGCTGAAAAGAAGAGTGTTTAAGATCAAATCCTGTGCTGCAGTTTGTTTTAATCCAGTTACTAAACCAAGCAGGGCTCCGTTTTCCTGCTGAGTATGACAGAAATAACAATCCCAAGCTGGCAAGGATACTGCATTTCTACTGTTCCTATCATGAGCCCAGGGGCACTAATGAGACCTTGGAGTGGGAAAAAGAGCTATGATTTAAATCTAAGTGATGAGAGAGGGGTTGGTTGCTTTTGAGTCAGCGCCGAGATGACCTGATCCCTCTCTCAAAAGGCGTCTGGCTGAAAGGCTTCCTGTCTGTGGTGAAGGTAATAGCAAAGCTGGCTGCATCCTCCTCTCTGGCAATTAGAGCCCAGTCCCCTGGGTATTGAAATCAGCTGGCACTCCTCCAAAGGCTGGCTTTTTAAAAGAAAGGGAAAAAAAATAAGGTATCTCTGGAGTTTGTTTTCCACCTGAGCAAAGTACACGTCTGGCTTCTCGCACCGAGTCTGTGTCTGCAGGCAGAGACTACTCGGGAGAGACTGAAGGGCCTGGAGAGCTTAAGGACTGTAAAAATAACAGCAGGATTAGAAGAGGGGGCTATGAGAGGGACTAGGATGAACTGCCTGAGCAGAATTAAGTCAAGACCTGGTGTTAATCCAGCAGCTTCAGGTTGAGAGCAGATTTGAACTCTTTGACAGAAGTAATCTACGGCGGTGCAGGAACAATCACCTCAGCAAGTGGTGGGAGGGAGGAAATCTTCTGTGGGTGAGGAAGAGTTGGGAATGACCAGTGTAGCACCCCCTGTGTGGCTGTGGCTGAGGTGCCACACCAGAGAGGATTTCTGTACATCACACAGGGAATAGTCCCAGACTCACCTCTGTCACTGGGCCTTGGAGAAACTCCTTTGGAGGGAGACATGTAGGAGAAATTGATACCTGTGGATCCCAGGGACCATTATCCCAGGGTTGAATTCCTGCAGTAAGAATCCCAGCTGTTTCCAGAACAAGTTTGGAAAACAACCCATGACAAAACGTTCCCCGTCCTCCTGTGTCAATCTGTTCTGAGCAGTCATCACCCTGACCCCTCCTGCAAGTGCTGGAAAGCTCCTGGCAGCTCCTGTTCATTAGAGATCCCAGTTCCTGCTCACACCAGCTTTACCTTCGTGTCACTCAATTGACTGGATAGCAAAGGAGACAAGGACCTGGGTTCCTATTTCTCATTTTGCAAGAGCAGCTGAATTAACCCTGGGGTCAGAGCCAAATGCCAGCCTCTCTGAACTCCTCCAGGATTCAGTGGCTGTGCAGCAGCACTGCTGGGAAAGGACCCGAGCTTGCTTTAAACCAGCAGTACTTTGCTCAGAGTGGGTAAATTTATTCTACTTTTTTCTTTTTTTAGTAGTCCTCATTGACCTCCAAACTGCTGTTATCTAACTCTATAAAGCTTGTTTCCCCTATATACAGACCTGCAGGATAGACATCTCTCAGCTGGACGCTGTGGTTAGGACTTTGCTCGCTATAAACTAGGAATAATTTCGCCCAAGATGAGTTTTGTCCATGTTTCATTGGAAAAGCAGTCTTTTACTTCCCAGCCTGCACTCAGCTGGGATGTTGCTATTCTGGTTATACAATTACTGTATCTCATCTCAGAAACTGCTGCACTTCAGAACCGAATTTCTCACTGGTGTGTAAATTAGAGTAAAACAGAGCTTTGGGATCCATTAGGAAGAAAGTGTCAATCTAAGGTTATTTTTTGCTTAGGTTTGCTTTCAATTTTCTTCACCTTGTTTTATCCTCCAGCATGGGAACAGGTTGTGTATGTTTATTAAATGCACTAAATATGCCCTTATAAATATGTATTTATTTGGTTTGCTTTAATAAATAAATGTTTACAAAGACATATTTATACATACATTTATAAATATTAGTATAAATACATATCTATTTATACATTAGTATACAAAATAAATACAGCTATTAAATGAATTAAATATAATTAAAAGCTTACTATTTTCCAGCATATTGCCAGCTGATCTGTCTTTCTTCTCCTACCTCTGAAATGTTATTCAGACTTGCCTGTGTGTTAAACCCTCATATCCTCCACTTTGGGGAGTTTCTCTCATGCTGTACAACAGTGTATCTGTCTGAGAAGGAGCAGGGAAGTTGGTCTTCTGATTTATTGCTGATAGGGAGCAATAAATTTCCTTTAGGGGAAGCACAAGGGTGTAGATCATATATGTGGGAACTCTGGATCAATATTTTTTTTTTCCTTTTCTCCTCTATAGGGTGGAAGTAGCTGCTGATCCACTCTCACCAGAGCAAGCAAAGTGAATCATCTCTTGGAGTTACCTCCTTCAAGTCTGTGCTACTTCGGAAAGACAAGTCCAAGGAGCCCAAAGATCTTTTTTTTTTTCCCCCCCTAACCTTTACAGTGTTTTTTTTTAGGCCCAGTAAATGCTTTGCAAATCTGACCTGCTCTCTGTAAAGAAACCATCCCTGTGGCTCGTTAGAAACAGCCACTTCCACTTCCCATGTGAAGGGCAGCATTGCAATCACTCTGTCATCTCCTCTTCAAAGATGGAGATGAAACAGCATGTTCCCAGCAGCTGAAAGACGTGATCTAGTTAAAACCTGAGTGTGTGAACTCAGGAGGGATGGGAATCCCCTGCAGGCTTCCCCAAAAAGACATTCTCCCCAGACGTCCTTGCTGTGGAATAGCAGGTGCCCCAGGCCAAGCAATGGGCTCAGCAATGACACATTATATTTGTATAATTCATACTATTTAATTCAAGACTATTTTTCACTGCCTTTGTCTTCAGGATTACTAGACCACCAAGGGATTAGATGAGTGATAACAGAGACAGCAGCGAAAACATACCAGGAACCTTTCATTTAGAATAGCTGTGATCGTGCTTTTTAGATCCTGAACATGTCCTGTCCAAGGATTTAAGGCCTCTTACCAGTGCTCATTATCTGGTAAAGAAGATGTGCTGTGTTATAATCATCCCAATCCTCTTGCTTGGCTAAAATCACCTATTAAACCCACGCCTGAGCCTGGAATTAGAAGCTGCAGCACAGACTCCTCCTGCTGCCTGTGTGTCCCCGCAGCCCGTGATCTCCACTTATCTGCCCTACAATGCAATAAAACAGGTCCCCTCATGGAAATTTGCCCTGGCACTGTGGTAGATTTTCACAGGGACACGTGGTAACCTGCTACCTGTCACCAAGGGCAAATTTACCTGGTCAGGGTGGGTCATTCTGCTTTCTCATGTTAATGGTTGTTACCTTTGAGGACAATATGGAATAACCTCTCTTTTTTTGCTCCTTCTCCTCCTTTTCTCACTTGCAGATGCTGCCTGCACAGCTGGTAAAACAGATAGGTCTTCCTAACCCTTTCATGCATGCTCAGTGAATCCAGGTAGCTTTATAAATATGGTAATGGTTCCCAGAGCATGTCTGGACTGGAAATAAAACGGGAAACCACAGAGGCTGGACTTGGAGAGATAACTGCAGCAACAGCTCCGCTGCAGGAGGGACTAAATCCACACTCCAGGACAAATTAGCAGCCTCTCTGCTCCCCCCCATTAGTATGAGGAAAGCTCTTGTGCTCACCTGTTTGCTGATTACATCCATGGAGGAAGCAGCAGCTCTTGTTTAGTTTATTACCAGAAGGCCCAAGCTTGTGATAAAAAGCATTGATTTCTACAATGGGGGATCCTGCCTGGTGCTTCAATGCAGTTGTCTTGCTGAGAAAATTACAGATAAACTCTTAATTTATTCTCCTTTTAAGGGAGAGGGGAAGAAAAGGAGAAAGGAAAAAAAAATAGCCCCAAACTCAACAACAACTTCTGATAAGTGCTCATGAAAAGGTTGGTTTTTCCCAGCCTGTTTCCAAAGGCTGATTCCCTGGGCATGTCATCCTGGGGTTGCTCCCACCAAGGACTGGACCCAAGGACCATTTATTATGGTCTCTGTAGCAGAGCTCTTTCCCTCAGAGGCTGGTTCATGGTGTCATCTCAGGTAAGTGGGACACCATCCCCTGTGCTTCTGGTGATCAGAGTATGGCTCCATCTGCCCCAGACCACATCCAGGGATTTCCAGGGCTCTCTGGAAGTCACATCAGAGGATAAGCACTAGAGACTGATGGTTTAGCCAAGGGAGGAGGAAAAGAGGAAGGCTGTGGTTTCTGGGGCAGGCTAGAGGAGCTCAGGATGAGGGAGGAATAAAACAAAAAATGAGGGAGTGGCAAGAGGAAGGAGATGGATCTCAGCTTCTCAAGCAAGGCCTTTGACAAATGTCTGAGATCTAACCTTGCCTTAAAAAATTAATATTGCCCAGAGCCCAGCAGTAAAATGAAGCAGTACATCTGATCTGTCAGGAGTGCAGAGCTGCATCAGGCACGTTCTGATCCTGTTGGGGGCTCGTTTGTGCTGGGATTTGGGAATTACTGTGACAAGAATCCTCTCTGAGGAGTCACTGATTCCCTTGCAGCTTCTGGAAGCACCAAAGCTTATTAACCAGTAATGGATTTAGAGAGAGAAGGATGCCACACGGTGAGGGTAGAGATGTTCAAACACTCCAATGGAACAATGATCCAGTTTCCATCAGCATTTGGGACTTTCAGCATCATATATTTGGGACTTCCAGCATCATGAATGGAGCCCCACACTTAAAATGAAGGGTTGTCATGTACTAGCAAGTAGGTTCAAGATGAAGTCACGTCTCTCTCACAGGACACTTAAATATATAGTTACTCTGCCTCTTCCTTTTGCTGTCTAATCTGGGCAGGTCCCTTTTGTCTTCAAACACACTTTGTTTCTTTCCCATTTTAAAAGAAGCTCTTCAAGTGCTGGTATCATGCTGATGGCACTTTGCTGTGTTTTTTGTTTTCTTTATGCAATAAGGTGACCAAAATATGTTTGTGAACCCTATTCTGTCAACAGAGCAGAAGTTTGCACATCTGTGCACCTGCCCAAAAACCCAGAGCAGCCCTCCTGGCTGGGCCAGGGAAGCCTGGGGATTCCAGCTATTAAGAAGAGTCAGAGTCTTTCCAAATTTGCATGTCCTGGCACGATACCTCCCAGGAATTTTAATTCTGTTGGTGTCACAAAAGCACACAGACAATGTTCTCTAGAGCCTCCCTACACGTGTATTTATATAGGGGTGAAAAATATACAGCAGAAATAGAAAGAGCTCATAATTTCCTGAGGTATTCCTGGGTGATATAGTTGTACAGCACAGACTTTCTCAAGCTTTTAAATTTATTTCCTAAGGTTGAAAAAAGTAGCTGGAAGCCCTACTCCATTCAATATTGCTCTAACCTCCCCTTTGCTTTCGACAGTGATGGATTTTACCTTCTGCACTTAAAAAATCTTGCCCCAGACATGCTGCCCCTGGATAGCCAAGAGACAAACCAGCCAGATGTCACCTCTCTAGGTGACAGCTCTTGCTTTGGGGGACCACCAGTCCCACCATAATCCCTCCTGATGCAGCTCTTGCCTGAGATGGAGCAGGAAAGAGTCCAGGAGAGAAGATGAAGAAAATATTCAAGAACAGGTGGTCAGTTTATCCTCTTCCCCAGCCCACAGAGAGCCTGTGCTCTCTAAACCACTGAGCTCCAGGACAGCAGGACTGTCCCAGTGCCTGGGGCTGCCCAGGGAGGTTTGGAGTCCCTATCCCTGGAGGTGTCCAAGGAAGGATTGGACATGGCACTCAATGCTCTGGGGTGGGTGACAAGCTGGTGATCAGTCACAGGTTGGATCAAGACCTCTTGAAGATCTCAGAGGCCTTTTCCAACCGAAATTATTCAGTGATTCTGTGATTCTGCACAGATATGCCACCATTTTCCACTTGGATGGCTGGGAGTGTGTGCTCAGCACGGACGTGGTGCTGCCTAGTCCCAGTTTTCCTCCTCCCAAAGTGAACATCATCCCCCTTCTCAGCCTGGACACTTCTTTCATTTTTGTGTGCTCCTTCAAACAATTTGTTTGGCTTGGTTTTTTTCTCTCTGAATCCATGGCAGTTATCTGTAATTAAATCACAATTCCCTGGGTGGTTTCCCTCTTCTGTTGCTGATTAAGCGTAGCCACAATCCATAACCCCCCCACTGCTGGAATCAAGACTTCCAGGTCTCACATTTCCCAAATCTCCTCTCCATCTCTCTCTATAATACAAGTGTTGCCATTAATAATGATAAAAGCATCATATAGAGCTTCTCATTTTCTGAGGCCCAAAGTGATTTCCAGGTTATGATGGGAGATCTCCCCTCATCACCACGCTGAGAAGAAACCCAGTGGGTGTCCTGTGGTGGGAGCAGTGAATGACTGAAATGGCTTCTGGTTGAAAAGCTGAGGGATCCTCATACTGTGATCCTGCCAGAAACACACCTGTTTGGATTGTGCCACAGGGTGAAGCTTGTGCCAGGTGTGTGAACCCAAATCACAACCCCAAGACCTCCAGAATCCAATCGTTTGGACAACACTTTCAGGCACAGGGTGAGATTTTTGGGGTGTCTTGTGCAGGGCCAGGAGCTGGGCTTCATAATCCCTGTGGTCCCCTCCAACTCAATGTATCCTATGGAAATGGGAAAAGCAGTGGGCACTGCACTGCTGCCTTTGTAGGTAGGAAGAGGGAGGGTTACCCTGAAGCCTTGGCAGAGCAGCCCCAGGTAACATAAACACTGTCCCTCTCCAGGTGAACCCAGGGCCCCCAGTCCTGGCTGCACTCAACTTTTCACCACACATTTCCCTCTCAAGGGGTGATTTCTTCCTGATTCAGCCTGTTTCCACCCCGTGCCCTGCTCCAATTGTTTGTTTAATGCTGTGTTTGAAGGAAAAGCATCAATTACTGCATCACTCACCTCCCCTCCTGCAGCACCATGGGCTTTGTAGCTGCCCCCAGCCCTCCATCAGCAGAGCCTGATTTAATTAGATTATAGCAAGACTTGGCTCTAGGCATTATGAAGGACATTACCACTGTGTTTTAACCCCATCAGTATTTCTCCTGATACATTTCTTTCCCTTTTCCACCTCTTTCCTTGTGCTCCTTCCTTTGACATCATAATTCTAGGGCTCCACAGGATCAGTTTTTAGAAGGTTTTTCTTCTCCTCTACAGATACTTATTGCTTTGTCACAGTCTGTTTTACTTCAGAAATTTTTTCTCCTGCATCTATCACATTTTTTTTTCTTTCAAAAGATATAACTGCCAAAATGGAATCAAATTTGATGTAATTTCTATTTAAAAGACTTTGATTGCAGGGGAAGAAGGAGGTTAAATGTCAATGAATGCATTGCTCTAGCTTTTATGAAAAGAATTTCAACTAATTGTTACTTATTATGCATATTTTTTGATATAAAAATTATTAGCCCCCAGAATGCTCACAAATGTCTTTGACAAACCTGACAGTGGGTGAGAAAAAACAACAAAAAAAATTACTTTTAGTTCGGAGATGGGATGTGAGGACACCATGACTGATCCCATGGTTGTTCCCTATTTTTGAGGCTGTACAGGATGAGGGAAATGGCAAAACCTTCCCTGGGCAGAGGCCAGTGATGGTGCAGAACTGGAGCAGAACATCCCAAAGGAGGCACCAGCCCTGCCCTTGTCCTCCTAAAGAACTGAGGGGCCACAGCCCCAATTTGGGTGATGTGTCCCCAGTTAAAAAGGAAGGCTGGAAATTCAGATAATGTGGTGTCTGTGTTTGCAGCATCACTCTCACAACCACCTTGTCTCTGCTGCCTCCTGGGGACCTCACTGACACCTTTGATCACCTCTTGGTCCCCATGTGTTTGGAACACCTCTTGTCATTTCCCTTCCCCTTCACTTTTGCTTTTCTCCCTCACACCATTCCATGCTTTCCTTTGCACAAGCCTCCTCATCTGCTCAGTTGGTAACATCAGTTCATGCTCCCTTGTTCTGCTCACCCATAGGGAAAATATGTGGTGAAAATCATAAGCTGTGGGAATCACAAAGCTTGGCCTGTTAAGGTGTGTGTTGGGTGGGAAATGGCAATTTTTCTCTGCCCACTGAAGAGCCACCTTGAAATTAAGGGTGAACAAACTATCAGCTGTCTCTGAGCTCCACGTTCACTAATTCAAAATGTCCTTGATGTTACAATAACAAGAATTAAGCCTATCTAGGTTGCTGCCAGCCCTTTTCTTCCCCTCCAGTTTCAACAGGAAGCAGGGAGGAGCAAAAACTATTTCAGCTTCTCAAAAACAACAACCCAAGTACGAGTCTAAAAATGCACAAAGGTTTGGCATTTAAATATCACAGCTGTAGCCTTCTTAGAAATACCAGAGATACATAATGAATTATAGATTGGGCTGAGCTGCAAAATTCAACCCCCCCTGCTTGTCCTTTCGTGAAGTTCTGGTCTGACCCAGGGGTTTGGTTCAGGTCCATCTCTAATTCTGAGTTCATTCCCTCTGTGATCCCTGACTTTTCCTGCACTCCCCCAGGTTTAACTCTGAATGTTAATGAACAGGGAGGCATTGTCAGGCAAAGAGAGGCCATGCCAGGGTTTGAACATTTAGCACTGGAGCTCAGGGTGGGGTTACAGTTCCTGAGGGTTAGTATGGGACTTTTTTACTTCTTTCTTTTGGTTTGTTTTAGTGTCTCTCTCCTGCTGGAGTAAAAGTCTTACCAACATTTTTAACACGAGAGGTTAAAATGTTAAGGTGTCCCTGTGCAGTGGTGCTGGTCAGTGTTTATCAGTGCTGAAGCTGAAGATGTTGAGAGAAACAACAGCAGTCTCCAAACCAAGCCTCCATTTTTATTCCATCACCATGGGCCTCTTATTTTATTGCTTTATTTCTTTTGCAGAGACACCCAAACCTCATGATGTCTCCCACATCTCAGTATCTTGACCATGTTTTCTTCCCTCAGAGTTATCCCAGTGCTCATAGGACAGGGTAGTTGGGATAGGAAGGGACCTCTGGTCCAATCCCCTGCTCTAAGAGATATTTTAACCCAGGATAAAAGGCTTCTTCTTCTGTCTTTCTTCATGCTGTTCTGCTTTTACCCATCTCACACTGCTCTCTCCTCTGGCTCCAGTTGTTCCCTCCAGCATGGGGTCACTCTGTCATCATCCCCTCCTTGCCTGAAATTCAGCCCTTCAGCCCTGGGAAGCCTCATGAAGGCTTGCTGGGGCTGGGGTGAGGAAGGAAAGGTGAAAAGCAGCTTCTGGGGTTTGGGATTTATGGCAGGGAAAGGATGCTCATCAGCAGGGGAAGGTTATCAGTCCCGAGAAGCACCGTCTAAGTGAAAATTGAAACTGTCAGGCTGCCTGTGCTCCCTGCTCTGTTTCTGCCCTGAGATCTTTAATTATTATTTCTCATTGGATTTTCTTTTATCCCTCCTCTCTTAGTTTCATTTGAAAAATGTTTTCTGCAGATATAAAAGCGGGATAAATCACTTGTGACCTTCAGACATGCCACCTTGTGTTTTCCATCTGCTCCTGCTCTTGGGCCAGCCCTGAGCAAAGCCACGCACTTGTTTCCCCTCAGGACCCCTTGTTTACTGACTTTTGCACCTTATTTTCCTTGAGGTAAGGGTTTGCACTGGCTGGTGCCCTTCCAGTACCACTGGGAATGTTTGCACAGGCAGGACAAGGTGCAGAAAAGTTTTCTTCCCACCTTTCCCACTTCTGTCTCTCCTTCGCTTCCTCCTCGGGGCAGGAGGAGCTCAGGACATCCTGGGGCTGTGGTACAGCCTCTCCTCTGCCCTTCTGCAGATCAGCCTGGCAGCTGGTGGGATGTGGGAGGCACTTACCATGCAGGGGAGAAGCTGCAGAGCCAGACAGCAGCCAGAGCATTTGCATCTTCTCCTTTGAGCTGTTTCCAGCCTTAAACCACTGAGCCTTTCCATCGTTTCCTCCCCAGTTTGGTGCCAGAGCCTTGTTTCTTGCTGCTGGGCATCACTGATGCTGCAGCATCAATCCTGCATGAGCAAGAGCCACAGGGCACAGGTGGGCTGTGCATCAGGACATGTTCAACCTACACATGCCAGCCACTGAGGCCCCTCTGAAGATCTTTTTTGCAACACTGAGGTCATGGAGCTGCTCAGCAGAGCCTGGGGCTGCTCAGAGCCCAGGACAGGGGAGGTGGCCACAGAAAACCAGTGAACAGAGCTGGGACATGGGCCAGCCAAGGTCTGCTCCATCTTGGCAGTGCTGTCCATAGATCCTGCCTTCAGGAGCTCTAATTTGTTAGGCAAATGGAAAATGCAAACAGCCTGACCTTCCCAGGACCCTGACAGCAGCCACAGTCCCAGACTAGCAGGAGGATTTAATCTTCCTTTGATAGGGCACTGCAGGAGGATGGTGTGTGCTCCAGAATGGTGCTGCTGTTCCTATCAGACAACCACAGCCCCACCAGCAGGACTTTCACCCTCTACCTCCTGATCAGCTCTGCTCAGCACTGTTTGGGACAGATGAAGACACAAATAGAAATGGGAGTGTGTTGTGTCTGGGAAGACACACTGGTTTAGTGTTCCTTTGGTTTTAAAGGTGATACTCACATAGAAACCTCCTGCCATGCTGGAGTTTTGGGTGGTTGAGTGCTGGAGATGTTCCTTCTTTCAGAGCCAGCCATTTTGTGAGAAGCTTTGACAAAACAGACAAAAAAGATATGGAAAAACATAAGAAAATAGGGAGTGAAGTGGAAGTGAGAACGTCAAGGTGCCTTTAACCTGCTCAGCCCTTTAAGGTAGATGTCCCCAGGAGAAGCTCACAGCAAATGGCAGTCAGCTTGAGGGGGGAACTGTGCAGCATCTGGAATTGCAGGGCCAGAGATGGAAACCTCTACAGACATTTTCAAAGGGCTCAAACGTTTTGTAGTGTGATTTTTGAGCCTGGTTTAACTTGTAAGCCATGAGAGAGGATCATGGTTTGCAGGCTGAGGCTCAATGTGCTGGATTTTTTCAATATGCCCATTTTTGCACAGCATTTTTCCATTATCATTAAAATCCCATCCATGGCAGTGGAACTGGGGGATAAGGAATGAGAAAGTAAGTCACTGGTGGTTCCTGACCTGTCAGGAAGCCACTGCCAATGTTAGTAATGAGCAACCAGACACACATGGTGTCTTGTATTCATGGCTGCCTTCTGAGGGCAACCTCATCCTGCCCAACCCTCCCCAGCCATTTGTTCAGCAGGAAGCAAACATTTCCAAACCCTTCCAGTGCAGTCAGGTACCCTGTCACAGCCCTGGCCTGGAGCACCCAGACCTGCAAGGAGGAGAGAGACAGTCAGATGAAGAGACATCACATTGTGTCCCCTCAGATCTGCTGAGACTCATCCTGAGTTTTCCTCTTTTTTTTTCTTTTTGCATTTCCACTTCCCATTAAGCCTCCTCAGCCCTTTTATTAAGGTTTATTTTTACCTCAGTGCAGGAGGTTAGGAGCACACAGCTCCAGCTTTGGCTGCTTGGCATTTTTGTGAAGACTGTGTCATGTGGCATTTCATACCTCACCAAAAATAACTCCCTGCGCTCAGGAACCGCTTCCCTACCTGCAGAGACCACTTATTCCCAACCATTTGGGTTTGGTTTAGGGGGATTGGCGGGAAGGATGGGATGAGGGAGAGGGGAAGAGCTGCTGGCTTTGGAGCCTGAGAGATGGAGAAAGGCAACATGACGTGTTCAGCCTGGAGAAGAGGAGACTGAGGGGAGACCTCAGAGCAGTTACAACTTCTTCAGGAGGGCAAGAGGAGGGCACTGATCTCTGCTCTGTGGGGAGCAGTGACAGGACCCCAGGGAATGGCCTGAAGTTGTGTCAGGGGAGGTTATGTTGGATATTAGTAAAAGGTTCTTCCCCCAGAGGGTCGTTGGCACTGGACAGGCTCCCCAGGGCAGTGGGAACAGCACCAAAGCTGCCAGAGCTCCGGGAGGGTTTGGATGATCCTCTGGGGCACAGGGTGGGACTCTTGGGGATGATCCTGTGCAGGGCTGGGGGTTGGACTCGATGATCCTTGTGGGTCCCTTCCAAATCAGCATGTGCTGTGATTCTGTGTTTCTGCTGTTTCAAACATGCAGTCCTCATGTTTCACTCCCTCCCTCTTTGCCATAGGAGAGGAGAAGAATCTGTCAGCACCAGGTGGACCTGGTGTTGGAAAAGGAAAAGTCAGGGAAGTGCTGGAGGAAAGAAAAGATTTGTTTTAGCAGTGAGCAATTGTTGGAGGGCACTTGGAGTGCCCTGGAGAAAACCAAATCGATTTTCTCCAGCACACTGAGCTGAGTGAGGCCCCCACTGAGCCCAGTGTGAGGTCCTTGTGCCCTCGGCAGGAGAGATGGGACCGATGGCTCCCCAGCAGTGAGTTTGTCACAGAGCTCTTCCTTCCACAAGCAGAGCAGGAGCAGAAAATGTGGAGCTGTAAGATGCCTCTGGTGCCTGTGGAATGATGCCTGGGGAAAGCTAAGACCTGCCACAGACATTCCACACTTCCCTCCTCTCCTCCTCCAGCACAGATGCATTTTGGTGGGAGCTCCTGTCCCTGCACAGGGACACGAGGGCTCAGAGCAGGAATCAGCCACTCCACAAAAAATCAAGGGAAAAAAATTATTCCTTTGTACCTGCTAAGTCCCAGCTCATCCAGAATCACCTGCACAAGGAGACCTGGCTGTTCCTTGGAGCCCTCCTGAGAACCAGCTGTGCTGTTCCACTGTGTGCTGAATGACATATGTTACAGTTTTCACCCCAAACCAAGCTGTCCAGGATAACAAACCCAAACCACAGCTGAAATGAGTCAGTTGGAATATGCTATTTGCAAAGTATTTTCTTCTGAATCTTGACTTTTCTTTCCATGAAAATGAATGACATCTCAAACCTGTTTTTTTCTCCTGTGAACGTCAAAATAAACACTGACAGCCTTATTTTCTGCAAACCATCTCCTTTTGTGTTTTGTGTTGATTTTTATTTATTTTCAAACTGGAAAAAAATACAGTAAAGTGCTTCTCCTCTATACTTTGAGAGTTCTTCTCCTTACAATCAGGTATGGGAAGGAAAAGGTTACTAAATGTGAAAATTCCCTGTTAGCCACATTGCACTTAATAACAGGTGGTATCCAAATTCCACCCTTTTGGTTATTCAAAATCTGTGTTGCTGAAGCTCAGAGGAGGGACCAAACTCCTTGCTGAAAGTGCTGTGATGCCTTTCCATGCACATCCTGCTCCATACCCTGCCTGAGCGAGGGGATCCCATCCTGCTGGGTCAACACAAGTGCCAAGTGAAGAGAACAGCAGAAGAGACAGAGCTGGAGGTAGTATCACTCTAAATAGATGTCTGGGGGACTCCTGTATTAAAGCATTGATTTTTTGTGTACAAAGAGCACAAAAGGCTATGGAAAACAATCAGGTCCCAGTGCAGGAAGCTGAAAAATTAAGATAGTACTCTGTCTTGGTTGTGTTTTGTGCCAGAGGGTTCAGTTAAAAAAGCCTTATTTATAGGCAGTGGACTACAAAAATATCAGAGGTGTGGTTCTAACATGTTGGAAGTTTGTTTCCTCCCAAAAGGGATGTGAGTCTCCCATTCAGGCAGGAGACATCAGCGGAATCAGCCTCGTGGAATTTCTGGTATGATGTGCTGGTGTCTGTGCTGAATAGATCCTCAACACAGCCTTTCATTACAGCATTTCAGCTGGTGAACTTATCATCCTGTGATGGGAAATGAGATATGCAGAAAGAGAGACAACACACTATTTCCCTTCCTTTCCTTTCTCTCTGCCTCTCCACAGAAATCCGAACTTCAATCAGGAGAGGAGCCAGAGAAGTTCAAACCTGAATTAAGGTGTCACCTGGTTTCCAGTGAAAGTGATGAATCACTGGAAAATGGTTTTCAGGGAATGTGGTTAGATTCCTCACCCTGATACCAGTGTTAAAGACTCCATGTCCCTGCTTAAATCATAATTCAATTGAGTCTCATGTAGAAACCAGTAACTGGAAGAAATCTATGGCCTTGGTTATACAAAACAGCAGAGCCATAAATCACAGTTGTCTCATGTTTGCAATTTATGAAGCCATTACATTCAGAATTTGTTAGATTTCAAGTTTTGGTTCCAAATAATTTTTATTTTAGCGGAAGAAAAGACAACAGTAAGGACTTTGGTGTTGTGCTCAAATATAAACGAAGACACTGTCAAACTGGGGTGGAAATCATATCTGGACCTAGATTTCAATGCTCTTTAACCTTTTTTCAGTGTGGGACTGAAAGCTGGATCCATTTCTGGGAGGTATTTGTGTAGGAATTAGCTTTTTATGCTTTTACTCCACGAAGGGTTCAAATCCCCAACCAAGTGTAAAGACTCTCCAGACCAGCATTGCTGACTGGAATAGGATGATCTTCAATAAATCTGAGGTGCCCCAGGCACATCAGGCTCCCTGTGCCAAGGCATGTCTGGTTTACCCACACATACATGCACAGCAACCATTTGTCCAGGGCTGATCAATATTTGGTATCTCTGTTAAAATCTATTTATTTTTACCTATTTCTTATCTTTGAATACAAATTCAAAGCAGCAAGGAAAAAAAAAAGGGACACTTTTAGCAAAATTAAGATGTTTGTCAGCCTAAAACACTGTTGCCCACCACACACAGGGATTGTTTTCCTGGGGCAGGGACAAACTTGGGGTGGGAGATACCTGAGGGAGAAACCCTGTGTTTCTGTAACCAGGATCCAATTTGTATGGAAGCTGTTTGGTTGGTTTGGGAAGACAGGTCAGAAGAAATAGTTCAGCTGGCAGAACCAGTGACCCTGGTAAACTTTCACTCTTGAGCCTTATGCTGTGTCTTTTCCTATTAGATGTGATTTTAAATAAACATGAAGGGACCAGACAGGCCACAGATGCAGGTTTCTAAGCAACACAAATAAATCCACCTCTGTGTTTATAGGTGCAGACAGGACATCTCAGGACAGTGTTTAGTAAGTTTTTTTTTCTTTTTTTTCCAGTTCTCCTTCCTTTTAGAGACACAAAGTAGAGAAAAATAATAAGCAAATAGCCTACTTTCCTGGGAACAGATAATTACAGGTGACTGTGAGATGAGGGGAAGGTCTCCTTATTCTGAGGCTTGATGTGAAGTTGGTGCTGATCTGTCCATTCTCATCACATCTGGACATTTTGGCACCTGTCATTGACTGCCCAGGCCAGAAAGTCACCACGAGGAGGGTGATGAAAGGCAGAGAGGTGCATATTGTGATCATGCACAAGGGCAAGTTGGGTGGGGAGAAAAAGGAAGGTAGTCCCAACCTGGCAGAGCCTCGAGGCAGATGGTAAATGGTTGCAGAGGGTAGAAAGCAGTGCAGACACAGTGCCTCACACACTGAGAAGGCACCTTTATGTTAGTTTGCTTCTCCCATGTTCAGAGAGACGCTCGCTCGGGAGTGTTGGGAAGATTTAACTCTGTGCAGATGGGAGGAAATGATTTTCAAACTGCCTGTTTGTAAGCCAGCTCGAAAATGACAGCACTGCCACTGCTGCCTTTGTTCTAAACACCCAATTAAACTGGCTGTTTACACCTTCCTGCCGGATTCCTGTCTCCCAGCCCAAGAGGGCTGAGCAGCTAATGAGGCACAGCACTGAGAGAGACAGGGAAGGTGGGAAGTTTCCAAGGAATTGCAGACTCAGCCCACTCCTGTGGAGAGGCAGGGGAAGGCTGTGCCAAGGTGGGATCCTTCCCAGCCCCCTTGGGGAAAGAGGGGCACAGCACATGGCACCAGGCAGGCTGTGGGCAACAGGCAAACAAGCCCAGACTCCTGCTCCAGGAGACTAAACCAGGAATAGCCATGTCTACACCATTCCCAGCCTATGGTGCAGCCAGGTTCTGGCTACAGGGCATTACTGTTGCAGGATGGAGGTGTTTCACATGCAGGAAGAGTAAGGATCAAAAAACAAGAAGAAGATGAGAGATGATGGAATCAAGGTGAAGGTCATCATCAGAGTGCTGTGGATGGAATAAGCAACCTTTAATAAAGGTTCTCTCAATTCTCAGAGTGGCCTCTGTAAATCTGTGACCTGGGGCTCTCTCAGAGTCTTTATTTCCTCAGGAAAAGTTGCAGGTCAGCAAGTAAGAGGAGGTGGGGGGAAATCAGGGGCAGATTTCCTTAATGTGTTTCAGATTTTATTTGTTTTCTGCTGAGAGAAGCAGGTTTTGCTCTTGCAGTAGATTTGGGCATCAGAGCAGCCAAACTGCCCAGGCAAACCTGTCTCTGTGCTGCTGGCAGAGGTCATTAACAGGCTGCTGTCCAGGAATGTCTGAGTTCAGACTGAAAGAGGGGAAATTTAGATGAGATATTAGGAAGAAATTCTTCCCTGTGAGGGTGGTGAAGCCCTGGCACAGGTTGCCCAGAGAAGCTGTGGCTGCCCCGTTCCTGTGGCCTTGTGGTTTACTGGGAATGAATGTCACAGTTGCATCCCCTTCCTTAAGGACTCGGTTATAACTTCAGTGTGATGATCTAAGATGTATTTGCTTCTCTTTTAGAGAGAGCTGGAGACACTTGCAAACAACCCCAAAGGGAAAATTCAGCTCAGCAAACTTTCAGATGAGCCCTTGAAGCTCCAGCCTCTGTGTGTGGTGAGGATCTCAGATGTTCTCTCACCCGAGGCTATGTGAGGCTGATTAGGTTTGATTGCATGTACTGCAGGGTTATTGATCAGCCAGATGATTGATGTGCTGGTCGCTGTCAGTGCCTCATCTTGGATGTAATTGCATGAATGATTTGCCAAGGCCAAGCACTTTGTCCTCAGAAGTGTTAACTACATATAATATATACATGTGTCTGTATTTATAAAATTTCTCTCCCAACAGAGATTAAATTCTTTCCCAACGTTCTGCATGCACGGGGAAGTTCAGATCCATAAATCAGCAGACTGATGGAGATGGAAGCTTGAAAGCTTGGGTGGTATGTGATGAATCCATTCCACTTTGACACATCCCCTCCGAGGCTGGGGGGCAGAAGCTTTGGTGACATTGGCTTTGCCCTGGTGACATTGGAACCTGGGGATCAGAGGAGTCCCCAGCAGGGAGGAATGTGACCCTCCTCTGAGCAACTCAGCACAATGTTTACCCTTGCAAGCCGTGGCAGTACGTATATAAATATATAGATATTATAGCTGAAGTGGCACCAGATGGATAATTGCAGCCCCTGAGTGCCTAATCTACTCTCCAGGACATGGGCAGTTTTCTGAGCCAACAAAACTTAATTGAACTTTCCGTTCCAGCTGGAAAAGGTTATGGATCCGGCGAGTGCAAGCGGAAGGCAGGATGAAAAGGTCAGATGTTCTGTTCTCTTTGTAATGGATTGACCGGGGACATGTTTTTATCTTTCTCACAACCGCTGGATTGTAAAACTTAATTAGCAAGTCACTTCTCCCCCCTGTCTGAAGGCATGTGTGTGATGATCACACATAGATCAGGTTTTATGGACATGTCATGTTTTCATTCGAGAGTAACAGCCTGAGTGAGGGACGCTTTTGTCACATATTTACATCAATAGTTCAGGGAAGGGCCAGTAGGACAAACCAAGAGCTCTCCTTGGCATCAGCTCTGCCAGTTCAGCCAGCAGCAAACCAGCTGATGGAGCTGCAGCTGCCTGAACTGGGATCTCACCTGCTGGGCTGGAAGGGGGGGAAGGAAATGTTGAAAGCATAGGCAAAACCAAGAGATGAGGAGAGGAATGGATGAGCAGTGATATGTCATGTGGAAAAGAAAAGACAAATAAACAGGTAGAAAAATGAAAATGGCTTTGTGTATGGTAAAGGAAAGTGCACAGGCATACAACAACAAACACAGCAATATCTGAATTCAGAGGGCAGGCCTGCTGCCCAGTCAGCCTGATTGGAGAATGGTGCTTTCTCAGTTGAAAAGTGTGCTCTCAACATCTGAAAGCAAATCTTTTGTGTCCCCAAAGAGGTGAGAAAATAGAGATAATTGTTTATGTTTTATTAGGCATGAAGGAAACACATCCAACAGTAAGGGCAGCTAAAGGCTGGAATAACCTGCTGTGAGATTGGAACCACCAGAGGTTTTTAAGAGCAGGTTAAACAAACATCTGTCAGGAAAGATTTAGAAGTGGCTGGTGGAGCCTTGAGGCAGGGCTGGACTGGGCAACCTCCTGAGGTCATTTATTTCTAAATTTATTGTCTGTGATTTTATGTAGTTCTGGTCTTTTTGTAGTGAAGCTTTGTCTCCAGAGCATCAAAAATGGTCTCAGTGAGTCAAGAACTCCATGTAGGATGAGATTTGAATTAATCACACACACACACAGAGTCACAATTCAATCCATGGAAGCTCTTTTAATTTATATTTCAATCGGGAAAAGGAGGAAAATTTTAAAAGACATTTCAATTTCTTAGTGGGATATTCTGAAGTCTAGAATTTCCTTCTCCATACAATAATATTTTTCCTTACTGGCATTTTACCTAGACACACAAAGCCATGGTTTCTTCAAGTTTTAGCACACTTTGTAAGACATTCTGCCATTTTTCTGGAAAGTGTGGGAAATTACATGGATGTGAAAGAGCTGCCCTTAAAACTAAGTGAGAGAACAGAATACACCAGGACTGAAGGGAACCTTTTGGTGTACATCAAGTCCTAGGAATTGGGATACTGATGCAACACACCTTATTTTATCTCTGGAACCATCATATGCTTAATTTCCAAGTGTTGCTACAGTTAAATTTCTTCTTTTTCTCTTTCTGTGTTTAAGTCTTTCCTGGAGGTCAACTGTTGTCCTCATCTGATGTGCCAAGATTCACATACCTCAAGCTCTTACTTCCCTCTTCACACCTCCAGCATCTCTCACACTCACAAGTTTGGGAAACTCCCCCAGAACTATTCTGTGTCTTGGACCTCACATTTTTATAGACCCACATGTGAAATGGAACCTTGGTGGAAAGCTCAGCCTCTGCCTGGCAGCTTTGAGTGAGAATTTCTCCACTGTGGGAGCAAGTGGGCTGTAGGAAGGCATTTCCACTCCTGTGGCTCACGTCAGTGTTCCAGCACACCAGCAAATGCACGGGAGAGATGTCTTTGGCAGCAGCAGTCTGAGCGAATTCTGATTTTTCACAGCAGCAGTTTAGATTTTTGCACTCCTAAAGCTCTGAGATCAGGGTTTTTGATTTGAATTCTTCTCTTCTTAAGGAGCAAGTGAACCACTCCGTTTATAACTGCATTCATGGGCCCCTTCCTTACTGGAAGAGGATGGATTTCTGCATGGATGGCTGAGAGAATCCAGGAAGCAAAGGCAAAAATTCCTACTGAGAAACTCCGGTGCTGTAAAGCCATGAGGGAACTGGGAAAACTGTCAACAGAACTGCACAGGGAAGATAAAGAGACAGGAGACACAGACTGAGCATATCTACAACACATCAAACAACTGCAAGTCAGTCAAAGCATCATTAATCCATTGGACTATGACCCTTCCCCTCGGATGCTGCCAGATCCATCAGTGCAGGATCAGCAGGAGAAAAGCAGCAGCACAGCAGGTACTGGCCACCAGGGAGAAGAAAACAATAAACCCTTCCAGCTTCCTGCTCTGCCTGGGAATCCAGACAGGGAGCTCAGAGGATGCAGGCCACCAAACAGAATTGCGTAAAGGGGATTTCAAGGAGTGATGACTTTGCCATTGGATGAATCAAGGCACAAACAGATGCTGTGTTAGTCTAAAATCCTCCTGCACTGCCCTCCCGTCTCTTGCCTTCTCCATTCCAGCAATATTTCATGGTTAGGAATGTGATTCCTGGGGAAATAAAAACAACAGCTCAATCACCACCAAAGCAAAACAAAGCAGTACCAACATTCAGCTTTACATGACATTGGAGAGAAACAATCAACATGCAAGTCCTCAGGAAATTAGCCGGTGATTTTCCACTGAATCCTCTCCCTTGGGATCACTTTCTTTAATAACCCAGCTGAGAACTGTGGTCTGTGCAAGCCAGAAGAAAGGCAGCTCGTGCCTCAGACAGCTGCATTCCAGCCCTTGATGTGGGAGCTGAAACGACAGTTTCCAACAGAAGACATCGGTTGTGTCACATGCAGTGAGAGCAGTGATGACATGATCATCACCATCCTTCAGCACTTACATGGGGAAGAGATTTGTAAACAAAATGCTCTTAAATTGAAATGAAAACCTTCCAACAAAGCCCAGTGGATGCAAACTTCAAAGGCATGTTCAAACTTAGGTGGAGGTTTGGCTCTAAATAGCAGTGATAATTGATGCCTGCAACAGCTAAATGTTGTGAATTCCCTGCCACTTAGAGCCCTTCAAAAGACACCCCTGCTTGATTTAAAGAGGTGTTACATGTAAATGGAAAGAAAGGGATTGATATAAATTAATGGGTGAGAGACAAGGCATTAGATTAAATGTGAAGCTCCCAGACAGCAATACCTACATCAATGGTGATGTGAAAGCCACTTCCAAATTGCATCTGAGTGTTTCCAGGACAGGGTAATTCCACCCCCTGCACATGCTCAGGTTGCAACTCAGAACCAGAACCTGCTACATCAAAATGGTCAGTGATGGTGACGAGTAAAATAAGTTTAAAATCCACAAATTTAATCATTATTAGCATCCTCCTCCTCCTCATCTTCATTTCTGAGCCCCTAACATTTCTTAATCACCTTATCTGCAGTTTAGCCATTAATTGCTTGGAGATTATCTGGCCCAGTAATCTTGATCAATTAAAGACATATCATAGAAATGGCCAAAAGGAAAAGAGGGGAAAAAGAAGAAAAAAAAATCCAAACCCACAGAAGGACTCAATCTAAGAAAGGAAACCTCCTAAGTGCCTGAGGTAGTTTGTGATACTGGTGGAGCATACTCTGCAGACCAGGTTCAGGCAGGGGAAGACCCAAGTCTTCTGTTCCATATTTTGAGATAATGGAAAAATTTTCCTTTTACAAAGAGGAAACAGTCTACTTTTTATTTTTTTTAAACAGGTAAAATTCGATGAAAATGCATGTTCTGTTCAGTCTATATTTATCTTTGGTTTGATTTTAACATCCTCTTTCTTTCTGATGTTTATGACAGAATTTCTTTTTAAAACAGGGTTAAATTTCATTAAAAAGTCTTGTAGAGGAGAAGTTTTGACAACCTTTAAAACATCATTTGGGTTGTTGTTGATGCTGTTGTTGTTGTTATTGTGGCTGCTGCTGCTGCTGTTGGGAACATATTTTAAATTGACCTTATCCATAAAAGTGACATTTACATGGCATGATTCAGTGCTAAGTAGAGATAGCTCAACTAACTGAATCCATGAGGCCACAGAGCTATTTAGCACACAACTCTGAGTTGATCTAACCTTTATTTAATTCATACAATATTGATGCTGATCCGCAAGAATAAGTTACTCTCATTTATTATCACCTCCAACACACACACAGAAGGTTGGTAAAAAGTGACTGACTTGCTCCAGGTTCAGCCCATCAGTTCCTACAGTAACTTTTGTTCCTCTAACATGTTTTGAAACTGGTGACATCCCTCAGATGGAGAATAGTTTCTGCAATCACAGCTCCCAGACTCTGCCTCAGCATTGCCATGTTCTCAGCCTTCGCTCCTGGACAAAATTCCTTGATCTTTTTGTGCAAACATTTCTCAATTTATAAACTGGGAATAATAATTCATTGTTTCCTCTATAAGAGCTCTGTGAAGCTTCATCCAGATGATGTTAGTAAAGTGCTTGGAGATCTCTGGATGAAAGTTGCTGCATAAATGCATAGTATTATTGCTGGGCTAGCAAATGTTATTACTCTTCTAAAAAAAAAGGTATGTAGGTAGAAAATAGCCAATCTCAATATTTATAAAATTTCTGCTCCCTCATAAATACCAGAGTTCCATAATCCTCACTGGAGCTGTTGCTTATTTATCTGCATTTGAATTTTAATGAATAAAAAAGCCATTTTTTCGGTCACATTTCTTTCAGACTTGGCTCCCTGCAAAATTCTGCTTTCCATTTCAAAGGGTTCATATTTTGTTGACTTTTAGCACTTTGACAAGATTGGCTGGAAATCCCTGATTTTGACCCACAAACTGAAGTGGCAACACAAACTGGTCCTTCCAGCATCACCACAGTTCCACCAAGGGCAGGTCCCTGACTCACTCTGGCTGAGGACCTGCATTGTGGCTTTGTTGCTGCAGACAAGGATGGTGGTTTCTGACAGAATGGAGGATGGGATCTCTGAACTCTCAGCTGATTGCTGGGATTCTCAGGGCTCAGCTCCTTGTTCTCATATGGAATTCCCTGTCATCTCTCCTGGTGTTTCCAGCCCCACCCAGATTTTCTGGAGCATTTTCCTTGTCCAACCTGCAGTTTTGACAGGGCAAACACCTGGATAGGAGCTCTCTGTGTTCACCAGGCACAGGAGATCAGCTCTACCAAAACCAGTGATTTTGGAGCAGTTTTGTGCCTTGCTGTGAGCAGGAGCTGCAGCTGGTGTGTGTGCCAGCAAACACAGGGGTCTCACTGTGCCTGTTGTGTCCCCCCCATGCTCATCCATGTGCATGGAATAACTCCTGCACAACCTGTGACAACCCCTACACTCCATTTGCATCCACCCATCTGTAAAGAGCAGGATTGACATTTGCCTACAGCAGGAGATATTATCTGATTATCCCCCTGGTGTGCTAATGCTGGGCATCCTACAGTCAGCAAGGGATGCATAAATACCTACACAGACAACACAAAAGGTAGCAGACATCCATAAAGAAAAAATAATTGGGGATGAGACTGTACCTGGCTTCCAGTGAATCTCCTCAGAAGATTTCAGAAGCACATTCCTGACTTCTGGCAACTAGCAGTGCAATGCATGCTGATGTTGCTACCCATGAGAGAAAGTGGGAGCAGCACATATTTTTAGGCAGATATTTCAAAGTAGGAAGCAGATCCAAATAATACTCACATACTCTCTTTTCTCTGGAGTAAATAACAACATGGCCAGAAATTAGGCCTGTCTAGGTTTATATGCAAGGTGAATCCTCAGAGGCTAACCTTTCAGTGGAGTGGAGAGATATAATGTCTTCAAAGTCAGAGGACTATTGCAAGGCTTAATGGCCACCACTCAAATGTGAAATTCACTGGTGCTTCCATTATCTCGTCTCATAACACTCTGTAGTTACGAAGAGCAACAATAATTTCAGCAGATGAAGCTTTACAGTGTCCCAGTACATATGATAAGTATTGTCCTCAGTCTGCAGAGGAGAAGAGCAGAGAGAGATTAAATGACTTGCTGCAAAGTCGAGCACGGGGAGCCATTGTTCAAGTTGGTTTAAACACCACGTCCCCTGATAGCTCCTTCTGTGTTTCAATAACCAAAGCACTCTCCTGGCTGCAGAGCGGAACTGTGTGACCCGGGTGAGATTTGAAGTGATGGCCCTGAGGTGAGGACTCTGGAATTATCCTTTCCTGGGGAGATCCAGCCTCGCCTGTTGTCTCTGAGTCCAGTGCTACAGCGTGCACTTCTGTCAAGCACAGGATCTGTTCCATCAGATGCACCTTTCCCAAGGATTTCCGTTCCATTTTCTCTTTAAGAGACTTTATATGCTCAATGCCAAGCTGCTCTTGCTTTCCCTTCCTGCTTGTGTTCAAGGAAGGAGACAGTTTCCCCAGCAAAGCTATGGATGTGTTAGGAAATGAGTCCTCAAACTGAGGGTGAAACAGAGAAAGAAAGTTGCTGCCTTTTGAGTTTTGCTGATGATTGAAAGCAGTTTTAATGTGTGACAGTTCCACCTACACAGCAGCTCAACTGCAAGCAAGACAAAATTCTGGGCGATTGATTCCTTTTCCTAATGGAAGATGACGATCTAAGAGGAGAGAGAATATCATGGTGATTTGGTTTTTAGTGTGGAAAGTAGATCAGATTTAACCCTTCAAGCTGTGGTGTCACTAAGAACTCGCATCTTCAAAGAGTGAAGGTGTCTCCTGGTGCAACTTGTGGCCTCTTCCTTCTTGCCATCCACGTGCTGCTGCTTTTGGAAGTGCTCTGTGGATTATCAGTACAAACATACAAACACCTAGAGTTGATGGTTATTGTCTGATGGCATCAGTTGCTCTACAAGTCTGTGAAGCTGATTACCAGCCCAGAAGATTGAGGCCATGCAACAAGGAGGAGATCTTGGCACTCCCAGGAGCCTACTAAGTTGGTGCAGCTGCACAGACCATTTTCAAAAATAGTCTTCCCTCTCTGAGTAGCCAAATAAAGAAATTCACATGGATTTTATTGGTTGGGGCCATAAAATAGCACCTGAGCTCCCTTCCTGACACCCTGCCTGTGTTCACAAATCTCTGTCCCCGTTTGCCAAGTGTGGTCACATTAGCCAACAGGATCCAAAGCTGGAAGGGAGGGGCAATCCAGATGCATAAATCTGGTTTCTTAGGAATCATATTTAAAAATAAGAAAGGAAAATAATTCTCATTTTCATTCAGATATGAATGAACCTGAATCCTCAGTCATTTTTTACACAATACAGTTTTTTTGCAGCAAGTTTGCAGCTCCTTCCCAACTGTGGTTGAAGATGGAGTTGAGCAGATTTGGGCCCCAGTCACAGGTGCTGTGTGGCTCCAGAGGTGGGGTATTGGAGCACAGCTCTGGAAGACTGGGATGGTTCTGAGCTGTGCCACTGACAGAATGTCCAACAGAAGGGATGTTACTTCATCTCTGTCCTTTGCCTACACTTGATGTCTTTTCTTCTCTGTCCAGAAGTTAACCAGGCTCAGCCCAGGTTCCTAAGTGCTCCAGAACTTGGACTAACAGCAGAAAGTGACTTTGAACACGAAGGGCTTCCAGCGCTTCACAACAGCTCTTGCATCCAGACTTGCAGGAATCTGTGATGAATAGCAGATGATTGCTCTTTTGGAAGGCCTGGGCTTGCTTCAAGTTTAATCAGTAAACAGCCTCTGATTATTTTTTTTCTGTTCTGTAAATATCCCTCAGTGTTTTTGAGGTGACCGTGGCCTGGTGCCTCTCTCCCACCGTGAACTCGGCCGAATGTGTGACACGCACACGCCCCCCGAATTACTGGAGAAATAAATGCAGCAAACGTTGCCCTGCAATTCAGAGCTGTCAGCCCAGGGTGACCAATGATTCCCAGAGTTTGTTGGACAGAGAGGCGGAATTTGTCCTTCAGAGACAGCGACCTTTCCTTCCCGTGCAAATAATTTCCAAACAAGCTGCCACACAAAGCTCTTGCAAGCAGATGGGCACATGCAGGCAGAATTTACATGCCCTGAGATTCTCCCTCACTCTCTCACAAGAAAGGGCATTAAATTGAATTATTATCTGGCTATTTTGGCTGCTTTGACAAACCCCATCACTGAGTCAGATATAAAATCATATAGTCATATAGTGCTAGATATGACATTTTTTTCATACCCCAAAACAGGGCTGAATTTACGTTATACTGGTTGGAAAAAATTTCTTGATAAATGTTTCTTTATCTATCAGACAATTTATAGATTCCAGACAATTTATACATTCCAGCTGTTAGCACTCAGGCTGGGAATGGTCATGTGTGTCTGGCTCCAATACTAACATAAGGAATATAAAATCCCAAATGGGATCAAAGACAAGTGCAGGCATGAACATTCCCACCAGGCAGTGGCCACTGACAGGTCTGCATCTCCCCCAACATGTGCTACTGCAAATTCAAGCAGTCATGCTGGGAGAATAAATATCTAATAAAAAGCCATAAAACACCAAAGTCTCAGTGTCTGAACCTCAGGGTCTTGTGCTGCATGAATGATGCCTGAGATTTTGCCCGAAAGGAAGCCTAAGGGCAGGTTCTCTATATAGTGAGGCTGTAGAATATTTAAGCAATTTGAGATACTTTCCAGCCTTATTTTCTCTGACATTCATGGAGGAAGAATTCCAGTTGGGGAGTATGGATTTCCTGGTAATCCACAGTCACTGTGCCTGCTTTCCAAGATCACCACAAGATGCAACCTCTCAGCAGTGTCTTTGCAGACAGTTGACCCATTCCTGAGTCCCCTCTGCCCAGTGGTGGCAGCAGGAGAGGAGCAGGAGGAGTTTCTGCAGCCCACGTAGGTGGTTTGATTTAACGTCTGATTGCATTTAATTTGTGGCAGCAGCCCAGATGCTGTGGCCATAGGTGCCTAGGAAATCATTAAGCAAATGCAGTAAGACACATGGAAACCTAAATCAGAGCCCAAGGACACCTGCATCCTGAGATATTGTCTCATAGCTCCGGGACATTTGACCTTAGCCTTTATTCCATGGTCATGAGCTTTTAGCAAGCGATTGGAGAGGGACCAAAAATTTGCAGGAGGGATGTTTTCTGCAGAAAATGGACTGACCTATTTTTTATGCTAACAGTGAGCTTCTGCCTCGAGTTGAAGCTTAAGCTGTGGGTTTTCACACAGCTGTGAGGTGACAGCCTTTACTCCTCAGGTAAAACTTAACAATGGAAGAATTGTACTTTTTGGGTCGTAGAGGTGGAATTGACCTAAAGGTGAAAGGCAAGGTCTTGTACACATGTTGAGCAGCATTTTGTCCCACTGGATAATATTTTAGAAGGCCTGAAGGCAGAAAAGCACAGCTCAGTGTGAACAGACCAGGGCCTGAAAGAAAGAGCTGTTCTTATAGCAAAGATCTGGGAAACATGGTTGCAAAAATCTCCCCTGGAAAGAAATGGACAAACTAAAATTAGTTCCAAGCAAGCAAATAGAAACATTCCATTTTGAAAGAAACCCTGCACATTTCGGGTTTGAAACATTTCTTTTATCCAGTTTACTTCAAACTGAACCATAGAGCAGAGCAGCAAGACATTTTAAAGCACACTTTTATTGTCCATTTTTATTTTTTTTCCCCTAAGAGTGTCACCTGGTTGGAGCTGGAATCTCTGTATCTGTAGGAATATGGTGCTAGATTTGAACACTGAGAATTGTGTAAGGTTGAAAGATAGACCTCATTTGATCAGTCTGGACCCTAGTTGTGATGTGAAATTGTACAAAACAAAATCAGAGGCAGGGAGAGACTATCCAACATCTGTTTTCTTGGATTAATCAGGCTGCTGGGGTCTGCCATAGGGGTTTAGAGGTGTTCCTGAGAATTGGTCTCATTATTGTATCGATTCCTTTGCACTTTTAATCTGTTTGCCACAAATCCAGATCTCCAGTGAAGTTAGCTCTGATCCAGTGTTCATCTTTCCTCAATGCTAAACAAATTTGTTTCCAAATGGAAATGAACAAAGGGTTTGTTCCTTTCTCCAGTTTTCCCATTTCCAGAAACAAAAACTTGGGTCTTCCTCAGCCACAGTTGAAGGGTTCTTGAGGGAGAAGCAGGTTTTGATGTGTCTGTGGTTCCACATTCACTCTATAACTCAGCATCTCACTCAAGAGAAGGCTTTTGGGGGACTTGAAGGGCTTGTGCTGTGAATCAGTTCTGGACTGACCCAATTAATTCTCAGGGTGGCTAAATCAACATTTCTGGTGGATGGACATAAGGATGAACCTGTTTGAATTCGAGAGTGTGAATGTTTCTGGCTCACCTGATAAAACACACTGAGGTACAAGGCATGACCCAAGTACTCAGCAATTTTTGATGTTTGCAACTTCTTCTGTATTGGAAGAACAGCTGAAAATGTAGAAATGTGGGTTTTTTCGTGTGTAGGAAGAGGACTAAGAAGAGCAGGGAGCTGCCTGTTCCCACACAGCCCTTTTCCATAGCAGGAATCCCAACCAGGAGCCTACAAGCAGATGAGACCTCCTGAGCACACCAGAAGGAATCAGAAGCAGATGTAAAGGTGTAAAGCGACTCTGAAGGGTTCCATGTCACCTGTGAAGGCAGTTTAACTGAGGTCTCACCTGCAGAACCCCTTTGCATATGATATTTCTGGTTAATGACCTGGCTCCTGTCCCCAGGCAGAGGGTCCAGGAGCATGGGCAGGTTAAGGCAGCCAGGTCTGTGCTGGGAGAAGAACATCCTGAATGGCTTCACTGCAGGGATGGTAAAACAGCTGCTGTCACCAGCTCCCCACCTCTCTTTAATGCAACCAGAGACTTAAATACGACTGAGTTAATCTTTGAGGAAAACAGAAAATACTGTAACAATAGCGGCTGTAACATGGTTACAAATGAGAGCTACCGCTCCCCTCTGCATTTTGAATTCCTGGGATAATTCTGCGGAGCTTCATTACCGGAGTATAATTGTGTTACAGAACTCTAAATCACCCTGCTACACTTAACTGGCAATAACATTAAGATAGCTCAGATATTCATTTTAATTAAAACATAGCCTCAAACTATTTCCCTGCTCTAAGAGGCAAAACTTTTTCCTCCTTTTTTTTTTTCCTTTTTTTCATTTTTTTTTTCCCAACACCAGAAACTTTCATTAGTTCCCAGTGTGTCTCTGTTCACCAGAGGGTCCGGAATGAAAATGCAATTAAGAAACACCTTTCTGCAAGATGTGTCTTCCCTGGGAGCACCTTTCTCTCCATATGGATGACTCTGCTGCAGGGAGGGGGATGGCTTTGGCTGGTTCTCAGTGTGACCTGCATCTGTCTAATTCAAGCAGAGCACAGATGATCTAAACTGAGGATTTTATCTGATCTGTGCTAGTTCCAGTTGGCTGTTAAATGCTGGCCAGCCCCTGAAGCCCACAGAGGCCAATACACCTGGAAAAATACAGCTAAAGAGAAGAGAAGATAAGCTGACAGCCCTATTTTAATAATTTTAAAGTCCCTATTAATAAACTTTGTTCTCCATATCAATGCAGTCTATCAAGCACCCTAACAAAGGTGAGCAGAGATGCAGCCCAAGGATGTCCAGTCTAAATCTAGACTAGTCCAGCCCAGTGTGATCTAGAAATCAGGAACTGGAGATATGTAACTTTGGAGGAGTCTTTTGGAAGAGACAGTCAGTCCTGAGATAAGCAAAGACTCAAGTGAGCTGAAACACCTTCAGATATCAGGTGCTAAAGTCCCAAAAGCACAGTTGAAAAACATATGCTAAGTTGACATCTGCATGTCTGCTTAACCAAACTGTCCAAATTCAGCACAGCTCCTCTGACTCAGGTGATAGAAGAATTTGGTCATCAAGATGTTCCAGTTGAAGCCAATTTCAACCTAATTCCTCCTAGGACAACATAACCAAGGCAGATCCCGGCTAAGCTACACCACAGTTGTGTTCTCCAAGATCAGATAAAAGGTATCTCAGCCTGGATCTGCCACCAAACCCCACTGAGGGCTCAGTGTGCCCATGACCTTGGGAAGCAGTGCAGATTTGCCCTTGGAGCTTTGGGTTGTTGCAAAGTGCTTGTGGTGCCAGAAGATTCCTCTGTACCTGTCATGACCACTTACCCTCTTTCAGACCAGTGCCATGGCTTCCACTCCGTATTTAAACTCCTCTTTATGGTTGAACATCTTCAGATTATAAATGGATCATCTATGCATGAGCCTCCTCAATAAGAGACCAACAAAACTGAGGAAAAAGCCAGAGACACTCTTCCCATCAGCGAGGAAAAATAACCATTTTGGCTTTGTGGAGAGACCTCTAAGTTGGTTTTGAAATGCACAAAAAATAAGAGTTTACAACTCCTGAGAGAATCAGGACTATTTATGTTGTGTTCTCAGTTGGAGAATGAATTATATTAGAGATGAGAAACAACAATCTTATGATGCCTCAAGGTTTCCATGCAGGGTTTTCAAACATTTTTAATTTTTCCAATTTAACTTAATTTAAATTTTACTTAGAGGTAATTGGGATGAATTAATATAGTTACAATTATACCGAAATCAATCCATTAATGTCTGGAAAATCTTGTTAATATGGTAGCAATTTCATGGATACAAACAAAAATCTACCCACTTAAAATAATCTACATAGTCCAATTTTAGATAGTAACAATAAAAAACTTTTAAATTTATATTAAAAAATAATTTTTCCTAATAATTATTCTGGCTGATTAACATTGTTGTTGCAGCCATAGTAACTAATAAACACCAGTAATCATTTTAGCTTAGGGTCATTCTTTTCATGTTTTTTTTATATCACCTCAGACTGTGGTATTCAGGTGTTGGACTCCAAAATGTTACTGCTACACAGATAAATTATCAAGTAACTTAATAACCTGTACCATTTATATACTGGCCAATATTGGTAAATAATATATCTTTGGCATATTATTACATATTGCAATTAATTTATTAATTTTGAAGATGGTTGAAAGGAGTGAGGGGTAGAAATTACAGAAATAAGTGGAAAAATTAGCTAAAATGCTAAGAGCTGTGTTCTTCTTCATTTAGCCTGAGATTGTGTCTTTGACACGTGCTCCAACCCAAGTTTACACCTTTCCCAGGCAGCTCCTGGCAATAGTGACAAGGTTTATGGAGAAATAATCCATAGGGTGAAAGTTATTGTGCTGATTGGTGAGAAAACTGCAAAATTGAAAGAATATAGAGGAAATTTACCTTATGGACTGGAAATGATTGGATATTGTCTGGTTATGAGGAGCCCATTTTTATGGAGATGAGAACTCGGTTGACTGCTCAAGGGTAAAGATGCCGCAATGTGTTAAAAAATATTAATGAGAGTCTCAGAATATATGTTGGGTCCAATTAGGTTAATAATGCATGGAAATTTATCAGAAATGTGAGCCTGAACTACAGGGCTTCCAAGTAAGAAATTCTGGTCCAAAGAAACTTATAAAAAAGTGCTCAAAACTGCACCTTGGTCTTCTTTGAAGTGCCCATCACTGGGATTTGAGTGACGTGTAGCAAGGGTTTGTGAAATGCCAAATATCTCAATCTAAATTCCACCTGGCATGTTTCAGATTTGATAAGAAATAATAGGCAAACCTGATAAGCTTCACGTTGGGTGACTATCTAAAAATTTTCCAGGTTATCTGAACACCTTATATTGGAAAAGAGGACAAGGACTAAATATCTTTCTAGTACAGTGATTGTGGTCAGAACACAGGAAGGACATGGAGCTGCTGGAGAGAGTCCAGAGGAGGCACCAGGATGATCAGAGGGATGGAGCAGCTCTGCTGGGAGGGAAGGATGGGAGAGCTGGGATTGTTCAGCCTGGAGAAGAGAAGCTTTGGGGTGACCTAATTGAGGCCTTCCAGGACTTGAAGGGAGCTACAGGAAAGATGGAGAGAGACTGTTTGCAAGGGCCTGGAGTGACAGAACAAGGGGGAATGGCTTCACACTGACAGAGAGAAGGGTTAAATGGGATATTAGGATAAAATTCTTCCCTGTGAGGATGGTGAGGAGCTGGCACAGGTTGCCCAGAGAAGCTGTGGCTGCCCCATCCCTGGAAGTGTCCAAGGCCAGGTTGGACAGGGCTTGGAGCAACCTGGGCTAGTGGAAGGTGTCCCTGCCCATGGCAGGGGGTGGAATGAGATGAGCTTTAAGGTCCCTTCCAACCCAAACCATTCTGGGATTCAATAATTCCAAAGCTCATTTCAAGCTTCCAGAGATGTTTGTAGCAGCTACTCAGACTGTTTCTCAAATCAGCACACAATAGAAGGGTTCCATTAGAGCCTCGAAAATCAGAATTTCAGTTCCAGCAAAATTATTTCATTCTTCAAAACAAACCCTCACACAGACAAAACCAATCTATTTAGTTTACTACAATAAGCAGAATTTTTCCCACAGAAGCAAAAACACAAATAGATGGTGTTTTATTCGTTTGAAAGCAATTGAGCCGAGGGACTAATCAGCTGAGGATGGAATAGAAGAGTAATCATTCTGAGGCAATTGTAGTGGAGGAACAATATTAGAACTGTGCCATTTGCTGGGCCAGACTCCTCTGAGAACTGAAATTTCAGGGAAATATGCTTTTTTTTTTTCCTACCAGACATGTTTGTTTCAGTAAGTAGATATTTCTATGGGAAAAGCCACTGTATTTTGGAAAACTTCTGGTCACCTCAGCCCACAGACAAAAGCTGACTGGCAATAACCTCAGAGTGAAATGGAACCTGAAGTGCATTTAGAAATTTTTGAGATTCTGACAAATGCAACTTCTGTGGAAGAGAGAGGATTACACAATGCATTGTGGTTTTAAGCATACAAAGGTCTAACACTGGGGTGAATCAGTCATTTCACCTCATTGACCATCCCAATATTAAAAAAAATAATCTTTCTGGTCAGTGTGGCTCCAAATACTGTTCCCTGCTCCCTTTTTTTTTCATGCCTACATCATTTTCCTTCCTCTCCACTCAAAGACTGAAGGATTATGGAGGCTGAATGGTACAAAAGTGCAGACACACATCTCTTGACCTGTCTGGGTGACCATGGAAATCATCCTGGCGGAGATGGACCATTGCTCACAGACTGCTTGCACTCCTGTTCATTCTGATACTGCCCTTTTGGCCCTTAATAACACTTGATATGACTGTTATTTCCTGGCTCTGTTTGCAGATCATGGGCCTTTCAGCCACTTTCAGGAGGCCTCTGTTCTCTTTTTAGCTGTGCTTTACAGCCAGGGAGGTGACAAACTCCCTGTGACTCACGGTAGGACTAGTTCTGCTCATTTTAGTAAAGCTTCTTCCAGGAGAAGCTGATCTCTGCAGCTGAGCAAGGGCACATCAGGATGAGATCAGCCAAGATGTTTACAGTGATCAACAACTTTTTCTAAGTGCAAGACCCCTGTGGAGCTCCAAATGAAAAAAGAGCGAGTGTGTCTGAACACAGAAGTACAGACATGTATGACCTCAGGATCTTAAATGGTTTGCATATTTCAATAACCACTTTCATGAAGAAATATGAACACTGGAATCCTTTTTTGTTTTTTTTTTTAAATGAACAATATGGCTGTCTGGAAGCAATATTAATCAATAACTAATTTCATAGTTGGACAACTGTTTTTAATGACTTTGTACTTTTGATGCATTGTTACGAAAGGCTTCGGATCATTCCCATAAGAACTTGTCAAGGAAAGGGCAAATTCATTTACTTGTCATCATGTGAGAGCCAAAAGGCTCATTAGGCTAATTAGGAAGAGAATCATTTGGGTTTTCGCTCACTCAAATGCAGCAAAAACCTCTTGTTCCTGAGTCCATGAAAGGGATTTGCTGCACCTATGGAAATAATGTGCTGGGAGTGGGTACAGGGCAGGTTCCAGCTGTCACAAGCTGAGATTCAATTCCTCACCCCTCGTGTCCAAAGTGACACCTGCCACAGGAGTTGTCAGGCCTTGGCAAGGGTTACCTGGCCCTCAGCCAGGGTAGTCTGAGTTTATTTTGTACCAAATCTCCCACCTTCCAAACCACAGGGTTTTCTTTTCCTGGCATACCCTCTGTTTTCTCTCTCCATCCTTCATTCATACAGTTTTCTACAGCTCTGTCCTGAGGTTGCTGTGTTTCAGTGCTGCTGAAGCACCACCAGTGCAGCCCTGGCTCTGCTTTTGCTCCTCCTAGCCAAAAGTGACCAACACAGCCATTCATCCAGCACAGACAGGACATGCTGGAGGGTGCTAAAGGTCACTAGCAAGTTGTTTCCCTCCAATGCTGAGCTTAGTTGAAGTAATTTTTTATCTCCATGGGTGTCCCCATGGCTGTTTGCTTCATTTTTCTTTCATTTCAGAACTTGGATTCCCTGGTAATTCATTAAGTTGCATCTTTGTAGAGGAGGTGATTCATTCATGCTGTGACACATGCCAAGGTTTTTGAACAGGGTCACAAGATAAGGAGCTGATGTATTCCTCCTTTAACTAAGCATTCTTGGTGGAGAGTAACACAAACAACCAATGCCTTAATTTTTTGGGTGAAGGGGGTCTATATGAGAAGATTTCCTGTCTGGGTTTATCAGCAAATTACCAATGCCAACTTGCAGCTTCTCAACCAAAATTCTGCTAGAGTGGGGTAAATAGCCCATTTTTAATTCCAAGAGGAGGGAGGTTGGTAGTAATAATAGTTAATTGGTGTTTGTGTCTTGCTTTCACTACTCTCACATCTGTTGGGTTCTGTTCTCTGCTTTCCACCTGGCATCACCCTCTAGTGACCCAGGGTTATGCTTTTGTTCCACATTCTTCAATTCTTCTGGAGCACAGAGAACCATCCTCCCTCCCAAGCAGAGTGTTGATAAATAGGCACAGGCAGTCAACCTCAAAGCTGGAGAAAGAACAATTATATGGGGGGGGGCAAAAAAAAGAAGGGATGCTCCATGTTTTTTCCTCTTCCAATTCCACTCTTAAAAACTGACCTTGCTGTCCCACCTGACACTTCTCTGTTCTCTGCTGCAGTGTTTTTTGCTTGCACATCACTGGGCAAACCAGGACTAAGGGAAGAGTTGAAGGCAACATTCTTTGTGAAAAAATCTAATTCAATGATACGTGGCATCTGGGGGAAGTGAGTACTGGTACTATTCAGTTGAAACTCAGCTTGTGAAGGATTTAATCCAGGACAAAAATACAAAGTTAAAATTAGGAAACAAAAAGAGAGGTCACAACATTTTCCCACATTTTTGTTTCTTAACAGGATGCTTCCCTCTGAAATAGCACCTTCGTTTCAAAACTGACACCTCTGTTGCTTGGAAAACAGTAAAAAAACCCCAAAAACAAACCAGAAATAAATGCCTTAAAAAAAAAAAAAAAAAGGTAAGCTTTCAGTTTTGGGTCAAAACATTTTGAAGAATAACCTTGAAGAGCTTTTTTTTAGCTCCATGATTTTGCTTCAGTTTGACCAGTGAAGCAAGTGAGTCATTATTTGCAAAGCTGGGGATGCTGGTGAGTGCTGACACTGCTGACTGTGGCTGGGATGTGAGCACAGCATCCTGGATCCATCAGACTAAAAGAAAATGCAGTCAGTCTATTTTTCACCCCCACCCCCTCCCCACCGGTTAAATGAATGGAATTAACTCCCCAGCTTTATTGTCTGAGGCCAAGAAAAGTTAATGGAACCGCAAGAACCGAGACTGATAAATGTCCTTGTGGTGCTTTGCAGGGAAATCCAGCGGCAAAGGCAGCTCGGAAGGAGGGCTGGGCTCAGCAGAGTCCCCACCATGGACCCACCAGTGGGGACCCCACAGCCTTTGCCAGCACTGTGGGCTTGGTACTGTGTCCTCACAGGGCCCTCTGTGGGTCTGGGTCAGTCATCAAACCCTCCTTTATCCCCTTTATTTATTTCTATACCTGTTTATTGGTGAGGGCAGTTCCAGTGTCTAAGGAGCAAATGGGGTGGAAAATCAGGCTGCCAGAAAAGGGGAGCATCCCCCTTTACAAACAGTATCATCATTTAGTCCCATTTCATTTCTCATCCTACTGAAGGCCATAATATACAATATCTGGCCATGGAAATTAAATTATTTTAAGCCCAGAAGCCTCTGAGAGAGGAGAGAGAAGTGCTGGTAATTACACCCACCACATCACCTGTATGAAACCCAGCCCTAAAGATTGTCATGCCAACTCTGTTTCCTGCTGTAAACCCTTGGTCTTTCCTTTTCCTTTCCTTTTAAATGAAGCAAAAAAAGCTTGCACTCCTTTTCATATGCAAATTTAGCACCTTCACTTGGTTTTCCCTTTCTCTCCTGCTACGTTATTTCCCTAAGAAAACTTGAACATGAGCAAGTAAAAAAGCAAAACCCACCCAAAACAAACCCTTCCTCCAAAGGCTTTAAAACAGGATGATGAAAAATAAGTTCCTACTGCTAAAATTTGGGTAGAGGATACCTGTGTGGAAATAAAAGCAACATTTACTCCCTGTGTGCATCCCCACTCTCCAGCTCACTTTCTCTCACTTGCTTCCTTCATCTCTTACTTTACATAAACTTTTTATTGGTGATGGACTGAACAATAAAGCTGGTAACAAAGCAATCAATACACATTACTCAGCATGAGTTAGACACAATATTGGAGACTCCACCGCCAGGAAAGACAGGGAATAATCTTGTCCTTTATCCTTTTAATCAGGGAAAGGAAAAGCAGAACTAGATTTTACATCAATTCCCATCTTTCTCTTTGCTTGTTTCAGTCATGGTTTATACTCTGCAACCTCTTTTTGCAGGCTCAGAGCATGTTAGGGTGAGATGGGTCCCCATTAAAGGACTTTTCCAACTCTCTGTTGAAACATCTGTCATATTTTACAGGCTTCCAGGAAGAGATTAGAGTAGTTTTAGGTATCTGGGTGAACTTCTATGTTGGTTTTGTTTAGTTGTTTTACAATAAAACTGGGCCATTGAGGGCAGTTGTGTTTTTTAGTTGCATCAAAAGTGACAGCTACACTAAGGATGATGTGAACTGTCCTCTTAGATTTGGGCTTCTTCAGACTAAAATAAAGGCTGAACATGTATTGCTGTCCATGTCCTGATTTTGACTTGTAACAACCAAACTCCAGCTTCCATTAAAAAAAAAAACAAAAATAAAAAAGACAAAGAAACATTGTCACTAAGCTCAGAAACTGGGAGGAATATCATGAAAATGTGGTCATGTCTGGAGCCTGCAGAGAGCCCAGAGCAAGAGCCCTGAGTCAGCTGAGCTGCCCCACGGAGAAGGTTTGTTGCCTCAGGGACTGACTCAGGGAATGTCCCAGCCAGCACCTGGGACACAGACTGACAGGGATGGTATTGCCAGGAAAATACAGTGTTGCAGTGAGGTGAATTCTCCTTCCCACCATTTGCTTAGACAGAGGAACAGTGCCTTTGTGAGCTTGGAGCACCTCAGGGTCCAAAACGGGCAGAAACATAGCAAGAACCTGTTTCCTCCCTGTCTTTTCCTGTCCTGCTCTTTTCTGCCACAGCCCTTTGACACTGCTGCCTTTGACACAGTCTCCAGCTGGGTATTTGTGCAGCATTTCACCCTAAGGGGACTGTAGGACTGAGGCAAAATTCCAGTTCCTTATACCCCTGGCACTCCACTAACAAAGCTGGAAGGTGCCAGCGCACACGGTGCCATTTGGAGATCCCTGAATCCCAAGAAAATCCAGCTGCTTCCCAGAACACATGTTGCTCCGAGCAGGACCAGCAAGGGGAGCATGTGTGTGTGTGGGGAGGATGTTGCTGTCCATGTGAAATAACTGTGTCAACAGCATTTCCAAAGGATATTTTTAGCTTATAGATTTGGTGTCTTTTGTGGGCTACAGTCAGACTGGCACAATAGACTCTTAATGACTTCTTGGGGACTTCATTGTCTTTTTCTATACACAGCTTATTAATGTGCCCTCTGTGCTACTCAAGGATGCAAGAGCCAATAATGACTTCAAAGAGGTCATTGTGGTCCAGAGCATCTGTACATAGGAATAAAAAATAAGCTGAATAAATACTCACCCACTAATCCATGGCACAATAGATTGTAATCAGTCTATCAGGGTAAAGATTATTTTTTTACAGCATCTTTTCATCCAAGGCATTTTCAGAACATCTTTTCATCCTAGCACTCTGTAGACATTATAAATTGATCATCTTAAGTCCTTTGACAGAGCAGAGAGTGCCTTTAGTGGTTAGAAGCTGGGACTAGCTAGTGGCAAGCAGAAAAGCAGAGAAAAAGACTGATTTGTCTTTTCCCCAGGAGGTTCTGTAATAATCCCAGAAAAGCAGTTTTCCCTGGATGTTTGACAGAGTGGGCACATTCCTAAGAAAACCACATATTAAGAGGGACAATGCCCTGCACAGCAGGCAGATAACATCCCTGGAAACTTCCAGAGCAGTCTCTTGATCCACATGGAGCCACAGGCACAGGGATGGACCAAAGTTACACAAATAAATTACATTTGCCTGGATTTACATCATTTCTACAGTGCCTTGGGGTTTCCCACAGACAGAGGAGTTTTGATCTGCTGGAATTCCCTTGTCTCCTCCTAAAGTCTAATTAGCACTCTGGTGACCAAAGCCAGTGGTCCCCAAAGTGGTGGGAGATGGTGGTTTTGACACCTCCCTTCAACACTTTTCTGCTCTTACAGCGTGTGCTGTATTTAAGCTGTGAAGGCCACCCAAGGAATTATGTGCTGCTGCTCAGTTCTGTACACATCTCTTGGGTTTTATGTTATGGGATTAATGAAATATTGGAATGACAAATCCTTCCTGAGTAAATGACCAGAAAAGGTTATTATTCAGTGAGTATATAAAAGATTAAGGCGAGGAGGAGTCGCCTCCCCTTAAGGTGGAGAACGAAGAGGAACAGGGAGAATCTGTCACTCCCTGTGAGTGCAGAAAGGACAATTTTAAAGTGTCAGTTTAGAAAATCATTATAAATAATACATGCAAAAAAGAGCAGAAAGTCCAACTAAGGTGTTGCAGAAACCTTTGCTTATGCAAAGCCCATGAGAAGAAGAAGAAGAAGCCTATGTGTCCCCTGGTGTAGAAACAGGGACAGACACCAAGAGCTCTGCATTTCCTGAGAAGGCAAAACTTCCTAAATTTCAGGTCATGGGAAATAAGGATCTCCTGACCTCCTGCCTGCTCCTGTGGAGCTTCAGCTTCTTCTACAACACCCCACTGGAGGGATTTTGCAGAACATACCAGCAAGTGTTTGGCAATAGGGAGCCAGTCTCTCCTGGCAGTCAGAACAAGGAGCTTATTTGTTTTCCTTGTTTTATAAACTTTCCAATCTGGGCTTGATCTCTGATGTGGTTGGATGAAGTAGTTTTTATTCATCTGCACCTTTGTGTCTGGCTGTAAATTCTGGAGTGATCTGACTCACAGAAGGCATTCAGTTCCCATTGGAGATGTCAAAACCATGTGTTAAAATTCCTTGATTTTAAGTTGCCTGGCACAGGAGGGAAAAATTACTTAAGTCAAATACACAGCAGATATTCCCTTGAAAAGCCATTTCAGAGAAGAGAGAAAGTTCTTAAGTCTTACTGTCACCCTGTCCTTGTTTCACCCTTATTTTTGATGCATCAGAGCCACTTCTCCCAGGACAGGATTCCTCCTGGTGTGCAGCAATGGGAATTCACCACATATATCTCACCATGGGCATCTCTATCCAGGGAGACTTGGTTAACTCCATAGGTGAATTTCTGGAAAGCTCCCAAACACTGAATTCAGGCAGTTTGTCTCTCCCTGAGAAGATCCACTTGCTGCTGACTGAAGTCTTTGCACAAAATGGTCTATTGGACTATTACCTTGATCGTCCTGATTATTGCTGCTCCTCCTGCAGCCTCATTTCAGTTTCTCCATCATTTTAGCCCAGGGAAAGTGCTTGGAATTCGCAGGATGGGGAATCCAGCAGGCCCTGAGCTCTAAGAAGAGTTCGCTGCATTTGGTTGCTCAGGTTTATTACTGAGATTATCCTCATCTGATTTTTTTTTTAAAAGCTAAAATACCCAACTTCTGTTTTATTCCAGCTCCCCAGAGGATAGGTCAGATTCAAGCCCTGCTGAGAGAAGAAGGAGATTTGCCAACAACTTTGGGACTTTTATGTTCTCACTCAAATTTAGTTTTTCCGACAGAGCAATTGTACAAAGGGTTCAAGTGTATTAGGAAAATCTTCCCATCTGCCTTTTCTAATCCTACCCCCTAATATTGGCTTGGCATCATCCCTACCCATAATCAATGATGTATTTATCCCTCCCATCATGCCATTATGTACCAGGTAGCTAAACCTCAGCAGATCCTCCAGCCTTGCCTGACTCCTTCATAAAACTACTTTTGCTTGTGGGGGAAAAAAAAAAAGATAAAGAAAGAAAAAACCTCAAACCTAATCTGAAGGAAAAGGTAAAGGAGGGAGCAGCACTCAAAAGCGTGGAATGCCCTGCCGTCCCTTCCTGTACCCATTGCCTAAATCACAGCACAACTTGCAAGACTGTAGAGTGTCCAAACTACCTTTGTGAAAATAGCAGACAGTTCTGTAAAAACAGAGCAAACTTCACCCCTGCTGAGTGCATCAGGAGAGACCACATCACAAAAAAGTCAGTGTTTTTGCTTTAGCAATGGTTTTCTCCAGGCTACTGTATTGCAGAAGAGCACAGCAGTATCCTCCAGCTCTTGTCTTAAATACCATTGCAAATCAATTACTTTTCAGGCCATAAACTTCATTTAAAGAGACAGAACACAACGAGACATCTCCTGGTAACACAATTATATTGATGCTTAAGCATCTTTTCTGTGTGTATGTGTGTGTGTGAGAAAGACTTGTGATGAGGGGGAGGAGGGAAAGTGGCAGAAGGAAGTTGTTTTAAACTGCTTGATTTGTAAACAAAACACAAACATATTGATAGCAAAGTTAATCTCCAGAGCACAGGCAGCCAGGAACCATGGGGAAAAGGATGTCTGAAGGACAGGTAATAAGGACTTCCACCAGAAAGTCAGGAATGAAAAACCAGCTGCCCCCAAGCACCTCCCTCTGGAAACCAGACATTTCCGATTCCGAGGCAATTCATAAAAAACAAATACAAATCACCCAATTCATTCCCTCATGTGAATTAATATTTAATGCCCAAATAATGAATCTTCCAATAAATATTTAATATCCAGACACCAACATATATGGCAGTGCAGACCAGGGCCTCTAGTAATTCAAAGCAATCGAGTTTGTGCAGCGGTGGCTGGTGAGGGGACTGGGAAATGCAAATTGCAGAAAGATGAGGAGTCACTGTGAGGGTGTTTTGGGCCTTGTAGACTCTTTGCAGGGCAAGCTGGAGAGTGGTTTCTGTGGGAAAAAAAGCCTAACACAGCTTCCAGCAGCTTTGGGCTGTTTGTCTTATGCCAGAGAGCTGCTACTTGTGGACCAGTTGTTGGTGATGGGCACATTTGTCATGTCCCAGCAGCAGTGCTGTGCTGACTGGGAACACTTCTGGAAGAATCTCTCCCTGAACAGAAATTTAACACTCCCCTCTCTGCATCTGTCTTCCCAACCCTCATAGAAAAGCTTTTTCCATGGGTCACACCTCTGCATTCCAACTGCTGTAGTGTCCACACTTTCTTTACCATCCCCCTTGGCCCAGCAAGCACATCCTGCAGATGCTTTTCATGGATAGAGCATCCAGCCATTCCATCTACTCTTCTGCCAACTACAACTGTGCTACACAAGTGCCCATTTTCCTTGATGCTGCATTAACCTTGGGTGAAACCCTCCAGCCCAGTGGTGCACCCTGATGGCTGGGATAAATGAGGATGCTGAAATAGCACAGCTGCTGTGGGGCAGCTGGAAAATGGGGAAATACTGTTATTTCCCCATCTTTTAGTAAAGATGGTCTATTTTTTTACTCTGAACATGCTACACTGGCACTTCTGACTGGGTTCTTTAAAACCAGTTCTTAAGACATTTCTAAATAGCTCAGTGTTTCTCACCAAGTGGGATCTTGAGTGTGAAAATAGCCCTTGAAAAGGTCATTTTTGGAAGAAATTCTGTCTTGGACAGAATGGAGCAATCCACCTTCTTTTTAGGATGGGGTGAGGCATCACCTAAGGTGATGTCATTTGAAGAGAAATCATTCTCACAGCCTCAATTTGCAAATAATCCATGTTAGAAGCAGCAGGCACCTGGAGGACAGGGAGCTGTCACTGTGCTTTATTCTCCACCTTTTCCAAGGTGGATCTTCTGAGAGATTCACAGATCCAAAAGCTGTCAAACCCCAAATCCCCTGAATTAGCTGGCTCACAGCAGAACACCTGCTTTTGGGTAAGAACAAGTCTTTACACCTCAAAGGCAGATCAAGACAGGCACATAGACTTATCCAGCGAGCCAGGGTTTCCACTTCCTTAGCAGCAATCCCACATTTCTGTGCAATCTGGTGCTTGAGGATGCTTCAGTTCCCTGAACACAGCACCACACATCATGCACAGTGGGGTGCAGCTGACATGTGACCCCATTTCTATGAGAGTCTCCATTGTTCTGCTAATGCATCTCCACTCACTTCCCTCACTATATTCTCCCCCGTGGAGAATTTGCTTTCTATCCATGCGAGGTGGTTTCCCTGGCATTTCATTATGGAATGCTCCGGGTGGTAAAGAGACACCTTGCCTGATTGAGTCCCCAGCTGCTGAAGTGGGAATATCGAGTTCTCTGAGGATGTTGAGGGTTCTCAGTGATTCACAGGATGGGTTTCACTTGCAGGGCAGTTTGTGTTCCCCTGAGCAGATTTGAGTCTCAGTAGAAAGACGAGTGAGGGGCCAGGGATGTGAGTGCTATTTTTGGGTAGGGCTGGCTGGTGAGAGCAGAAGGGATAAATGTTGCATTGGGTTGCTGGCTTAGGCTTCTTCTTTAGTCCTCACAGTGTGCAATTCAACATGAAATTCTGCACCAGACACCACAGGTTATGAATTATCACTTTACAGCTGCGGCTCCGTTCCTGATGTCACACGGGCTCCGTCACCACGGCAGATGTGAGGTGATTCTACCAGCTTTTCCCCTAATAGAGGAGCTGGGTTTCACTGCATTTGCAGTGGGCTCTCAAGCCCCATAACATTCCTGCTGAAGAGTTAACATGACAACTTAGTGGGCAAAACTTGACCCTGTGTCTGAGTCTCTTTCTCTTCCCACCTGGGGAAGAAACACCACTTGAAAAGTAAAATCCACAGCTGCCTAGGAATCCAAACAGAAAAGCTCATTAAGCAGCTGTGATGTGCTGTTGTGAGCTGGGTAGGAAAGTCCTGCAGCCCACAGTCCTTCCTTAAACCCCAGAAGAAGCCAAAGATCTTTACCATGATCATCTGCACAGCTGATGCTTTCTGGCTTAAACAGACTCTTCTTCTGCAGTGTAAAGGTCTGCAGCCCTCACCCAGGACAGGCAAATGGAAAAACAGAGAAACAGTAGACTAATAGGACTCAGTTTGTATCTCACCCACCCCATTCTGCAGTAAATTTGTGTAAACCTTGACCACAGAGCTGGAGTTGACAGCACTGGGACGTTGGGGAGCACCCAAGGACCATCAACCATAATCAAAACAGGTAACAGTGGGGCTGGATAAAACAGGGAAAGAGATTCATTGGGGAAAATCAAATTATGTCATCTATTTGGGGGGGTGAACTGGAACATGCTAAATAAAACCCGAGAGGAATTTGCTGCCTGAATACCGGGAAGCCTTTTGCAGCCATTTGGAAATTAGCTGAAGCAAGCCAGCTCCATGTACAGCTTCAGGGATGCAAGGAAAGCACGTGCAAGGCTCCTCCTTGACTAAGAGTCCACTAGAGATCAATTAAACCAATTCCCTGCTTTCTAAGCAACGGAGGCCATTTATTCCCTGTAGCAGACAAACGCTGTCCTGGCAGCAGATAACTAAGTGGATTTAGTGCATGCTTTCCCTCCTGATCCTTTCACCAGCCCTGCATTATCCCTGCACCCTGGCCAGACAGTTTCAGTCTTCAGTACCATCAGCTCATCCCCCCTCTATTAGCCTGTATCAGACTGTTCCATCTATTCTTGATCACTGAGAGCACCTGCTCCGGGCTCTGACCCTCACAGAGCTCTGGTGCTGTCCACTCCTCCCCTTTTAGCCAGCCCCATGCATGCTCCATCCTTCTGAGTCTTCCAGCTCTGACAGGCTATAGAGAGTCCCTCAGGACAGTCCTCAAAGCCCAGTCAAAATACTTGGCAAGCAGATATTTTCAGATGCTGTAAATTGGTGTGACTTGGGGCTTTGCTGATCTCCATCGGTTGTGGATGTGATGACGAGTTTGGATCCTGCTGTAACAGTTTCAAACTCCTACCATCTGTCTATTCACTAGGGTTTGTTTCACTCCACCTCGTGGGGTCCAATGTACAAATGTCAGTTTGGGATCCATATCCAAAGGGAAGGAGAGTGAAAAGAGGCATCTCTGCATGTGGCATGGGCTGTTCTGCATCTGTCCCAGCTCCGGCAACTCAGTCCATCACAGGAACATGAGACACAAACGGCCCTATTTGCTGGCTTCCCAAAGCCATGCAACAGCCTCAGTGGGAATTATCTTCAGTGGTGGAAGGGGACAATTACCCAGCTAATGAAGCACATTTTCCTTTTTCTTCTCCACCATAAAGCTGCATGGAACCTGCCTCTCCATCCAGGCGAGCACAGAAAGTGCCGAGCGCCTGCAGAATGGGCCCCCAATCAGTAGTGGCAAATGCACTTAACATGCCTGCTGGAAAATGAAATGACTGATACCATGTAATTAGGCCTTAATTATTTATCATTTTTGTTTAATTATTGCCACTTGGAAGTTAACAGGTTATAAAACTCTTGGGCTGTGTTTATTAAATGTCGGTAGATTATTAGCAAGGAAGTGCCGTTTCTGAACATTAATGAAATATCTGGGAAAAACCCATGGCCAGAGGCACTGCAGCACAACACAGGGCAGCTCCAGGGACTCAAGGCTAATTGTGCCTCACAGACAGGGCCACGGGCAGCAAGAGAAGGGCAAAAGTCAAAAGTACCCTCAGGGCAAAAGTCAAAAGTACCATCACAGGTCTGTCCCCTCGATGGAGATCTCCCTCATTTACCTTTGCTTGGTATCATCTTGATGATCTTAGAGGTCTTATCCAACCTTAATTGTTCTGATTCTATGATCTATTGTCCAAGATGGGAAATGCTCCTGCTGCTGAACATGTCTGTGCTTAAATCTATCCTGAGCTTCTTTGCTGTCACTGTAGTAGTGGGACAGGGTTGTGCCATCACTACTATTCAAAAAAGCTAGTTTGGGGTTAGATATCCCACAGCTCTCTCTATGTGCTCTGAGCAGGTTCAGAAAATGACAAGATAAAATAAATGTCCTCAAAATGTAATGTTAAATTTGGCAAGGAAGAGCTTATGTGGGATGAAACCTGAACGCTGCTGATTGTTACTACTTTTAAGATTTAGAAAATTGAACTCAAAACACAGTGATAATGCTCCAGGAGCAATAAAACACCTGCTGTATTTCAAAATGTGGCTCTAAAAAGAAAAAAAGGAAGTAATTATTTCTCCCTTTTTAAAGCACTAAAGCAAGGAGCAGTTTTTCCTATTCTATGGACACAAACATTCAAAGCCCCATTCTGTGAAAGCTGCAGCTTAATTGAACTTAAGCACAATCTATAATTGCAGGCATGTTTGCTGCTCTGAGCCCACAGTGCTGACCAAAGCCACAAAGGAAGTCTGGGGTAGACCAAGGCTTTGACCTTATTTCCCCTTCCTTAGGCTCAGCTCTCAACCAAGGATCCATCTGCCTCTGCTGAACATAACCCTGAGCGCTTCTGCTCGCTTTAAAGTCCCTTCAAGCTGCACCAGAGCTGGATTCCCAGTTGTTCTTCCCCCTTTCAGGGCACAGAGGCTTGGCAGGGGTGTCTCCACACTGATCCTGTCCTGAATTCTTCCTGCTCTGTCCCCTCCTGTGGCCTGGGATGTGCCAAGGGATTTGCCTGCAAACGCCAGCACTACACCTGCCCTGCAACTACCAGCTGCCAGTTCCTAAATTATAAATGGAAGGATATTTCATCAGAGCATTAAAGGGTAAGAAGTGTCATTTTGTTACTAACCAAAACTTTCAGAAAGAAGACAGGCTGTAAATTATTTAGGGGAAAAGTCACATTTTATTCTGCTGGAGGGTCTGATGGGGAAAAGAAGGTTCATCTTCTTCCCTCTCTCTGTGGGGAGAAAAGCTGCAGAAGAAGAAGAGTTTTTTGTTTACCTAAATGGCTGCCAGTGGCCTCCCAGTTCTCTCCAATATTATGGTACTTCAACAGGCATTAATCCTGAGCATAAAGAAAAATGGATATCTGGTCTTCCTTTCCTTTGGAAGGATGGACACATTAAGTTGCAGAGAGGTTTTCTTGTCCCTGCTATGAAAACAGGCTTTGGAACAAGGAAATACTTCTAAATGCCTGACCTGAAGCACTTCTGCCAGGGAAGAGCTCAGCCTTTCCTCCCTGAAGGGTCTTGGCCTTTTTTCAAGCTGGTTTATTCCCTTTACACTTGGGTAGCCACAAATATTCTTCCTTCTCAGAGAGTGACTAAAATGCACTTAAAGACACCTCCTAAGTCCAAATATCCCACCTGGTTCCAAACAGTGTCATTCCTGAGGAAGAAACTGCAACATTTCTGTTTTAGTTGATTCCACAAACAGAGATGAGATTTCTCTTTCACCCCTCCCTCCATTTTACCTTCGCCCCAGTCTGTGTAAAGGGACAGCCCCACTTTCCACTTCTGCAGGGACCCTCTGAGAGCCCTTTTTCTCCTGCCTGGGAAACACCTGCACAGCCCAGAAGGTGCCAACCTCGTAAACATGAAAACCCTGCTCTGTTTTCCCACTGCACCCCCTAAGGAGAGTTAAACACACAGATTATTTTTAAACCCAACGAGCAGATTAACATCTGATTTCACCATTTTCACTCTGTTGATGAAAGATGAGCTGGGGGAGAAAACCATTCCATTTTTTTTTTTCCCTCCCATTCCAACCCTGCACCGGGCTAATTAAGAAGCCGAGGTTAAAAAGCTCATCACAAACTGAACAAGTTCCAACCCAATTTCATTAGGATGCCAGGGCTTCATTGATTTAGGCAGGATTAGCTATTGTGAGATGGAAATGATGCCATTAGAGGCATCTCCCCCTACCTCCTGCTCCCTCCCTGCCTCCCCACACATCCACCCCTCGCCGAGCCCGGCTGGGAGCCGAGGCACAAAGCTGAGCTGAGGCTCAAAGCTCCGCTCGTTAGGGAGAGTTTAAGCAAAAGAGCCAATCAGAGTTTATTCGTCTGGCTGCAGCTGGAGTCAGCTCATCAAACAAATTAACAGGATTTTCATGGAGGGTTTTGGCCAACACACCACACTGCACTTGAGGTTGACTAAACAAACCTGGGCTGTGTTTCATCAGAGGAGGAGAGAGATGGGAGGGTGGGAAGGGATGGTGACAGGGATAATAAGTAGGGAGAGGGCATCTTCTTCATCCTGCTGGACATGGGCTGGGTGGTGGTGCTGTTCTTGGCCTGGGGAGGGAAAAGTTTGGGGCCAAGACCAAGGGGAAGGGGCCAGTTCTCCTCTGGAGCAAGAGGGTCTGCTTGAAAGCCACAGGGAGGGATTCAACTGCTGCGCTGAGATCTCATCACTGCCTTCTGTATCTCCCTGGTTTTCACCCTTCTCTTGCCCTTCTATCCACTCCATCCTCTCCTTTCTCCCCTCGTATTTTAATCCTGAAGGGAATGCAGCTTTCCCACAGTGTCATCCCTCATGTCCTGTTTCCCCCCTGCAAACACAGGAGGCAGTTGCAGGAGTCAGAGCAGGCAGGGATGGGGCAGATCCCATGGGAGACACCCCAGTGTGGAAGGATCAGGATCCACCATTGTCCATGTCCGCTGAGACAGGAGGCAAGGGAAAAGCAATTTGTTGAGGTGGAAGAAGGGGGGAAGCAGAGAAGAAAGGGGCAGCAGGTTGAGGGGAGAAAAAAGGGGAGAAGTCAACTTGTATGCAGAATTTCCTAAATCCATGAGAAAGTGAGTGTAAAGTATTCCTGGAAAATGCAAATGAGGTCTTGGCCCAGGGGTTAGCAGTGCTCCTACACAGAGGAGCACAAAACTGAGCTATCACAGGTATGTTTGTGCACAGACTTTGGGCTGCAGTCTGTGTGTTTATTGAATAAGGCAGAATGAAATTGGTTCATGTCCTGCCAGGTCAGCTTCAGTTCCAGAGAAGGGGTAAAATACCACAACAACATCATCCTGCTCAACTTAATTTTTATTGCTGGGCTGTTGACTCCAATCCAGTGCACAAAATATGAGCACTGAGGGATGCGTTGCAGCCCAGAGCTGCAGCTGTGGCTGAGCAGTTGGGGGAATGCCACCAAGATCTCTTAGACCTAACCAGATCTAACAAGTCTATCTGTTCTGAAACTCCTCTCAATATTCTTTTGAAAAGTCAGTGTTCAAGCCCTCTAAAAAATGATTTATCATTCATTTGTTGCACCTAAAATTGCTGGAGAGGTTGATAACTATAGTATCTAGGTCTATTACTAAAAAATACTCTCAGGTTTTCACTCAGATAGTCCCTAGGAGGAAAAAATGGCCACAGTTCCTTGTGTTAATTGGCTTCTGGGACAATAATAGAGAATTATTTTGGGGAGGGTGTCCATTTTTATCCAAATCCTGGAAAATCGATCCCTCCTGACCAGAAAGGACTAAAAGAAAGTGAACACTAGCAATTATGTCAATTATTCTCCACCAATTATCTCAGGAGACCCATTTCTCACAAGCCCTTTCAGATTAATCTTAGCAGACCTGTTCTTTTTCCATCAGGCAGTGCAAGAACATGGGCACAATTAGCGAAACCAAAAAGGCAGCTCAGGGAAGCACCCCCAGCACATGGGTGACACTCACAGTTCAGTGCCTCAGGGTGGTATCGACACGAGTCCACCAGGCTCCCTTTTTTTAAGGTTAGTTATTTCCCCTGGTAATAGAAGCATTGATTGCCATGTAACCCAGAGAATGAGATCTCAGCTCAGTCAGCCAGGCCTGAAAAGCCTTTTTTCTTCCTTCTCCAATGTAAGCTGTGTACATCTGGTTACATATCTAATGGAATATTTAGGAGTCAGGTGCAGGTGAATGACTGACACCATTTCTCCAAATCACTGTATCCTCGTGCAGGATATCAGAATAAATGAGTTGATATAAATGGTCAATCTGTCAGGGCAGACCAAGCCTTTGCTAACTGATAGATCCAGAGGAGCTTTGATCAGGAACAACAATTATCTGCACATCAAAGGAACAGCATGTTCCCTGCAGAGCCTCCTGCCCTCCCTCACGGAGACATGGAGCAGTCACCTTCTCCCATGTGTAAAACATGAGTCTTGAGAGGTTTTATTTCCAGAGCTCCAGGAATGCATCCTCTGTTGCTGTGCAGCTGTACTCTCCAATAAAATACCTTGCAAGATGTTTTCTTGTGTCTCATTTTCTATTCTGAATGTCTTCAGTTGTTTGTCAGTATAATAACCTTGAACTTGTTACAGAATCTGAGCCTTGTGCTTCCTTTCCCAACTTGGGTTTCCAGAGCTCTTTGCTGCTTGTATCTTTCTATAAAGTTGTCTCAATACAATATTTCTGTGTAATTTTTCAACTTTCCCAGGACTCTTCTAGACAGAAATGTAAAGTAGGTGGGGTCAAATTTGCTAGATTTCTGTTGCTGGTTTACCCACCGATCTCTGCTTTGCAACTGGATCTCTTTACCCTCTCCTTGCTCAGCCTTCTGTTTAATTTATAGCTTGGACTCTGTGGGTCAGGAATTCTACCTAACTAGGTGTTTTATACATGGCCCAGCCCAACAAGGCCTCAACCTTGGATGTGGCCTCCAGACACTCTGACACTACAGATACTAAATACTAAGTACCTCCATGCATGCTGCTGGGTGTTGAATAGGACATCTGTCTTGGCTCATTAAATGCAGCACTCCTCTGTTTTTCCAGGGAAAGTTTCACCTTGAGAGAGACCTCCCCACTCCCACAGTGAGGCAGAAAACTTAGCCAAGGCTGAGCCACAGACACGTCCCATGTGGAGGAAAAGCTGTGATATGGCACCTCGATCCATTCTGCCCTTCCCCTTTCTCTAAACAGCCGGGCTTTTGAAGGGGAATTATCTCCTTCAAATCAAAGCAGAGGGTAACCTGACTATTTCTTGCAGAGAAGTAATAATTAAGGCACTAGAAGGATGCAATCTGCATACATTATTGCAAGTTATGCCAACAGAATGTCAACATTTGTGTCATAAGTAATCTCAAGCAGCAATTACTCTGCGCTTTGGCCTGGAATCCATCGACAGAGACAGGGGTACTAATTATAGAAGAGCTCCTCCTCCACTGGAGGGTGGACAGAGGATCAGGAAACAGGATCCATGTGCAAAAGAGATCACCCAAATAGACCACTGAGAATATGTGGCTGAGAAAGCTGCTGGAGAGATGAGCATGAGGTAAAATAAGCCAGTGAATGTGCTTGCTCTTGGCTTGGTCCACTGGTGGTGTTTTCCTGACAGGATGTAAAACAGGAGGGAAGATCCTGGAAAAAAGCCACTAAAATACCAAAAGTCATGACTGAGAGATTCTGATTCCTCATCAGTAGGAGAAGACACCTTGACAAAGGGGAAACAATGCATTTATTGAATCCTGTGGGATTTCTCCATCCTGGAAGGGCAATCATCAGGCTCAGGGTGTTTTAACAGTACAGTCCAAAACTTCACTGTAAACAAAACTGCAGTAAGATTCAGATTTGAGTCTTCCTTTAATTTCATTGCTTATTGACACTAAGTTTTGATGTCACTCACTTAAAACAGTGCCTGGCAACACTCTCAGCACAATTCTATATCGGTGTCACTGAAAGCAAGGTGCTCAGAGAACTCATAACAAAACATTTCCCTCTTTAATTCACCCTGCCATACTTCCTTCAGGGAAGGGGGGAGAAGGAAAAACCCTGTGAAATTTACTGGGGAATGTCTTATACCAACTCCATTTTAGAAGTGGTGTTGTTAGCCTGATAAGTGCAGAGCTCTGCAATGCAGGAGCTGTTCCTTTCCCGAGGAAAAGGAATGTCATTTCAGCTCCACAAGGCTAACCCTGAGCTATGTGCATCTCCATCCTGCCTCCAGTCACTCATAACTGTACATGCTCGCACTCACCTGCAGCAAGGGAGACAGGGATTGCACCAAAATTTTCCATATTGCCCTTTTTCCAGCCCAGAAGCTTGAAGTTTGATCTTCAGTTTTGCCTCAAGAGCAATTCCTGAAAAGCTGACATCAGGGAAGACCAGCTGGTGTGAAATAAAGCAAGTCTTTATCCTCCACATCATTTCTGAGGGACAGTTGAAAAAATGCAAGCTGGGGTGTTTGAAATGTAACTTTTGATAACTTTGGAGACAATAACAGTCAATGGCTAGCAATTTTGGAAGATTTTTTTTTTTTCACTTTTACTGTGAGAAGAAAAAGCATAAGGAAGTTCTTTTCCTCATATTACCAACTTCCCAGACCCTAAAAAATTATATGAAGAATGCCCAGGATTTTTATTTTCAGAAAGAACATTCATGTATTTTGTACTTTCCACATTTTACTTCCATATGCTGCTCTTCCTTATTTATTATCTATATAAAAGGGATATATAAGGACATTTTGGTTAGAACCAGTCCTTTCCCTGCCCACTCTGTGATGACTTCAACCATTCTGTGGACTTGCCCTGCCTTGCCTAAGGCTTTCTGTTCTGATTAAACAGAAAGCATAATTTTTTTTTTTTTTTTTTTTTTTGCCTCTTTTCAGTCCAGTTCTTGCAGATATGCAGAAATCTTCAAGATATCCCCAGTGTTCTCATTCACTTCCCTCATCCACTTCTGGAATCTTTATATCCCAAATCTCTGTCTGTCCCTTAATGGCGTTTGTCCACCACCTCCCTCTGAGGGTGCTGGCAGAGATAATCTCCTTCAGAGTGAAACCCCACAGGTTTATTGAGCAGGATCAGGGCTGTGAAGAGCATCTTCCTGAGTTACCACCCCTGAAAGTGTGTCAGACAGTCTCCACAGACTGAATGGCCTCCAATCCCAGGCACACTGAGCTCCCTGTGTTGCACACACGCCTCCAAACCGGAGCTCCCTTGCCAGGTACAGCCCCGCTCCCGGGCCCTCTCTCCTCCCCAAGGCCTGGAGCTCACAGAAGTTGCATTTTGTCTTAATACTCTGTCATTAAGTGGAGTTAAAAATAAAGCCTGTCAGAGCCTCACAGCCTGCAGGGAAAAGGATATTAATTACAGCAGGCAGAGAGTGGAGAGGAGCTGCCTTGAGTGAGAAGTCCTCCCGCTGAGCTGTCACCTTCCCCGTGTCACCAGCAGAGCTCTGCTCCGGCTCTCACACAGAGCACAGGTTGGCCCAGATACCTGTGAAATGGCAGGACAGGAGGAGCCAGCACTGGGATCTCACTGCTGGCTCTGACATCTTCCCTGGCTTCCCTGACTGCGACCCGGAGCCCTGCACAGCTCAGTGCAGGGACACGGGCTGAGGGGTGAACAAAGGGCAGCAGTGGCAGCTACAAGGGAAGAGGCAATTCAGAGATACAAAATAAGATTCATTGCTAAAGCCTCCCATGCTTGGGGTTTCAGTTATAGGGAAAAAGTGGGTCATTAAGGACCAAGCAGACAGTGGACTCAGCAGAAAGCGGCACCCAATTTTCCTCCAAGATGTATGAAAAGAAGATTGAGCTGCCAAAGGAAGAAAAAGTTCAAAATATTAATGTCATCTCCATCCCACAGCTTACTAGTAAAGGAGATATATAGTGCTACATTTCCTTTTCTTCTAATCAATAAATAGACTTGAAAATATCCCTTCACAAGTTAGGTTTAGACCTGACTGCTCAACTCTTTGAATAAAGTATATTTAGAATTGATATATTCAGCACTGAAGAATATATTTAAATGTCTGTATTCATGTCTACTGCATGATTAGAGGGAAGATACCCTCTGTAAACATGACATTATTTAGTGGGGTCATAAAAGGGACCAGCTGGATCTTCACTTGGTGTTGTGGGTTTGTAGGACAGAGGGTACAGGTGACGGGGAATGGCTCAGCGAGCCAGAGCACCCTGTGTCTCTGAGAACGTGCCTCCATGATTTATATAACCCCTAAACTCTGCCAGAGGGGACGACAGAGGGAGAAAAATAATAAAATTAAAGCAAGGCAACACCAGGAGCCAAATATTGTGCACTGCTGTTTGAATCTTTAGCTGGGTGAATCAATCAAGCTGACAGCACAAACCCTTCTAATGGGAAGGCTCCCAAGGCCATCAGCTGAAGGGTAACGGCAGGGGGACGGTGCCATTCTGACGCTGCTGTGCCAGGATGTGCTGGCATCCACTTCTTCTTTGTCAAAGCCTGACTTTGCCCAACAAACCCATCGACAGAGAGCAGTTCTGTGAGCCAGTGTCTGACAAACTTGGCAAGGGCTCTCCCTCTGCCAGAGAAGACTTGAGAGTTCACTTAGAGGGCACTACAGCATCCCATCCCCATCTGCAAAAGAGCCCTCCACTGCTCTTTTCAGAGCACTGTTGAGGAGAGAGGGAAATGAAAGAAAAGAAAAGAGTTAAGGCACACAGGCTGGTCCTTGAAACCAGCAGGAAAGAGGCACTGAAAGAGCTTAATTAATGGCACATCAGAGTTCCCCAAGATGTGTGTCTAACGAGGCCTTTGCCTGGCACTTTAGCTTTGCTTGTGAAAAGTTAATGCAGGCAAAATATAAGCAGAAGGCTGTGTGAGAACAGGAGCCAGCAGGATCAGATATATCCTGATTTAATTCTCTCCTTAGGATGACAGCCCTCTGTGCCTCTTCCCCACTACCCCCTTCTCAGGGACATGCTTATTATGGCTATTTCAGAGAGAAGAAACAACCAGCCAAAAATGCAGGGAGAGATCCACTTTTGTCACGAACAGCAAATGAATAAAGCAGGGTCAGAGTGTTGACTTAGAAAATTACAGTCTTCCCATCTCCTGAATAAATCCAGACCCCGTACCCTCTGCCACTCAGCTTTTACAGAATTTAATTCAGAGCAATTGATTTATTTGCTGCGGACAGGTGGACTCTATAAAGAATTTTTAGGGCAGAATTTACGGTGGGTTTAATCGTGCAGTGAGCAAAAGAGCAATGGGAGCCTGACAGACTTTCCCTGATTCCCACGGGAAGCCCCTCCACAGCAAGCAAGAAACAAGGCTGGCAATGGAGGGGAGCCAAGGGAGCCTCCAGGTGAGGAGGGTTTGTAGGACATGTCTGGGATTACACAACACAAGTGTTACAGGATCTCGAGGCCAGGTGGGTGCAGTTGTTCCACTGGCCCTGAGGGTCTGAGCTAAGAAAACAGGAGCCAGCAGGACCAGATACTCCTGGGGGTCTGGGCTGCCTTTGCAAAAACCCCCACATTTCTGTAGGGCTGGTGGTGTCTGGTTAAAGTTGGTGCTTGGGTGAATGCAGAACTAGAGCTGGGGCAGTGGTTGTCAGCTGGGTGGGATACATCCTTAGGAATTCCCTTAGAAATGCTTCTTTCCTTGCCACCTTCTCTTGAGCTCTGGATTTTAAACTTCCAGTTCTGGGAGATTTTCCCTGCCCTTGTGCTGCAGGTAGGATCAGGAGATGCCTCCAAGCTATGAAAGGTGGTGGGGTGCTACAAGCAGGAAGGTGTCCTTAGGACTTCAAGAGTTTGACAACAGCTGATTTCAGGGACAAATTATTGGTCATGTCTGAGAGGCTTTTGGTTTCAGAGAGCTCAGGGTGCTTCAGCTTCTATATCCTCTCTGGGTCTCCCTGGCTCACAGCAGCAGGACTGGTCCCTTTCCTACATGTTTTACTTTCTCTGGGAAGTGGATAACTACGACAAACAACTTCGGGGATTCTTCCCAGATGAAAGGGTTAATTGGAGCAATCAACAAGGAACAATACCTCAATTTCTGGGTTTGGTTGGCTTTGAACAGCACAGCAGTGTTTGGATGTGACACAGGCACAGCTGTGAAAGGCAGTTGCTTTGTGAGTCAGAGAGAACCAGAGCCCCTGAACATAGAGGTGGGTGCTGACTTCTCATGAAACCTGAGGCTGAGAACTTGGTTTTGTTGTGCAGTTTAAGTTTAGTTTAACCTGCTCCTCTGAGCTCTCCACTCAGTGGCATCAAACCAGGTTCCTTAAAGAACTGGGGCTAAGGGGAGCATTCCCCTCCTGCCCTGAGATCTCCGAGCACTGTACTGAGAAAGTCAATGTTGCTTTGCTCTTGCCAAAGACACTGAGGCACAGAGAAGCTAATTAGGCTTCCAAATGATATTTAGCAATTTGAGGAGGAACAAAAATAAGATTCTGGGTATTCCAGACCTCTTGGGTTTGATACTATAGAGTATATCCAGAACTAGAAACCTGAAACTATGAAAGCCAGCTAGAGACACAACATTAAGTTGATACTAATTCCAAGGTTTAACAAACAGGAAAAACAAACAAACAATCAAACAAAACAAACACAAACATGCCAAGGACTGAAACATAAGGAGGCTCAGACAGCATCTATCTTTCTTCAAGGCCTCCAAGGAGCTGAAGGTGCTACTGAGGGAATCTCTGTGCAGAGATTGATAGAGTGAAAACCAAGGAGAAACACAGCTGCAAAACACTTCCCTTCTTCTGGGGACATTACTAGCTTTCCTGGTAATTTCTTCAGGTAAATATACCTGGCAATACTGGAAATAAACCTAAATATACTGGTAAAGACCAACCTGTTCCCACCCTAGTGAAGTAAACCCTGAAACATGAGCCTGCTCCTGCACCTGAGCATAAGTTGTGAGCAAGTCTCCGATATCCCTCAGGTAAGCAGGGAGGAGGATGTCTTTAATTACCAAAGGGAAATCACCCCTAAATATGGGTGCCTGCAGCTCCCAGAACTTTCACCTTATCCCTGAGCTGCCTATTTCCTTGCATCTGATGGTTTCAAGCATTACTAAACTTTCCAGGCCAGGTTTTGACCTTCTTTAGCCTGAGGCTCTTGGCCTCATTCTGTGTAGATAAGACTTACCCAGAACAGTAATTTTGGCTGCAAAATACTGGTATTTGTGGCTCAGCAGCTTGCAGGGAGAGTGAATGTGCCACACAGAGCCCAGGCGGGTACAGGAGACACAAAACATCTGTGGGAACTCTTCAGGAGAGCAGCAAATGGGAAGCAAAGCATTAATGTGACCCAAGAGCAGACTACTCCTGGGTGATTTTCAGTTACAACAGGCTGTTACAAAGGGACATTGTTCTCTTATTTACAATAAATTTCATCAATTTATAAATCTTTCCCTTATTTAAGAAAAACACACAATACACTACAAGCTCCATCTGGCTCTATTTAGATCCCAGGTTTTATGTTTGTACAGCCAGGAGCCATCAATTACTGTGTCAAGCCCAAGGATTTCAAGGCCCTGGACACAGGAAATGAAGAGGAGACAGAGGTGGGAGAGGGCACAAATGGGAGCCTTGAAAAAGATCTAATTAGTTGTGTGGTAAATGATCAACCTGGGGGTTATTAAGCATCCAGGTTTACAGAGTCCTTACACGGTGCTTCAATGGCTCTTCTGCAAAGCCACAGGTGCACAGGGAGGGAGCAGAAAAGGGGCACAACAGGGTTTTCCTCTTTGCTTCTGTAAGACTCACTCAAAGCCAAACATATCCTGCTCCAAAGGGCAGTGCTAAAGCCTCAGATGTTTACCTGGAACATATTTTTAATTCAGGGACCAATTTTTAATTGAGCCCCTTCCTATTGCATCCAAATGGCACCTCACAAGTGTGGATGAGGAGAAGGCAGATGTTCCTGAAACAGCTCCAGACCCATCTATTCATGTCTGAGCAGAGAAGTTTCAGCTGTTCTTCATCCAAAAAGCAGAATCTAAGAGAGATTTGACACAAGAACCTGCAGAGCAGGACTTAGAGGGCACCAGCCGGAGGACTGAGGAGATGGCTGAAGGAAGAGACACCGATGTCCTCTCTCTTCCTTAACAAAGAGCTGCTCACGAGACCCAAACTCTTGTTTCAACCTTTTCTCTTGTGATCAATCCATTAGGAGATATCAGACTAATAATCTAAACCCAAATATAAAACCAAGTAAACCCTAATTCTTGTGTTGGAGGTTTAGGCATTGAACACAAGCCATGAAGACATGCCAAAGCTTGTCATACCAACAAGCAGCAAAACCAGCTGGTGGACAGGTTCTGGTTAACCCTCACTACCAGGTGGAGGAGGATGGGATGATGTCCATGTTCTCTGGACCCTGAGGTGAGGCAGGGCTGTGTTTCAAATCTTCCTCCTGACTTCCTCAGCTGCACAGTGACTGTGCCTGTTCTCTCAGGTGCATATTAAAGGCAGCTGAGCTTTGAAGGGGGTGTTATTAGCATGGTCAGCCATGCAGTTCTCTCATTTTAATAACAATCTGGTGACTCATCCATCCCAGTAATTTAACATTAAAAAAAAGTATGGGTCAGATCTTCTTCATTTATTTAAGTTAAATTAAAAAAAAAAAAAGACAGAGAGAGAAAAGAAAAAGAAAAGAAAATGAAAGAATATTTTGCTTGGCTTTAACCTGAAAAATCCTCCTACCATACAAAAAACCCGCATTTTCACCCACAGCTATCATTTTGCCAGTTTGTAATATTATGATAATTGCATTCCATGTTCAAAACTGGGACACTTAGAAGCATGAAATTGAATACTAAAGACCTTCTTCCCACCATTGATCTGTATTCCAGCAACACAGAGGGACCCTCAGCCCTGGACCAAGACCCTGTTGTGCTGGGAATGTGTAAGCATGGAACAAAAAGACAATGCTTTTTTCTAGGAGTTACAGGCTCCACGTTCCAGCCCAGCAATGAGATCACATTATCTAAGTAACTGCAGGCATTGCCCATATAATAAGCACATTCCCATACTTTTCTAAATGCATATTTCTTCAGAAGCAAAGAGCATAAAAACTCCATTACGAGTGGTGTCATTTTGCAAAGTATTTTTGTTCTGCTCAAATTTGATTCCCAAATTCTTTGCTCGAAGAGAAAGCTGAAGCATTGGAAATACTTGCTGGTGTATTTTTGAATGAGAATAAGGATATTTGGGTGAAATGTTTTGAACTGTAGCCCTAGAAGTTCTGAAGCCTCAGGGGTTGGGTTAATCCAAGCTGTGGTTTCATCCCTTGTTCAGATGTGCAGGGTGGCTTTGCTTAAGTCACCCCAAATTATTAAAGCCAAGGACTTGGCACTAAAGGAAGTTAAAGATCTGGATTGTATTTTACACAGTGATAGTAGAGTGTCTCCTTTGAGCTGCCAGTGCCACTGGGGAGATTCTCTGTCATTGCAACACTGGAAAGTCCCTTCCTCAGTTTCAGCAGCCAGAGTGAAAGAGAGAAGGCAAAAGGAAAGCTGTACAGTGCCCCTGTTCCCAGCTGCTCCTTTCTCTCTCCAGAATATCCCACCTCCAGCCCAGAGCCTTTCCAAGACCACCAAAGACTGAACAGCAATCAGTAAGCTTGAGCAGAAGTAGCTTTTAAGAGCAAAGCACACTCTGGAGTCTCATGAAAAACTAAAAAAGCGGCACTTCTCTAGGACCAACTGTGACCAAGGCTTCATGCCAGAATAAACCCTTCCTCCCTTCAGCTTTCTCAGCCCCAGGACACACCTGGCTGCTGCACCACATCTCCAAACAGGAGGCAGCTCAGGTTGGAAGAGGGAGAGTTTCACTCATGAGCAGTAAACCCAGACCACAAGCTGATCTATGCCAGGAAGTGCCCAACCCCTCGATCAGTCTCTGGATTACAAAAGTCCCTGTGATCAGCCAAAGTCAGACTCTCTCCCCTTTCATGTGGTTTGGTGTGGGATCTGGGTCTGCAGGGCTGTGCCCACGCAAGAACCACAGCTCAAAACCTACCTGGGGGAGGGTGTTTTGTAAACATTTTCCTCAAAGCAGAAGTGTCTAAGCCCATTCCCATCCCTGTGTTGTTTTTCTCTTCTATTATCTGAATTAGAGCTGCTATGGATCGTGTTCAGTGTGAGAAGGTAAAAAGAAAAACAAATAATGCAGCAGCTACATTAGGTCAGGAAATCAGGGTAATTCCAGAAAATGCCAGAGAGAGAGGAGATGTCTCAGGTCAGGGATACTCCTGCAGATGTCTGAGTGCACACAGCCTGTGTCCCTGGCAGGGCACAGACTGGCTCTGTGGCCAAGTTTCCTTGCCTAGTCTGCCCACGTGGGTCTGGAGGGGTCAGAGGTGCTCAGGGGATCTGTCCACTAGGATCGGTGTCCAGACTTCTGCAACAGAAGGGAGGGGCTTTTGTGGGAAGAAAATTCAAGTTGATTGACTTCTAAAACGTATTTTCTGCTAAAGGGTTTAATTTTTTTCAAATCAGACATTCAGGAATATTCTGTGGTTGGTAGGGACTTTTCCTCACCGTGCCTGCCTGCAATCAGGGAGAATGGGGCAGGGCTCTTGCTGAGGTTGGTCCCTTTTCATTTTTACCTTCCTGTGAGGCAGAATGGAAGAGCAGTAAGAGAAAAACACGTATTAGATGCCTTTGGTTTAAGTCTTTTTTCTGCCTCAGGTGAACTCTGTTCCTTTCTTAGCATGCATGATTTAACTTTTTAATGCCTTTGTCTCTCCATTCCAGAGAATGATGGAAATAACTCTTGCAAAATGCACCAGAGTTTTCAAACAGAAAACTCAAAGCTCCCTTTGTCTGGGTAAGAACAGCCATTTTCCACAGTGATACTGGAAGCCAGCATGTAGTTCTGGTGCCCTGCTCCAGTATTGTTTTGCCTCTTCCTGTGTTGATATGCTGTGACAGCTTGTTTTATGTTTATAGGGCAGGTGTTTTGTTACTACATGACTCAATCAGCGTGTGGTTATAGCGAACAATGCTCTGAGACACCATTCTCTGGTGACAAAAACAGCTCCTCTTCTTCTGTCTGAGCTCGAGGGACTTTGCTTGGGGCTCTGACACGGTGCAGCACATTGGTGAAGCCCTGAGAGACACAGGGAAGTGGCAAGAGACAAAGCCAAGCATGGCATAGACAGGTCCTCGTGGGCCATCCCATCACCAGGGGATCTTCTGGCAGACTTTCCTGCTACAGCCTGACCAAACAACAGTCCCAGGGCAGGGATTCTGGCTCTGCCCTGAATTTTTATGAACTCAAACACCAGTCTCTGATGCCCTGTGCTAGCGGACAAAAATTCCTGGTGCCAGTTAGGTTGTCCCAGCAAGTACAAACTGGATGTGAACAACACAGGAGCAGAGGATGGGGTGGAGCAGAGTGAATTGGAGAAAACTGAAAGCTCTGGAGCAACGATTTAGGTAATTCCAGTGACATCACAACTGGCTGATACCTTACTGGGAAGACACTGACATTCGGATTTACAGGATCTGGTGGTTCTGTAAACGAGATCCTTTTGGAGAGGTTTTGCTTTCTGAAAAGTGAAATTTCCCTACCAGATCTCTTTGAGGCACATTCTGTTCCCATCTGTGCCTGCTGAACTCCCTAATTCTGTACATTTAGCTCAGAGTTGTTTGAATGTAACAAAGAGCACACCTTGGCCTGTTGACTAACACAAAGACAGGTCGGTGAGAGGTAAAACCCACTCACCAAGTTGCTGTTAGAAATGTTGATTTAGAGCCTGCTTTGCTATATAGCACTTGGATCCTGCCTCATTTGCTTCCCACTTGTAAATGGGGTTTCACATATTGTCCTTTATTTTTTACCTCTGGAGCATTTCCTTTTATTGCTCACACTCCTGGGGATTCTCATTGAGCATGAGAAAGGAGACTTAGAGGGAACATGGAGCTTCCCTGCTTCAGTGTTTAACCCCCCTGACCATCCCCCCAGCCACCACTTCCCTCCCCTTTTCTTCTGAGCTCAGGCTTTTGAGCCATAGAAGTGATCAATTGCTTAAATTATTGTAATGGTTGGCTGAGGGAAGGGGGAGGGGGCACAAGGGGATGGAATTAAAAAGTGTCCCTCCAAGCTGGGAACTTGGTATTAAAAATCTCAGTCAAATCCTTTCTGAAACCACTGAGCTAATAAATCTCACAAGCACAGCCTTGCAGTGGGAAGTGTAACTCAGTTGTAAGTGTGTACTGCAGGTATTACTGCAACATGACTAATGGGGGGTGAATACTGCAGAAAGATGTCTGTGTATATTCATTTGAAGTCCTGAACAAATTTGCTTTGAATCTCCTGGTCTGTTTCTATGGCTGCTTTCCACAAATATTCCAGCAAATGAGCTTTACCACTGCGAATACTCATCAAAAGTCAATTTGGAACCCAAAGAGCTTAATATTTTCCAAAAGCGTGTTCCAAATTCCACACATGAACATGCAGTTCAAAATGGATGCTGGTTCTGATGTGATTAGTTACACAACTTGCCCCACCAGAGATCAGAAATAACACAAGGCTCGTGTAACCATCCATGGAGCCTGGAATTCAAACTTGGAATGTTGGATATTTTCAGTGAACAGCATGGTGGCCTTGACTCCCATCCTCTGAAGACATTTGTAAATAGACATTTTAGCAATGAAGAACAGTTGGGAATTTTGTAATTAGTGAGTGGCCAACTCGCAGGAGGAGAGGGAGACTGGATTTTTCTAATGAATCACTGGGTATCTGTCTGGCTCTGAATGGCAGGAAGCTCAATACTGCAGCTCCATAGACAGAAAACCAGTAGTAAGTCACATTTTCCACTGAAGTCAGCTGAAAATTCGTGTTCATTGTGTTCTGTGGATTGACATGTGCAGAGATTTACCCCATCTCCAATGGGAACACGGAGGAATCACCTTGCAAGCTTTCCTGGAGAGAAACATGAATCACTTCACTAAGCAGACACCCCTGCCCTGGGGCTGCTGTGCCTCCAGCCCAAGCCCATGGCTCTGTGGGGACATTGGCACACAGGAATGGGTGGTGGTAAATGGTTTTTAGTGCTGGCACATCTCTGATCACCTTCCCATCACTTGCTCTGCAGATGCAGTTATGTCCTGGACTATCCCACCTAGAAATTATAATACCAATCTAATTGATGGAAGTGACCACAGATTTACCTGATGACTTTTCAGCTGCAGAAGATGGTCCCAGGATCCTTGTGGAGAAAGACACAAATGAGGGAAGGTTGGGCTCCTCCACATTTCACAGTGACAGTGTGCAGAGAGAGCTTTGAAACATTATTGCTGATGTTATTAGATGACAATCAATCCCAGTTCTCCATGTTCCCGGTGTGGATTTGCCATCCCACGAGGGAAATCCTTACCTGCCCTTCAGGGTGGGTTGACCAAGGCTGGTTTTTGCCTCCCACCTCTTCTCTGGACCAGAACAGGCCTAAACTCTCTAAGAATGGTGTGTTTGTAAGGCAAGAGGGAGAAAACTGTCACCAAACCCAGACAGCCACAGTCCTGAGAAGATGGAACTCATGGAAAAATGATGTCATTACCAGTCCCGACAGTTTTCCAAGAGGAAACTTCCATCGTTTACCCTGAGCTGCAGCTCCAGCTGCACTAAACACTGTTTTCCAACTAATAAAATGAGGCCCAATTTTTTACATGCTGTTCGTGGTGACAGTGTAATCAGTCTTGCTGGGAGCCAGGCTCCAACCAGCCAGGAGCTGCAGAGAGCCCTCCGTGGGGCACCCAGCCTCCCAAGTTTTAGGTTTATTTCTTTGAGGTTTCACATTTTCTCAGCCAAACTCTCTCTGATTCTCCCCCTTTTATCAATTCATTTATTTATTTACTCGTTGAATTTAGATTTGTTTTGTTCCCCAGCAATTTCAGGTAAACAAAAGGAGACTCACTTCTGGGAAAAGGCTGTTAATGGGCTCGCTGAGGGAGAAGCAAATGTAACTTTCCTAAACAAAGCTGCAGGGAGCATCGCTCACACCCAGCAGGGCCTCTGGGGCAAACTGGGTTTGTTAGCAAAAGAGCACGCACAGAGTTTGGGAGGTTGGGGTTTTCTTCGCATTTTTCTTCTTTTTCCTTCCAAGAAATACTTGCAGAAAACAACTCGATGGGAACGGGAATATAAACCAGGAGTTCTGCTTCTGCTGAGTTTAAACTGAGAGGAGAGGGAGTGATTCTGCTCTCATGGAGTAGCCCCACTGTAAATCAAAACTAAGTGAGGGGGTTTCTTGTTTTCTTTTCTATTTTTTTTCCCTCCTCTATCACTGTGAGCCTCTACTTATTTTACCTCCTTTCCCCACCTTCTGGATTTGCACCCTTTCTCCATTGCAGCTCCAGTATTTTCTAAGAAATGAGAAATGAAAACCTGTGGTGTGTTTTACTGTCCTTGCACAGTCTCAAAACAAAGGAACAAGGGCTGAAAGCCACAGCAGAAATCTGGGAAGCAGCTGTACCTTAGGGCTGAATTAAGTTTGTTGTGTTTGCATGCATCGGGTGAAGTGATCCAAAGATCACTGATGCCAGCAGAAAGATTTTCATTGACTTACAAGGACTGTGGATGAGGGCTTTGGATTAGGGTTGTGATAATGACCAGTCACCTTATCTGGTAAAGAAAACATCAATAAAACCCAGAGCAGTCCAACTTTGTTATTATCACCTCCAGTGTCCCACCTGGGTTGCCACTTGCCCTCTCCCAGAGACAGTGGCAGGCTTAGGAAAATGCAAATATTTCTCCCTCCAAGAACCTTGTGCTAGGATCCATGAGACATGATTTTCTCTTCTTCAAATTCAATTTCTGAGCCCCTTACTGTCTCAAATGACCAAATGGAAAAGACAGTAATTGCTGAGAAACTTATTGACTTTTCCTTTTTAATTAATCCTAAGTGGAAGAAAACCTGCAGTTCCCTGTCCAGACAGCGTATGTGAGAGAGGAGGAGGGAGAAGAGAGAGAGGGGAGAGAATCATAATTAAAATAACTCAAATTAATCTTGGTGAGTGCTCCTGCCACTTCAGTGCTCTGAATGTAAGGGGGAAGTGTTGTTTCACTCCAGTCTCCTTTGTTTCAAATGTCAACTTGAATGAGGTCCACCAGACAACAGTCCTGTCCCATCTGAAGGGAGGCTTGGCTGGTCACTACAGCACCTGCATCCTTCCAGCCATGGCAGGAGGTGAAAATGCCTCACATTTCCTCTCTGTGAGGCCTGAATGTGCTTCATATTCAGCAACATGAATGAAAACCTGCTGTCTAAGGAAGTGTGTGATACTAGACCCGCTCCCAACCCATGGATGAGCTTCCTGGGTGATCCTGGGTGAGAGAGGAGGGATGAACCCTTTTGGCTCATCTCATTAATGTGAGCAGATTCCCGTGAGCACCACATCCAGACATCTTAGCCATGTGATGTTTATAAAAGCTGCAGGTTTTCAGGTAGGCAGGGATTTAGATATGCTGTTTCTCCAACTAAAATAGCCAGAGGTGGCTCAGACCCACCTGCCTGCAGTCACTGTGCCACACATTCCCAGCACACCTGAGCAAGGCTTGGACCTGTAAGGTTTGACTGACAAACCAAGTGGGGAGGATGACAGGGGAGAAAAGAGGTGGACAGGAAACTTCTGTAGGTGCTGCACACACTGTATCATCCAGCAGCACTCGGCTCTTCAGGAAAGCAATGAGCTTTGTGGCCTGTAAAATAGGCAACTTGGGCCAAACTGCTTGTCTTGAAGTGATATCTTATTGATGGCAAAGGAAGCTGACCTCAGAAAAAAATGAGTTCAGTGGGGAAGGGAAACTTCTGCTCAGAAACAGCACTGATCCATGTAATCCACAGAGAGGAAAGCTCCTTCTTTCTCCGAGTCATTCCACTGCAGGCAACAACTAAATGCCTTCATACCACCACAAACCTGACCTGAGTGCATTTGAGAACACAGTTTAATTATAGAATCACAGAATGNCACTGACAAACCCTGTCCAACCTGGCCTTGGACACTTCCAGGGATGGGGCAGCCACAGCTTCTCTGGGTAACCTGTGCCAGGGCCTCACCACCCTCCCAGGGAAGAATTCCTTCCTAATATCCAATCTAAGCCTGTTCTCTGCCCGTTTAAAGCCATTCTCCCTTCTTCTGTCACTCCATGCCCGTGTAAAATGGCAAACAGAGACCCAGCTGACAATTAATCCTTTCTGTTGGAGAAGAAGCCTCTTGCTATGGCTCCTCCAAAGAAAGAACAACCTCTTAGAGAGAGAGAGAAGAAAACCCAGAGACCCCATCCTATTGCCTGCCTGGCAGTGTGCAGTGCTGGGAAGGAGCAGGACTCAGTGGGAATTCTCAAGCATCATTTTGCCAGTTTGTTTTATAAACCCCGGCCCCGCTCTGTGGCCGCAGAGCTCCCCACGCCAATTAGATTACACAACCAAATGAAGGCAATTGCAGGCGAGCACAGAAAGCTGCCTTTTGATCTGGGTTCAGAGAAACACCCTCCACGTGGTGCTAGAAGCTAATGAGGGCCGACAGCTCAGGAGGCAGGAGCACTGGGGCTGTGCAGGGCTGGGACTTCAAGGCCGCCCCCAGCTCGGCGCGAGCGAGAGCTCAGCTGTGCTGAGCACCTGGATCCTCAGAGAGCCCTTCCTGACAGTCCTTTCCATCCCTGTGCCCCCTCCCCTGCAGCCTCCCCCAGCACAGACGTCTCAGTTCTCTCCGAGCTACTTTGTTTTGTTTCACTTTTCTTCCTTCTCGCTGAGAAGCTGCTGCTGGGATTAAAAAGGCATCGGGTAAATCATCAGTATGAAAGAGACACGCTGAGAAGAGAGCAGATTAACCCACTCTGCAGAGAAAACTCCTCATTTCTGGAGTGTTTGTTTTGAAAATGTCACTTCAACAGGTCACAGAATTCATGAATAAAATCCCATCCTTATTTCCATTCAAAAAGGAATAAAGATTTATTACCCAGCCTCACCAGGAAAGCAGTATTGACCCACCGATGAGTCAAGGTCTACAGTACTGCATGCAGAAATATTTATTGCTTTTAATTACCATAAACTAGCAAGGAACTTGTTTTAATAATTTTTGTTATTATTGTCTTATTGTACTGAGGAAAATATAAGTTCAGGGAAAGAAAGACTGAATTGCCAGCAAAGCCACCTGAGAATACACAGTGATGGAATGAAAGACAGTTTGATGCTGATGGGTTAAATAAAAGGTCACTGCCACTCAAGAGATCTTGGCAGCACATTGGTAAAGATGCTTTGAAGCATCGTTAACCCCACTTTACCTCCAAAAAACATAGAGGCAGGGAGTAACCCCAAAGATCTCCAAAGATCTCCCCAGGGGAGAAAATTCAGTACCTAAATATCACAAAATTTTCTATGAGAAAATTGCTTCTAGTTTGCAAACTGGAAGTGGTGAATTCAGGTGATGAATGCTTAGGGGGAGGTGGCTGATGCCACTCTCTGTCACGACCCATGGGATCCAGAGACATGTGAGGTCCACTGGGTGACCCAGCTGTCATCCCTTGCCCAGAGGAAGGTGCTGACCCCCACCTCCTCTCAGCATTTCCTTTGTTACACCTGGGCATTTCCCAGCTAAAGCCTTTCCCAGCAGGCTGTGTTTGACTGCACATGTGCTGCAGGGCACGAGAGGAGCCAGCAGAGTAGTGCCAGTCATCACATTCCCTGCTCTGTCTCCTTTCACACATCCAGCTTCCCTTCCCGGCCAGCGGTGATGGGAACCTTTCACTCGGAGAAATGTAAGGCAGCCTGGTGCCCCAGCGGGTGATTGACAGGCAGGCAGTGATAATGAAGTCCATTTTTATTTTTTATCTCTTGTCAAGGTACAAGGACTCGGCCAGTGTCCCAGGTAATGAGTGTTCCCTCGCCCTCTCCCTCACTTGGGTGTGAAAGTGTGTGTAGCCATGTGTAGCTGTGTTAACACCACATTACTAAAACCAATCCCGGGAGCCTGTTCCTGCTGCAACACCTCGCTGGCTCCGGCACTTCCTCACGTTGATTTGCATTCATGCAGTTTGTGTAAACAAGGCTGTTGGGGGAATATAAATAACTGCAGCCAGGAATGCAGCTCTGCTGCTCGGCCCTGGCAGCTCAGCACCATCCCCAGCTCCTGCTGCAGGGCTGGGGCACAACCCGTCCCCATCCCCCAAAAACGGAGGATGATGCTGCAGCCCAACGTTTTCCCAGCCAAGGATGTCCTGCTGGAGACTGGTTTTCAAGGAGCCTTTCCATCCTGACCTGAAAAACTGATGAAAAAGCCTTAAAAAACAGCTCAGTTTTTGTGCATCCATGATTGTCAGAGCTCTCTCCAGGAGTTGTCAGAGAAAGCCTAACACTTAGAATGACAGAATCCCAGAATGGTTTGGGTTGGAAGGGACCATAAAGATCATCCAGTTCCACCCCCTGTCATGGGCAGGGACACCTTCCATTAGCCCAGGTTGTTCCAAGCCCCATCCAGCCTGGCCTTGGACACTTCCAGAGGTGGGGCAGCCACAGCTTCCCTAGAAAACCTGTGCCAGGGCCTCACTATCCTCACAGGGAAGAATTCCTTCCTAACATCTCACCTAAATTTCCCTTCTCTGAGAAAATGATTTGAATTTTCCATTTACCTGTGAAATGGTTTACTGCCCCTTGTGCACAGGATGTGTGAGGTGAGGTCTGATCACCCCATTAGGTGAGACAGACTCGTGTCCCTCAAGCTCATCACACCCCTCTCCCCCAAAGGCAGGCTTAGGATTTTATAACTTTTCACCCAAATTGATTTAAACAAGAACCGCAGTGCACACCCTGCCCAGAGACACCACAAAAAAAGAGGAAGGTTTTTGGTATGAAATCAGGTAAAACTGCCTGTTTCAAGTCTGCTTTGACCCAAGCTCAGAGATCTGAAGCCCCAAGAAAGGCTGGCACGTGTTTGAAGTGGAGCTGCTATTGATCCTCCAGCTGCAGGGAGAGCTGGCTCCTGCTTGACCACCGTAATTTCCTCAAGATGCATTTGCTTCATCTCTCCTTGACTTCTGCAGGCAGGGGCAATGTCTTCAGAAGCACCACCTGGGAACTTCATGTTAATTAGTCATAAGCTTACATAAAACTCTCAGGTGGAGGCAACCAAACCAGATCAAGTATTTTTTTATTTCACTTGGAGTAAGAACAAAAACAGCTAAGAGCACTAAATATTAAAAGGAATAAAATTGAAATTTTCTGATCTTTTCAGGATTCACAGAAAGCCTGGGCTGGAGTTGTAGTCTTACATCCAGATTTGGATCCATTTCTGCTCCTAAACTTAGGCTGGAAGATGACAGTTTTAAAATTTTTTTTCTCCTGAAATTTAAAATTCCAGGAAAATGTTGGCTGAATCTCCACAGATTTCTGAAATCTGCATCTTTGCTTTACAATCCCAACCCTTTCATTTTTTTTTTTTTTGCCCTTTTTCTCTAGCTGAGCTGAAGTAACTCGGATTAACAACACGCACTCTATTTAATTGACTTCATATGGTTCTATTTTAACATTTGGATTAGAATAATATTTCAGAAAATGACTGCTATTATTTTTTTTAACAGATGGTGAAAGATCCACCAACATAGGAAGTGAGTCACAAGTTGTACTGTAAATAATAAATAATAATAATAATAATAGTTCTGCTGACAGTGTAACAAGGGCTCCGATTTGCTATCACACAGGAAAACTAATAAACCAAAGTGCAAAGCGCCTCAGAAATCTTTTGTTTTAATTAGCAATGAACAAATTCATTCTGCCAAATGCTGAACCCACTGGAACACTGGTGGCTTCACATTTTGCTTAGGAGACAGTTTGAAGCAGTAAGGAGGAGTTGGAGGGGACAGCCAAACTCTAATGAGAAAATACAGTATATGCATCTCCAGCTGGGCTCCTTTCAGGGCCATTTCACAAGTGGGGAAGGAAAAAAAGATACACTGGAAAAATAGTGGTACAGGTTGCCCGAATTCATGCATGTCTTCAGCATAGTGGCCTTTGCTCAGAGCCAGCCTCCAGTACTGCCCATTTCCCTTAAAAAGCCCCTGTGGAGGGATCCTTTTATGCCATATTTCCTCATGGCTGGATGCTGCTCTCCATCCTGCAGCCACCAGAGTGGATTTGCACACACTGTGTGCTGTGCATGTCTGCCCACAAAATCCTGAACACTCCCAAAGGGCTGAGGGGGATTGGGATGGCAAGAAGAGGAGGGATTCCAATGGAAAAATTCAGCCTGCTCGCAAATGGATTCTCCTGAGGTTCCCCGTGGTGTGGGTGGAGATATCAGGTGATGAGATCTTAGGTCCAAGTCTACATTCCTGCCAGCTGGAAGATGGTTTTTTATGGACACTGTCTGATATGGGTCTCATGTATCTTTGGGCATGCAGGTGAAGGACAACAGGTTTGGGTAAAGAAGACTCTATTCATGGCCCTGCTGCAGGTGAACAGGGCTGTCATGCAGTGAGCTGTGCTCAGCCTGAGTAACACCTGCACAACACAGCTGGATCCAGAGGGGTTCAGTGATATCTTTGAAGAGCATCTATTGCATCATGTGAGGGTGGGGAGGCCCTGGTACAGGTTGCCCAGAGAAGCTGTGGCTGCCCCATCCCTGGAAGTGTCCAAGGCCAGGTTGGAGGGGCTTGGAGCAAGCTGGGCTAGTGGGAGGTGTCCCTGCCCATGGCAGGGGGTGGAATGAGATAAACTTTAAGGGCCCTTCCAACTCACACCATTCTGTGACTTAGACATAGTGCTCTGTATAATACCTTTGGTGGTTGGGCACCACAGTCATGGATTCTGATCAAAGAGGGAAAAGAATGAAAGAATGAGAGTTTTTGTTGACTCCTGTTAGCAGAGAAGGGATCAAATACACACAGCACTGCCCACTCTTGTTGTTGGTTCACTGTCACACTGTGGCTTTCTGACTGTGGACTTACAAAACAAATTCTCTGGGTTTTTTGAAAAAGCTGGATTTTCTTTCTGGGCTCACATAACAGAGCAAGGAAATGCAGGTCCAGATTTTAACACCCCTGAGTTTTCTTGGCAAAGGAAAGGGCTCATCTTTAGTCAATGTGGGATTTTTTGACAATATGACCCTCCCCTCCCCAAGATCTTGCAACTTCAGAAATTAGTTTGGGGATGAAGTCAGCATTGGAAAGGATTTCATCACTTTAGATCTCTCCAGGCTTGCTTAGCTGCCTCTGGTAGGAGTCACCAGCAGCTTCTAACACACCTTTGCTCATCAGAGCTCACTCCATCATCCATTATTGTGCTGAGAATGGAGACAGTGGAGATGCTCAGTGTCCATGAGGAGCTGTAGTGCTGAATTATTGCAAACAGCCAAGGAAACTGTGACCAATGTGTCACAAATATCTGCAGCTTCCTTTTCCCTTCCCAGATTACAAAGCATGGAGAGAGCCACCAAGGAACATTTCCTTTATTAGAAATGACTGATGTCCCTCACATTGCCAGAGACCTTCTCTGAGCCAGGCTGTCTGATGTTTAGTGGCTGCCTTCTCACAACCTTTTGTAGACAGAGAAATAAGAGTGATTTGTTCTCTTAGCTGTGCACAGAAACATCTGGAGCTATTCCACCATTTGTCTGTCTGTCCAGCTGCTAAAGCTCCCTATTGCCACAGTGCCTGAGTGACACCTGTATAGAACTGACAGGAGAAAAGAGTCCCAGCAGACTTGAGAGATGAAGGGAAGCCTGGATGAGTTTGGTTGGAATACAATACCAAGCTCTGAAGCCTCTCTGTCACACAGGTATTCCAGACACTGATTTACTCTGTCTGTGGAGAACAGCTCAACACCTGAACTCCAACAAATTCTCTGCAATTTACTCTGCAAACTCAGGTTTGATGGGACATCAAGGTCTGCATCCCACAATGAGCTTGTTATCTCCTTCAGTGACTGAGTGCTTTAGATTTCTCCAGTGGGGACTCATTCTGAGGAGATGTAGGTGTCATTCTCTACATCTGAGATAATCAGTGGACTCCCTTCCTCATCAAGGGGCAGAAATAACACACCTAAGGCTTCACTCCTCTGACTTGCCAGCTGTGTCCCTCCTGCACATCCAGGGTGCAAGTAATCACCTGTCCTGTAGAGCTGCTGAGATGAAGAAGAACCAACACTTGGAGAAATTCACCACAGGTTAAGCCTCTGCCACATTTTGACACGTCCCCTATTCTTGCCCCAGAGTCTATCTCAGGAGACATCTGAATATCTGAATTCCTCTCATAATTAATTCATAGTTAATCTTGAATAGGTGTGATTTTAATAATCATTCAGTAGATGTAATGCTGCAGAATTGCTGCACCATTGAACTCAAAATTACATGGAATGAGACAGCTATTTAAATAATGGCCCCTCCTGAGCTTGGCTGTTTGGGTTTTTTGCTCCAGAGATGTCCAGGAGCAGTAAGTCCCTGTCAGGATGTTGCACCATTTCTGCAGTCATGTAGCCAAGCCATTAATATATTTTACTGAGTTATGATCTACCTGGGAAGCTTCTTGCCTATTTATCTGCAGTTTCACAAATGATAATGAGAAAGCTTCTATTCATTGCTGAGAGCTTTCTAATGTAGAATTAAAAATGTTTTAGTGGCTGCTCTTTGTATTTATTAATCAGCTATAATGAAGTAAAATGTTGAGTTTCAAATGGCTTTGCACATTACATAGTTAATGGTCATCTCACTGAGCTGTCCTTCCTCCAGAAATCTTTTTAATGGAACTAATGTCTGAAGTTGGGGACAACATGCAAACAGTGTGCACTAATTCAGTCATTGTGTATGTCATATAAAATACTTCTGGTGTTGCTTTACTCATTTAACTGAAGCCAAATCTGAAATAAACCTTCTGCTCTCCTCAATTTTTTTTTTTTTACTTCTCACTGTCAAAATGACTGATGGATTGCAATGAGTAAATAAGTGGAGATTTAATACAATCTGTGATTGAGGAAAGATCTTTAAAGTGACTTAACAACTGAGAAAATGACTAATCATGACTAATAACCAAGGAGTGATACATCTGGGGACACAGAGATATTCAGGTTTCTTTACAGCATCTTATGTTACAGCCATATCTGAGGCCCCCCAGGAAATAAGAAAACTGAGATTTGTCTTTTCAAGTTTATTTTTGCCCACACAAGTCATATAAATGTCCACAAGAACTAGAGGATGAGCAGAGGCATGAAATTTAGGAGTGTCCTTAGGATGATTTTGCCTAGGTTGCTTATAGGATTTCGGTGCCATTTATCAATGGAGATAGATGGCCTAATCAATTTTAATTTAAAAGCCTCCTATATTGCATGTTCCAGACATCTATTTGCTACAATGCCAGGCAGTAGAACCACTTTTTCTTATGGCACTGGTGATATATTCCAGTTGACTATCCCATGGGATTTATACATCAGTGTTTTAATCCACCTCATTAAATTCACCCTCTTGCCTTTTTATTTTGTCTTTCAGATTGTTTTCTGCCATCAAGTCCATCCATTGGACTGTGTCTCACTGTAGGCTTTGGTTTCTTCTTTTGAAGGCTTGGTGGGAAAAGGGTGAAAACCAGCACAAAACACCACCTCTACCACCAGAAATGTCGTGGGTGCAGGGAGAAGGATTAACAGGATTACCCAGATGGACCAAGCAATTTCTAGCCCAGCCATATGTACAACCCACAGTGTGTGTGTGGAAGTGAAAAGAGCTTCCAGCTCTGTCAGACAAGGTTGTATATCATTGCAAAGAGGGAGCCTCAAAGTCCTACATCATTACAAAAAGCCCTGTGCTTTGTTTTGCAAGTGGACACAAAAAGGGTCTGTCCTGAACATTCTGAAGATCAACTGGTGAAAGATCCTGGATGGGGAAAATCCTGGGTCTGGGCTGGGAAAAGTAACTACAGAACCCACAGTGGGTTGGTGGCTGAGAGGTCCACATTGCAAAAAATCAGCAGCCTGGCCTATATTGGTGTTTGGTGCCATCTGGGACACTGATTCTCATGAGCACCCGTTCATTTGGCAGTTAATTGCTAGTTCATTTAAAACATGCTTTCTGGGAGGACCTGCCATTCTCAGGACACTTAAAAGTGATGTTATTCCAACCAAGGAAGAGAAATTGTGGTGTTCTTCAGGAAAGCAGCACAGCTCAGTCACTGGGATTTGCACACCCCACAATTAAAAAGGTGTTTTATTTTAACCTCAGACACCAGGTACATTGGAAACATTGGCATCTCTGTGGCAGGATCAGGATTTATTACACAGAAACTGTGACTTGAAGAGGTAGAGTTTCTCTCCTTGCTCCACATGTATTCCTGCTTGGCAGCAGGAATAGCCCCATCCCCAAGCCCAGCTAACAAGATAATCACCCTGCAGAGGCTCTGCAGACCTCAGGGCAAACAAAAGAATCCATGATTCACTTCAGGACTTTTGTTTTATTCCCATTGGCCATGACCCAACTCCAGTTTCCTTCACAGGTCTGATTTATACTTAAGGGGGGAAAAAGGAAAAAAAAAAGGCATTTTTCAGATCTCCATCTGGGTCTGACTCCAATGGGCAGACTTCCGGAATCTTTCCCCCTGGCAGGTCTCTGGTGCCCCTCTATGCTCTGAGTCCTTGTGTGGCTTTAGCTGTGATGTCTCCCTGTGGGAAAAACATGGGAATATGGCACCAGGAGGAGAAGCAGCACAGGAGAGAGCCTTGACTTAGCTTTTCATCACCATGTGCCACCATCCATGACCCCTTCTGTGACGAGCCAAGGGGTTTTTCTCATTCCAGCCCTGATTTGATAAGCAGAGGGAAGCATTGGTTTTTATAGCCCTCTTGAACATAAACATTGATTTTTAAGGCCTAATCGTCTGCTGCAGCTGAACAACATCCAAGGATTTTTTTTTTATTATTATTATTATTATTTTTGTAGCTGCAATTGATCAGCTGGAGAAGGGAGGAATAAAGAGGAAGCAGAGAAACAGCTGCAACTTAGTTTTTTTGGGTTGCCCAGGCAAGGATGCTGCTGCTCTGTCACTCACACAGCCCCCACTCTGCCGGGATGCTGCCAGCAGCCAAGGATGTGCTGCTGAATGAGCCCTTGTCAGCTGCCATCCTCACTGCCTGGCTCCCTCACAGCTCCTATTTAGCTTCCTTGCTGGCTCCCTCATAAATATTCACACCACACAGCCAGCGGAAGACTTTGTTTTTTCCTTAATTTCCATATTCAGCATGACATCAAAAATGATTCAGAGATGGGTTCAGCAGGGGCTGTGCATCCAGGGAAGAGGACAAGAGGGAGCAGGGTGTGTGTGTTGGGTGGAGGTGGGGGAGAGAAGACAAGAGCAGGCAGCAGTGAGGGAGACAGGGAACAGGGTGAGGAGCACGATGGAGGGAAAGAGGAGAGCTGGGGATTAACTTGGTCCAACAATCACAGCAAAATGAAGCTGTTCCCATTCATAACCCAGGCGATCCATGTCCTCATCAGGAGGTTTTCATAAGTGATTAATGGTTAATTTGTTAAAATTCAATGAAATCTTGTTTCCTCTCTTTAAATTAGAATTCAGGGAGAGAGGGAGCGAGAGACGGTCCCAGCCATCCCCTGCTGCTTCTCGACAGAATATAATTCATCTGCCAGAACTGGCTATTGCTTTCAAAGGATTACAAATAAAATAGAAACATAGCCTGGGGCAACAGCCATGGAGCTCTGGAAGGCTCAGCTGGGTCCAAGGGACAGAGGGGAGACCTGGAACCCCTGAGTGTCTTGGCAGGCACTCCTTGGAATAAAGCCAGAATCAGCATGGGTGAATCATGGGCAGTTCAGTCCTACTCTGAATCCCAATCTCCTGACATGGGACATGATTTCTCCTGCTCACATTATGATAAGGAAGGCCCTGGATGTGCCACCAACACTGAAAGTCCATGGAGGTGGTTTCTATGCTTGGGAGACAGGGGGTCTAGTCTGTGAAGCAGAAGGGAAGAAGCATTTTACATGGAGAACACACACATTAAAGATTGGACTACTTTTTGTTCTTTCCTGCTTTATTTCATTAGTGAGACATTTTACTGATGGCATGTAACCACTGCTTATACAGAGAAAAATATATATAATTGGTTGTGAGTCATTACGGCGACAACCCTCCTTCAGCTGTCAGACTAATTTGCTTCCATATAAAATCATTATCCTCATGAGATATTTCAGTGGATCTCAGGCCACTGGATCTGACATCAGATGTTATGTTCCAAACCACAGACTTTGCCCTCATTTGCCTGAGATGGAGAACATCAAAGATTCACAGTTGCCATTGATAGGAAGGGATTGAGTAAACATTGCTCCAGTGGTAGGTGTTGAAACACACAGTTCAGTATATCAGACATCCAGGCTGGAGACAAAATCATTGAGAAATAGTAAATTCTCCACATCCCATGATAGATGTTCTAGTAATTAATTAATACTTAAAAAAAAATCCACTCAATTCAGTTCTGTGTCAGTTACCAACTATCTGATGTTTTTTCTGATAAACTGAAAAAGACTCTTTTACTGATTTTTTTTATATTTTTAAAGCATAAATGGAAGGGCTTTTGCCACTTAAGACTTTGAAATATTTTAAAAATATCTTTGTTCTAATTTTAAAAGAAATGTTAGGGGTTTGGTTTTTTTCAGGGTTTCTTCTGTGATTTTATTAAGCATACAGGAAAATTAATAGTTCTATTTGCTTCTTAACCCAAAACACAGCAGTGGAAACTCTCAGGGATCTTTCAGGATTCTGCCTTTTTTCCAGGGAAGAAGTTCAGCTACTAATTTATACCAACTTCTTTTTCCTAAACTGAAATCTGCTTGTCTGAAAATTCTCGACCCACTCCATTAGAAGCTCTGTCTTACATAGATCCTCCTAAAGGAAAAATCATGGTAAAACCTGTAAACCTTCATTCCTTTTCACAAAGCATCTCCAGCTGAGTTCCATGGCTGCTTCTCCCCACCATGTAAATAATAAAAAATGCAATTACTTTCAACCAGTGTTGAAAGCATCAATGTAATGCACCTCTGTTGCTATGAAAAACACAGGAAGAGCATTAGTTCATTTGGTGAGCAACACAGAAGATTATTACAGTGACACCAAGGCCTATTTATGTGCTTTAGGGACATTAGAGTGAACATCAGTATTGCAGTTTAAGTTTGTCTGCCGAGGAGAACCCAGCTTTTAATTATGGTGGGAGAGGCATTCTCATTCTATTCCCTAGTTATAAAAGATTAAAACATTTTCTATGAGAACACTCTTAGGAGTAATATTTTTCAAGATTCTTTCCAGCAAATGATGAGATTTTCAGGTTTGATTTTTGCAGGGGAAGAAACACCCTTCTTAATGAGTTTGTGGGTTGTCTGCCATGTTGAGGTTAGCTGTGCATGAGAAGAAAAGCTGAATTCATTCAGACATTGAAACATTCTTCTGATGTTTAGTGGGGTTTTTTGTTGGTGACTGAGAACACTGACTGGTTTTCATAAACTTTAATGGCTCAAGATACACTTGTATTTTCTTTTATGCTGTGTTATCACTGTATGAAGGCCCAACACTCTGATTTAACACAATTTTTGGACAGTGATGCACTTCCACTGGAAGGTGAAAAAATAGATCCCCAATTTGCTGACTGCAGAAATATACCCTGAGAGTGTTGCTCTTCTAACCCATGGATGTCATGCTGTCTTGCATTAGGATTTCCTGTGCTGTTTTAACCTGTAATCATATTTCCCCAATTTTTCCTGTCTGTATTTTTGCTGTTTCTGCTGAGACCTACGTCAAGAGGTTCCAATCAAGATTGAGACCCTGCTGTGTCAGACACAAAACAAAACCTTGTAAGACCCAGACCTTGTCCCCAGTAGGTTGGATGCTGCAAAGGACAAGCAGAGAGAGTCAGAAGGCAACCAAGAGGTGCAGAGACAGTACGTGGCTCATTTATGGTCTAATGTCAGGTCACCAGCAAACAATTAAAGCTGGAACTTCTACCCTGCCTCTCTCTGATGTTGTATTACACTGAATTACACACGTGTGAGAAACAGCACAAGAACTAGAAAGGCAGAAAGTGGGTGCTCAACACAGATATTGTGTTATTTGGTTTCTGAAGTGGGATTTAGACACCTAAAACTTCCAAGTTTGGAAATGTTGACCCTTCATCTTGTGAAATGTTCTGGCTTTTGCGTGTTTACAGCACCCACCTCAACTCCTCATTTCAATAGATGTTTGTGTTTAATGATTGCTCCTTATCTCTTCCTTACAGTGTTAATAAGAAACTGAAAATACTTCTGCAATGATCCATTGCACCTGGGCATCAACTTCCAGCAAATGACATTTCCTGAATGCTGCTCATTAAGATTCCCAGGCACTTTGTGGTACCTGGAAATCTTATGGATTAAAGATGGGCACCTGAACAAGAGGCATGTGCAGCAATTCTCCAGAAAGGAGCCCTGCAAGAAAATGTCAGAGCAATGGATGGCACACAAACATTTTCTTTCCATCTCCTTTTAGACAATATCCCCATTGAATCCAGAGGGGAGTGATACACCCTATCCAACACTCAGCTCATTCAAACTGTCACAGACCTTTTCAATTCATTTGAGTTATGTTGACTCACACCAGCACAGTAGCCAGTCCATCATACTTACTCAAATTTAAATATTTTTCCCCTTCTTTGACTTAATCAGGGTTGTTTTCCCCCTGGAGCATCAATAATGAAATATTTGAAGTATTTATTTATTGCGAATTCTCACTTTAATCAAGTGATTCTTCAGTGGACCTCGTTTAGCCTTGAAGTAATTGTTTTACTGATGCTTCAGCATAAAGAGATTGGACATTTCCTGATTAATAAGTTTCAAAACATATTGTCTGGAACATGCAAGCAGAGCATTGCTCTTAAAAAGATGGTCACATGGATGACAGAGTATTCAGAGGCTGTGGAGCAGATATAAGCTGTCCAGTGGAGCTGGAATTAAAATCCTGATCATTTTTCTCCTGTTTGTAGCAGGATCCACCTGGCTTTACAGCAGAGGTGGATTGTCAGTGAGAATGCTCCTGCTTCCCCTTAATGAGTTTTCCACTCATTAATATTTGCATTATTCAAATCAATGACAACAAGGTTAGAGGCTTCCCACTGGTTGTCGCAACAATTTGGATTGATTGACGAGTTTTTGGAGAAAAGTGAAAGGAGTGAGATAAGAAAAAGGAGTGTGCAGTCCTCAGAAATAATGGCTGGGGAGGTTGAGGCAAAGATCAACTTCAGTGTGGGAGACAAATGCCCCAGGGAGGTTGAAAGGGATGAAAGGGGGGAGGTTGGAGGCTGGGACTATAGTCACAATGTAACTCTGACTCTTCCTGGCCAGGATTAGGAAATTTAAATCCATCAAGAGACACAAAAGAGGACTCGGCCACTCTGGTGCCACACAATTGCAACAGGGTGAGAGTCACTAAGAGCTCCCTGGGGCTCCAGCTTTGCATGGATACATAAAACAGGGCCTTCCAAAACCTGGAGTACTTCTCAGCCATCACAGAGCGGAGCTGGTGAGTGAGACATTTGCACTTTGGCCCAACAATGTGTTTTCTACACAGTCCTCCAAGGGTGCAGGTGTCCTTCAAAGGCAGCTCCATCCTTTGAGGTGCGAGGGAAGAGAAGCTGAATATTGCCATTCTTCAGTGATCTTTCCTAAAATGGCCTTGTAGAGGAGAACATCAAAGGAAAGCCAAGTTTTGTCTTTACAGATGACTTTTTGGAGGTTTCTTCTGTCAGTTTGCTGACCTCCAAGAAAAACTCATTAGAAGTTTCTTCTTCAGTCTGTTTCTGCTGAAAGTCCTGACCTTTTCTCATTTGCTACAGGTTTAGCTTTTTGACAGGATCTGTAAAACAACAGTGAGTCATGGCCAAATGGCTGCATCCCCAATGCTACACAGCACTGAGGGGAACAAGGTGTAATACCCACAGAGAGTGTATTAGAAGTGAACTGGCCACTTTAGCAATTTTGGTAATGTCCCTGGACAGAGCCAGATCATCTGGCAGTGTCCAATAACTCTTACTTCCTTTGTGTGGGTAAGGGCACAAGGAAAGTGTCAGCCCAATCTTTATTTAGCTGAATCATTGTCTTATCACAGCTCTCATGGAAGCCTGATAAGGCAAAACCGATGTGTCACATGGCCAAACTTTGCATTGCAGCAATAGTCCCATCCCCTGTTCCCATCTCTTCTCCCACTCAAGCAGAACATGGCCCATGCATCATTAATTTATGTCACTTGTCATTCTTATCTGTCTCCAGGCATTTCAGACAGCAACAGAAACAAACACTAAAACTGAAATCCCACAGAGGTGTGTTCAGAGACACCGCCCTGCAGAGAGGGAGGTGAGAGTGCTGCCTCATTAAGGCTGGGGGTTTTCCTGATGGGAGTTTCCTCCTCCTTTGCTTGCTTTTCCACCTGTCAGGATGGAATTTTACCTGCTCCATGCAGTCAGCCTGAGTTTTCAGGCAATCTTACAAGCTGCTTCACCACTTTGTGGTGGTTGAAGAAATCAGTAAGGAAGAATGAAATACTGCTAAAATCATCACCTTTGCTGTCCCACTGTTTCCTGGCTTACCATGGAAGGGATGGATTTGAAAGTGTTGGAAATGTTACAAGTCAGGAAAGTGAGAAACACGTGCTTGTTGCTGTCAGTGTTCTTATCTGAGGCAGCAGAACACACGGATAGGGGACACACACACCACGACCGGGCCTCAGATCTCAGAGAGCAAAGCAGAGAGTCCATCACTTCTGCCAGTCTGCAGAGCAGCAGGGGAATAGAAAGGACACAGAGAGGTCAATCTTTGCTGAACTCAAGAAATAATATGTATAAGGATGAAGGAGATTGTTTCTGCCTTCAAACTGCAGGGACATGACTGATGCCACCTGAGAAGAGAGTAGCAAAGGCCCAGCAATGCCAAGATAACACTCTGGCTGAGACAGAAGGGCTTTTGAGCACATTTCTTCTGCAAGTCTGGCCAAAGCTCAGGGAATGAAGATAAGAGCCCAACCAGCAAAGAGGTGACCAGACTGCAGCCACAGCCAGTCCACAACAGCAGTTCACTGAGGAAAAGAGAAGTAGATAAAGGCCATAGAGATTTCAGATTATTATCTCTGCTTCACAGTGGTTGCTACTAAACCAGAGCAGAGCTTTCTGCCAGGGTAAGAGGTTTTAAAAGCAGGGGGGGGAAAAAGGCAGGAAAAACACCTCTAGCAGGAGTTTTTGCCTTGCACTTCTGCCTTGGCACTGTTATTCCAGAGAGTCAAAGATTACTGGCAAGTTTTGGTGGTCAGCAGGAGAGACCTACGGATCTTCTGAGCCTGTGAAGTGGGTTACTGTGGGCAGGAGCTGCAGGCTGTCCTGGTTCCTGCACCACAGAACTGGTACCACTGGAATCATAGGATTATAGGATGGCCTGAGTTGGAAGGGACCCACAACAATCAATGACTCCAACTCCTGACTGGGTGGATACCAGCACTGCTGGAGTTAGAAACAGACAGCACATGGGAGTTTTCATCAAGTTTCTTGATTTCATTTCTCTTAAACTCTTTGATTTAATCCAAAATCACCTGGAATTGCAGGTCTCTGCCAGGACAGTTTACTCTGAGACCTCACAGCCTCATTTATTCCAAGCTCTGTGGAGGGAGACGCAGATGCCAAAAGGACACTCCCCATCTAACCTACCTTCCCACCACAGAATGTGGCTCCAGGGTGTTTGGGCTGCAATCACTCATTATTTTCAGCATCTGGGGGTCACAGAGGTGCCCAGGATCCCCTGGGCAGTGTCACCCAGAGGGACAGGCACAGTGTGATGGAATTCACCCTGTTTGTGCCTCCCCGGCTGCTGTGGGAGCCCAGGCTGGAAGAAACCATCACCACATGGGTCCAAGCTAATGTGGGTTTTCATCCAGCAAGGAGAGAGACCTTTTAGGTACAGCTGCAAAATTCCCTGTGTGCCAGCAGATATAATAGATGAGGAAAGCGTGGGGAGGGGCGGGGGGAAATAAGTGAGAGCATACAAATTAAAGAGCAGCATTTGAAATCTAATCAAATATTCCCTCAATTTACTCACCACCCCTGCAGTGCTCTGCTGCTTTATTAGGTTTCTATTCTGTATTCTCTTTTAAAGTGACATTTACATTAATATACAGCACTAACATGAAACCCTATTGAAAAGCTGAGGGTTTTTGTAACTTTTTTATTTTCCAGCGGCTGTCGCTGAGTTTCCAACTGACTAATAAGGAGTCTTTAGTCTTATTTCATGTCTGCAGGAGTGGATCTGGAGTCTCTTCAAGGTGAGCTCCTGCTGGTTTTGTTAAATGTGGAAGGGAGACCATCTTGGTGGGTTCAGGTGGTAATTGGCTGTGAAGCAGAAATGTTCCATCCCTGAACCTCTCCATACTCCAAAGTGCCTTCAGTGACTGCAATCAGCACTGGAACCTATTCCAGCTTCAAAACCAGGGACCAGCTGCATTTTGGGAGATACATTGTAATCAAAGTGTCGCACAGAGAGGTCTAATTTTGCTTTGAACTGGTGGGATTTTATTTCAGGTCAAGGGAGAGGGACCTGGCTGGAAAAATGGGGTGAACATATGCACACAGAACTGGCTTTTGAAAATTAATTTCCCATAAATTTCTCGTCTTTCCTTCTTCTTCTTCTTTTTTTTTCCTTTTTTTTCCCCCTTTTTTTTAAATCTGGGGTTTTTAGTGGGGTTTTGCTTTTTTTCCCCCCCACAAAATGTTAAGTTAGAAGCAGTGCCCAGTCCATTCTCCTAGAGCAGGAAAGGTGCTGGTGGCACCTTCTTGCCTTGGCAGAAGTGAGAGCAGAGGATCCCTTCTGCAGTCCTGGGACAGGACAGATGTGTAGCTCTCAGATGCAGATTCTCTCTGGTGATCCAATTTGTCCCCTTTTTCCTACGATTTCTTTCCTCTTCTTTTTTTGTAATTCCCTAATTAACGCAGGTAATGAATTGCATATGGCCATGGCATTCACTTCTCTGTGTGAAATCTGTAGCAGCTGCATTGTTTATCAGTTCAATATGTTTACTACAGATGCCATTTCTGTATCACAATTAAGTTGTTTAAAATCTCCTTTTCCCACCCGCTATGTCCCTCCCAGCCTTCCCATCTCCTTTCCAAGAGGCATTGTTGCAGCCTGATTCCTTTTCCAGGCTGATGCCACACTCCAGGTAAAAGATCAAGAGGTTCAAACCTTCTGTGGCCATTTCCACTGATAGAAAATCCTGAATTACCACTGTGTTTTCTCTCTCATCAAGCACGAGGTAAACTGACCATCGAGGGAGCAAAATCAGACTCAGAGCCTTTTGCATGAGACTCACAAAAATTGATTTGCCTCCTTTCATTTGACCATGAGTGGATCCTACACATCTTTGGAGAAATATTGGGCTCTTCAGACCTTTTCAAGTATAATGACATGTGAACTGTACATACTCTACCAGTGCTATTGAACTGGGCTGGGAAATAATCTTTGGAACACGTCAATATGGCAAAACAAACGGAGAGGGCATGATTTGCTGAGGCCATAATTAAACATTGAATTTGCCTCTCCTGTGGGCTCTGCTGCATTCCCATCAGCTGCCTCTACAGCAAATTGTTGCAACCTAATGTCCTGTGTGTTTGGATTTTGTTAATTTATTTCCTGCACCTCATTTTCCTGGAATGAGAGTGGTTATTTATGGCCCAGCAGCAAACACTTTACATTTATGGGGGGTTATGAATTTCAGTAATGGGTTTTGTGGCAATTTAATCTGTCCCAACTATGAGGCATTTTACAATGACAATTAAATTATTATTAAAAAAATAAACCTCAAATGACTTTCTTATCACTTATCAACATATCAAAAGTTTCACCGTGTGGCATTTTTGGGCAAGGTTATAAATATCCCTCTGTAGTTTTAAGAGAATCCTTGCCATAAACTCTGAGTGAACTTAATTAATTTCCACAGTTTATTTGAAAGGAAAACTCTTTGCACATTCCATTGTTAATGAATGAAACATATCTTTTTAAAGTCATGGAATCATAAAATCATTTATATTGTAAAAGTCCTCTAAAATCATCATCAAGTCCAACCATCAACCCAGCACTGCCAAGTCCACCACGAAACCATCAGTTGATCATATGCAAAAGCCAGTGTTTAATATTTAAAGACTTACACTTGATGCACTACATTGACACCTGCAGAGGAAAGGACCCCATGGGGTAGGAGTGGTAAATTTGTGAATTTTCTTGTCCTGACCTCATGGGAGAAAAGGCTTTTATTTCCACCGGTCAGCACTGTCTGTGAAAAATGATCAAAAAAGTGTCAACTATGTTAATTTACACTCCATTAAATTAATTTTAATGCTGGCCTGCTGAGTAGCTAATTTTCAAAGCTAAATATCTTGGCTCTTTTAAAACATGAATTTTTTTTCCTCCTCCAAAACACCCAGAATGCTCCACTTCTTTTGGGGGAGCTGGGGACTTACATCTTCTTCAAGATTCAATATAGATGTGTAGCTCTGTGTGAGAGAGAATGGAAATCCCCCCTCTCCACCTCCTCTCCAGAGAGCAGCAAACAAAAACTTTCATTAGGAAAGACTCCTCAAAGTTATTTTCAAATCTCTCTCTGAAAAAATGACCCCTAATGCACTGATTATGGTAATGCCTGGAGGCTCAGTGAGATTGGGCCTATATTTTGCTAAGTGCTACATCAAATATCAGATGGTACCTCTTCTAAAGAGTCTGCTCTCTCAGAAGACAAGGCAGACAAAAAGCTGGGTAAAAAGAGTGGAATTACACCTATTTGCAGATAAAACCCGCTATTCTGATCATTCTGGTGCTATCAGGAGGCTTGTAATCAATTCCTTGTTCAGCTGCTGGCTCCTCCAGTGCCTTCCCAGCCACAGTTATGATTTTAGGTATGTCAAGGAGTCTCTCCACGTGTCCATTCCCCTTTGGGAAGCAGTGGGATTAGCACTGCCCCATCCCACGGAGGAGTTTTGAGGAAGAAGTTAATAACTGAGTGAAGGCAGACACACAGGTCATGTACAAAGCCTGCCCTCAGCTGACCACATTTCCAGTCACAAGAGACCCCTGCCTTTCACCTCCATCCACGTTCACGTGTGTAACATGCCAGGCACACTCACACCCCTGGGTGACAGGGAAATCTCAGCTGTGAAGCCTCAGCAAGATCACAGGACTAAGTGAACCCTTGTTCTCCTCGAGGAAAGCACTCTGCACTGAATACAAGTTTCTTCCTGCCTCTGAGTGCCCCACGTCACCTAAAAGCATCTCTATTCTCTGATTTTAAAATGTGTGGAAACTGCTTCCCATATGCAACGCCTTGGATCCAGATTTTCCTCCACGTAGTTGAGAGGCAGAAAGAGTTTTAGGTCCTCAGCTGCTGGTGGCCAATGATTTGTATTGGTCTGGTTTTGTTTCACTAAAATAGGAGAGATCTGAGATTCAGGATCACACTGGTGCAGCTTCAATATTGCAAAGGATCAGAGCTTTAATTTAACATTCCCACCCCAGTGAATATCCATTCAACCTGGTTTTTTCTGGCAGCTGAACTTGGTGAAGTGTTGAGTCAGAATCTCATTTTTTGAGTTTCTATCTTTTAACATCCACCAGAGCTGTCCAGTACTAAATAATCTGTATGAACAGGCTGAGAAAGTTGGGGCTGTTCAGCCTGGAGAAGTGAAGTTTGCGTGGAAACCTCACAGCCCTCTCCAGTGTCTGAAGGGGCTACAGGGAAGCCAGAGAGGGACTGTTCATAAGGAACTGTAGTGACAGGACAAGGGGGAATGGTTTCAAACTGTCAGAGAGGAAATTTAGGTTAGATATATGGAAGAAATTCATCCCTGTGAGGGTGGGGAGGCCCTGGCACAGGTTGCCCAGAGAAGCTGTGGCTGCCCCATCCCTGGAAGTGTTCAAGGCCAGGTTGGACGGGGCTTGGAGAAACCTGGGCTGGTGGAAGGTGTCCCTGCCCATGGCAGGGAGTGGAATGAGATGAGCTTTAAGGTCCCTTCCAATCCAAACCATTCTATGATTCTAACAGAGGAACTAGAAACTTAGCTTCCATTCACAATGAATCAAAATCACACGTGTGTCAGCCACAAAAATACCTGTGATGTGTTCAGAGTCTGATGGAGACATTGCAAATCTTAGTGTGATTTTTAGCTCACCCTGATAATGCCACTCTCCTCTGGGATATGTAACAGAGTCTTCAACAATTTGTCTTTAAGCAAAAAGACCATTACCAAGAAAGAGAAAAATCCACCTGTAAGAAAATGAGGTTCCCTGGTGTAAGGGAATCATCCTCCTTGATAAAGGATCCACAGCTGAAAGTCAGGATGGTAACTCATAAATCTACTGAAAACATCCTGCAGCTATTCCAAAAAAGCATCCCAGCACCTGCGCAAGACAAGAGGATTTTCCTGCTTAATTAACAAAGTTATTTTGTTTTCCCCTCTTCAATTCCAAAATGGTAAGAAATTGGAGAATCAGCTTACAGGGATCAAAGGGTCTTCATTGCCAGTGAGCAGCCCCGTGGTTAAATCCAGCCATGGAAACCTTCTACTGATGGCAGGAAAAGAGATGTTTACTGGAAACTACAACCCCTATGGTTCAAGCTTATGCCTCTTTCCCACTGTGCCTTTGAATTTGGCTGCACGTTCTGCATTTAAAAACTTGTTAAAAAATTATAACTAAGATCCAAGGGAGTTAAAGCAAAACTTTGTAAATGTTTTGTTTTCAAACAAAAACTGTCGTCTTCAGACGTCTTCAGAAGCTGTGTTCTCTTTTTCACTTCTGGGTTTGTTTTTTATTTCTACTTTCAGAGAAAAAAAAATTAGCAGGAGAGGGTTTCCTCCCTCCCTCAGGCTGCTTGGGGAACTGACCTTGTTTTCAAGACAGCCCCATGCAGTTCACTAGCAACAACTTCAGTGCTCCTAAAATTTTCTGTGACACCACATGAGTCTGAAAACTTGGGGTAAAAAGACAAAAAAGCCTGTGAAATATGGTTTGGAGCAATGCCCTTTTTTCACTCTCAGGATACAGGAAGGACAGGTCATGTTTTGTACATTATTTTCCTCTCTTGAGTGAATTTATTATTACTATTATTGTTAACACTCTGCATAGATTTCTGTGAATTAACAGTTCTTCCAGTATGGTTCTTGGGGCAAGGCATTTTTGTGCTTTAGAGGATTTGGGAAGGTGATGTGTCACTTGCTATGAAGAATTTATGTCAAGTTCTGAGGAACAGTCAGAAGACACAGAAATTCACACTCTGCAGAACATCCTCACTGCAAGCAGGAAACGACAGCACCTGCCCAGAGATCTCCTCCCTCAAAAACAAGGGGTAAAGAAGGAAAAACAATCTGAATTCACAGTCAAACACTGAAAAATGGCCACAGTCTGGGCTGAACTTGTTCTGCCTGAAATCCATCTGCACCAGGGGAACTGGTGCAGCTGTGGACTGAGTTGTATTTGGAAGGAGGAATCTTAGGTCACAGACAGGGGATTTCAGGAGCCCAACAGGCTCCCCTGCAGCCATCACTGCACTGAATTGGTCTGGAGATCATATAAAGCTGCTTCTCCCACCAACTGCAAACCTGATAACAAATTAAATAAGAACAAGAAAAGGGTTTTGGTTTTTTTTTTTTTTTAAAGAAGCATCACAGAATAAGGTTTAAATGAACTTAAAACTCAGCCACTCAGAGAAAGCTGTAGCACATGGATTTGGTGACAGCAGATGCTGTAATTCTGCCCGTCCCTGAGATGACAATTGCTGCAGTTAACATGCAACGTGTCTCACCTCAGTAATCTGAATTTATGTGGATTGCTAAAGGTAGCTTCCAGGCTCTTTTTAGTATTAACATAAAGACGGGTAGGCAACTCTAAAGGGTTGCTCATCTTATTTTATAAACCTTTCTCCAAGAAGCTGCCTGCCCCTCCCTTGGCTACAGAGGAAGCTTAGGAATCTGGGCTGTGTAAAGCACCAAATTTTTACATCAGTAAAGCAAGAGGAGATGAATCTCATGCTTAAACAGAGTGTCATGTGTGGTTCTGTTTTGAGCTTGCTGTATGTTCATGTGTCTCACAGTTCTACACAAACAGATGTTTGTCATAGATCATAGAACAGTCTATGTTGGAATGGTATTTCTTGCTTGAAAACATCCTTTTACTTTGGCGTCCTGAAGAATAACTTTCTACCTCCATATTTTTCAGTGTTTCTAAAGCCCTGAGCTCTAATCCCCCTGCTCCCCCACTTTCATCCCACAGTACATACTTAGAGGTAATTGAAAGTGTTTTCTCCACCTTGCAAGGAAACTAAAGGCAGACACTTATTCCATTAGTTCAATAAAAATTGGAGAAAACATGAGTTCCATTACAGCTGGCCTAGATTTCCGTGATTAAATATCTGTGTCCGCAGATATTGGCAATTTTTTCTGAATCCATATTCACAGCAACACCAAAGAATGATGGAGGAGAAGACCTGGATGGAAAACAGAGCACCCCTGTAAAAAACCTTCATCCAGTTTTGGCATGTAAGTAAAATCTGGGTTACTTGAAGAGCTCAGTGTCCCACAGGGAACACTGAGGTTCTTATGACCAGATATTTGCAAAGATTCAGGACATAAAACGTCCTCCATGCTCCAGGTTCTTGCAGAGGTGTCTAAATAGGAGCTGAGCCCTTTTGAAAACACTGCCTGCATTTCATAAAGCAAAACCTCCACAGCAGTTTAATACCTGAAATTTATTAAGACCTGTTACACCTTTGTAAAATAGGGTCATATTTTTACTCTTCTAATTTTACATATAGATAAAATGAGATACAGAGAGGTGAAGCTGATGTGCTCAGGATCCTAAAAGAACTATAAATTAATGCTGAGTTTGGATGGAAAAGGTCAAACATCACAACTCCCACTCCCTTCTTTAAACACTGGACCCCTAAAGTCCTGAAAGAATTCTTCAAAGTGATTAGAAATCAGATTTTATTCAATTTCCCCTCTGTGATTCATCTCCCAGGCTGTGTGACCTAAGAGCTTCAGTCAGGTTTTGGAAGAGACAGAATGAAACATTTATTAATAAATAAAAAGAGTTTGGAATATTTAGCAGGACCAAAGTTTAAAGATTATAAAGATCTGAGGCTCTTTAATAAATATTAAATATACATTTTTCACCTCATTTTTGGCCAGACATGAAGTGTGGTGCAGAACTGCAGGGACAACGAATTTTGAAGCCAAGAGACCTTTATCTTTGTTATGGGCTGGTTCTAATAAGAAATAATTCTATTCCCCTCAGTTCATGCAAATGTGCAGTTACTCTGATTAGCGTGAAGAGCACCAAATGGCAATGGAAATCAAGGAACCTAATTATTTCCAGCAGTCACTTCAAAGATGCACCACTGAAATGAAAGACATGTCTCTCACCTCTTGGGCCCTATTATGTTCTAAACTTTGCCTGGCCCTGCTGACACGCCACCTCTGCTTCAGACGGATTTGATGAATCATGAAAACAGCATCATTTACAGTTCAAGGTACCAAAGCAATTTTCCATTGGCGCCTTTCTGCCCTTGCTACTGCAAGAGGGAAGCGTAGGAAAAAAAAACTCCGGTGACTTTTCAGCAGTCAAGTGATTTCTGCAGGGAAAAAACCACCCCAACTTTGCAAATATTCCCTGAGAGCGAGTCCATGGGGGTGGCACTGCTGCGCACTGGGTACCTGTGTACACAGACCTATTTCTCTGTGAAGGAGGTGGCAAAGGAGGTTTGTCTGGGACAAGGATGCACAGAAAGGCAGGAAAATATAGAGGAAGGGAGCATGTTAGTGGGGTTTGGTGGCAGAGGCTGTAAGGCATGATGTCTGACTATCTTTATTTCCCTAGTGATGCCAATAGGTGGAAAGGTAAAAATGACAGAGGAGCAGGACTGTTTCCATTTAATTTTATGAGCTCTGACTTTACTGAGGAACTCAAGGCAGGTAAGTTCAAGCTTTGCTCTGAAGTTCTGCTGAAGGCTGTCCTGAGATAACTCCCTGGTGACTGGGCACCAGCTTGGTTGGGATGGTGCACTGGGAGCAGCTCAGCATGCTCAGCATCCCTGCTGGGCACTCCTGGGTGGGATCCAGCCTGCCTTGCCCATGCTGGCTCAACACAGACATTTAATCCTACTTTTATAATTACTGCACCCTGAACCCTGATCCCATCGTGTCTACAAGTTTATGCCACTTGCTTACAGGCTACGATGCCAGCTCAGGGGTTGCTGGCAGGTTGGAGCAACTCTCACCACAGGATGGACATTGGGGTGTTACAGCACGTCCAGAGAAGGAAAATGGAGCTGGAGAAGGGTCTGGAACAGAAGTCCTCTGAGGAACCTCATTGCTCTCTACAACTCCCTGAAAGGAGGCTGTAGCCAGGTGGGGGTGGGTCTCTTCTCCCAGGTAACAAGTAACAGGACAAGAGGAAAAGGCCTCAAGCTGCACCAGGGGAAGTACAGGTTGGACAAAAGGAGTAATTTCCTCACTGACAAAATGGTCAAGCATTGGAATGGGCTGACCAGGGAAGTGGTAGAGTCACCATCCCTGGAAGTGTTCAAAAAATTAGTAGACATAGCAATTCATTATATGGTTCAGTGGGTGTGGGGTGCTCAGTCAAAAGTTGGACTTCAGGATCTTGGAGGTCTTTCCCAGCCTTAATGATTCTGTGGTTCTGTGTTTATTCATTGTTTCTGCCACATCACTGGAGGTGGGAAGGTTTCTGTGACCACACAGGAGGTTTTTGTGGCCTCTTCCAGCCCTCCCTTTTTTTTTTCCTATCTCCAGAACAGAAGAGCAGGGACGGCCTATTAAAATCACACTAACCCTCATTGTTATTTCAGTCTTTCTGTGGCAGACAGTTGTTCTCATTACTTAGTCTAAGGAGGCTGCCATTTTATGTAGAATTAATTTCCTTTCTGGAACTCTGGGAGCAGAGCTGAATATATATTTCTCCCCAAAATGTCACGAAGGTGTTTTTTTTTTCTTAATTATACCCCAGGACATTTCAGGATTGCTTGAGAAATGCTGCAAAAACTTTATTGAATTTCTTTTTTTTTTTTTTTTTCTTGCTCAGGTAAAAGTTTCAGAAGGTGGTGGTTGAATATTGACAGGTGTGAAATAAAGGGAGTTTCACAGTTTTATATGAGAACTGATCTCCATCAATGTGAATGCTAAATCTCAGTTGTTGTGGTTTTTTTAACAATCATTTTAACAAGGGTTGGTATTTTCTAGTAAAAATACATAAAATTTCACAGCAATTTAATGTAGTACATCTTTAACAAAATTTCTGTGAAATACCTCCTGGCCTGACACCCTTGGTATGACCATTGAATATCAGCTTTCTCAGCAAGGCACTGAATTCAAAGCCAGAATGAGTCTGGACAGAAACTGATGGGAGTTCAGAGACCTCTTCTCTCTGCCTCCAAGTTCCCACCTCTCTTGGAAGGTGCTCCTGGCTGAAGTGAGGTGAAATTTTCCTAATTTTAGAAAGTGCATGAAGTTTTTCATCAAAAATCCAATTTTCAACAGAAGACCTGGATTCTCTTCCTGATCCTGTCACAGACTGTGCTGTGACTTCAAATGAAACCATTAATCTCCCCATGTTCCTGGTCCCCCTATAAAGTGACACAGTCGAGCTTCCTTTCTCCTCTTTCTTTGTCTTTATGATTTATTTGTTTTACTTCTCTGCCATGTTTTCTCTGCGTGTTTGAGCTGGAGGCTGTAAATACTTTTCATAACAGCAATATGTTCAGTCTCAGATTTGAAGATCACATTAACAGATCCTGAAGGAGCACAGGGACAATCCTGGTGCTGGGTTTGACTGGGTAAAGTTAATTTGCTTCCGAGTAGCTGCTGTGGGGCTGTGTTTTGGATTTGGGCTGGAGACCAGGTTGACAACACAGGGGTGTTTTAGCTGTCCCTGAGCAGTGATTGCACTGAGTCAAGGTCTTTTCTGATTCTCACCCCACCAGAGCAGAGGCTGGGGGTGCAGAAGGAGCTGGGGGGACACAGCTGACCCCAAGTGACCCCAGGGATATCCCACACCCTGGGGCTTCATGCTCAGCGTATAAAACTGGGGAAGAAGCAAGCAGGGGGCACAGGCAAGTGGGGACTGAATTCCTTGTTTTCTTTCCCTGGATTTTGCTCCTGTCAGTGTGTCAGCCCACAGTTGTTCTCACTTCTCCCCTTCCAACCCTCTCCCCAGCCCAGCAGGGGCTGTGAGTGAGCAGGGCTGAGCTGCTGACTGGGGTTAAACCACAACCTCCCGTTAGGAGTCAACCGACTCAAATCATCTGCAATCAGGTAACTCATTTTCTCATTTAAGTAATTTGCTTTCATTATATTAATAAAGTCACTTTAAAATGCATCCAAAGGGAAATACATGCAGGAGCTAGATTCAAATCCCAGGATCACTTAGAAACTTCATGTGACATTTTTGTACAGGACCCAGCCTGAAAGAACTGATTCTTTGATTAGAGCTGCCAAAAGTCTTTCTATTACTTTTGAGTTTTAATCCTCATCTCTCCAGACAGCTGATTTTTCTCCTATTCACTGCCTTTAAATCCAATCTAATTCCAGAATACATCAAACCCTGGGGTAGGTTTTTCAGAAACTCAGCTGAATGCATTTTCTTATGTTGTTAATTCCCACCCCCTCCCTCCTATTTCCCATTCCTATTTGCTTAAAAATAAATAGTATCTTTTCTGTAATTCCAGACAGAACACAGAGCACTTGCCCTATTACACTGCAGCTGAATTCTAAGTATACAATTATACAGGGAGGATCTTTAGATAAACCAGCTTGAGGACTTTTGAACATTAAACTCAAATCAGATAACAGCTTTCATCCTGTGCACTGCATTACACAGGGTGCTGCAACTAAGTGGAAGGCTCAAGGAAAAAAAATACACCTTTCACAAGTATAAAGATGTCAAGGTAACAAAAAAAAAGCAGATGCAAAATCCTCCAAATACAAGAGGAAAGGAAAAGATGAAACAGAGAGACTGTGCTACTTGTTACCAACAGCTTGTTGGAACCTCAGAGCTGGCCTGGCAGAATCTACACCTGCCTTTTCATGTGCTGCTGAGGGCTAAAAAAAAAGGGAAAAGACCAAATATTCTGGGTGAATGTTGAGTCCCAGATCAAACTGCTAATAGAGTATTCTGTGTAAAACAAGCCAGGCAATTATTCCACTCAGCTGTGCTCTGCTAGGGCCTTAATTGGAAGAGAGTGTTCATTTTGGGCTCAGTGCTTTATTATACACATATATATTTAAACATAAAATAAAAAATATATAAAAAAAAAGATCAAAATGGAGTGTGGGAACAGAGGAGCAGCTCATAGGAACTCATAGGTAAAAAGGTTTAGGAGACTAATGCTGATGAGGAGAGCCTAAGGATACTTGAAGTAAAACCCTGAGTAGGAATAATTATTATACACACACTCAAATATGAAATGCAGAGGTGAAGCAGATCAGTTGTTCTCCTGGGGATGACATTTAGCCCAGGGAAGAGCAACCAGCCCACATCTTGTGCATCAGATAAAGATCTCTCAAGTCTTATTCTGACCATGTAAGACATACACAGCCTTTTTCTGGCCATCTTTTATTGGCAGCACAGAGAAAACCACGTCAAGATGGGACATTTTTGCACTGTTTTGCTACTGCTGCCTTTAGACTTAAGGGCTTTGGGACCCATCAAGCATTTACTGACACCTGTGCCAGGCAAAGTCAGTAATGGCCTCTTCAAAACTGCCTCAAAATGCATCCTCCAGGGCTGCCTGATCATCCTCCCCACGAGGACCATGCAGGGTGTGAACTTTCAGCTGGCTCTCTGGAGATACCACAAATCCATTCAGTCAAAGAAATGCCTCCTCTAAGTCCGTTCAGAAAAGGTTTATGGCAATAATTTCATAAGGGGCTGAATAAACCAAAGCTGTCTGCAGCCTCGGATTGCACAAATCCAGGTGAGATATATCCCCCTCAGTCCTAACAAACACTTAGAAGAAACATTTCGATTTCACAGTATCCTCTGGATAACAGGTTTTCCTGGAGGCAGATAAGGCACTGAGTGTTTCAGCAGCACAGTTCTCAGTAATCTCAGTGACTTGCCCCAAAACTCTTCCCAAAGCTAACTCTTTAAGTTCCCATTATTCTCAATTTTTGCCCCATCTATGCAATGCCTAATGATATCTTATTCATCAATAACACTGATCTCTCGATGGAGATGCATTCTTGTGGGGGTTTAGCCCTCTCTGAGAACTGGAAAAGTCTGGTATTTCAGGGTTAAAAACCTACAAAAGAGAATATACCAGGTTCTGCCCTCACATTGTGAGTGGGAATTAACAGCACCATTGTTGGTTTATTGTAATAATAACATTTCATGTAAGGTCTCCCATTTCACACTGTCTTTACAACACAAGGTGACCTCTCCAATATGAACTCTCCAAGATGAAAATAACTATAGTTACATCTATGAAAACCCCAAAAACCTAGAGGGGGAAGGAAAATCATTTACCACATGGTGTGTGGAAAATCTTTGGGAAAACAATACCAGTTCCTTAGGGAATGGTAAACTGGGGGGACAGACAGATTATTCATTTTGGTTTAATTTCATTTTTTTTCCTTGGTATTTTCACCTTGCAAAATCTCCATGGAGGTTTAAAATCTTGTAATATAAACATATATGCATTGGAAAAATGTTATTTTTATAGCTACTAATAATATTGCCTGCAAATAGGCAAGCAGAATTATGGCCTAAAGGTAATCAGACCTTATGCTGCAGAGTGTAGGTTGATTGCTTCTGGTGGTCAGGAAAGAGGACATCACGTCCTGTCCCTCAGTGCAGAACTGCTGGTGTAGATTATGTGTTATTGCAATAAGGCATTTAATTTATTATACAGTGCCAGCTCAAAACCCCTCTTTTTGGGATATTGGGCTGTGTAGTCCAGTGATACAGGAGTTTCCTTCAAATATAAAGAGAAAACCAGCTAAGGATGTCTCACAGTTCTTTTACATGTGAGGACTTGGTCTACTGGATGAAAATCACAGAGTCACAGAATGGTTTGGAAGGGACCTTAAAGCTCATCTCATTCCACCCCCTGCCATGGGCAGGGACACCTTCCACCAGCCCAGGTTCCTCCAAGCCCCGTCCAACCTGGCCTTGGACACTTCCAGGGATGGGGCAGCCACAGCTTCTCTGGGCAACCTGTGCCAGGGCCTCACCACCCTCACAGGGAAGAATTTTTCCTGCATAGCTAATTTAAATCTCTCCTCTTTCAGATTAAAACCACTCACCCTTGTCCTGCCACTACCTGCCTGTGTAAAAAGTCACTCTTTCCCTCCATTCGATGGGTGGACACCATGGATTCCTGAATGACAAAGCACAGGTAGGAAAGCAGACAGACAGGATCCCTGCACTTACAGGGTTTCTTCATGTCATCACCCAAAGATGCAGAATTGGCATCACCCAAGTCCGTCAGATCCAGCTCTGCACTGAGGATGGCTGCAGGACTGGGACCAGTCACCACCTGAGTAGGAGCTGGTGAGGAACTGCATGGGGAGCTGAACTTCCCCCCATCCATGTCATCACAGAAACAAGAATTCCCTTTCCAATATGTAAGTCTCTCATTTGTGGCAGGAGCATCACCCCCAACTCCCCATCCTGGCCCCAGCTTACCATTTGTTGAGGAAAACCAGAGGCTGAGGAAATCCATTTGTACAGAAAAAGGAGGTGATTCCCCTAAAGAATGGCAAAATGGAAGCCAAAACCCAGTTTTTCCTTTCCCAGTCCATCACACTGCTCTCCATCACACCTCTAAATGGTTAATTCTGTTTCTGCATTCTCCTCAAAGTCAAGCTTTCCTGCTGTTCTTTGTGGATGGCCCTCCCAATCAATTATGTCAGAACAATCACCAGTATGGTATAATAATGTATAATTTTTCATCTAAATTAAAATGTACTTAGGAGACCTTCATTTCCCTCACATTTCATTGCATTCATCAGAAATACAGCAGGAAAAAAAATCCCTCTGAGCAAACACTGTGAGTTGTTTACAAATGCTTCGAGCACAGTAAGACGCGGATTGTTGTTCTGCAAGACCCTCCTTTTCCCTCCACACTGGAGATTTTCCAGGCAAACTCCAGAGAAGGAGGTAGTGGGGTAGTAGGGCCAACTCTGATCTTTAAGGAAAACAATTTGTGTAACGAGATGGTGTTCCATTTAAAAATCTTGTGGTGTGCTGTAAAGCAGTAATTGCTCTCTATCTAGAGACGTTCTCATTTCACGTCTCTCTTAGTGAGTGAAACTGCAAATTAATTACTATCTTGTGTATGCATCAAAGACCAGTGCTGTGCACAGAAAACATCCAGGGTGAAAATCAGGCCATATTTATTTCAGTCAAGCTGTTAAAATATAGGTGAAAATCGCAACGGTCTCAAAAGTAGTTTAGACAAAGCGGAACAATTCCACGGCCTCACCAATAAATCTTCACCTGACTCAGATATTTCCTTATCAGACTCATTACAAAGCTGTTTGTATATTGAAAGACACAGGTGTGTGTATTAATAGGGTAGAAGCTGTGGTTTGAATTAATGAATCACACAAGATTCCTTGAGTCAGAACTACAAGCAAAAGCCTTTTCCAGAGTAGCTCATTGCTTTTAAATATATTCTCACAGCATAACTGTAGGTTACCTATTAATCCAACCACCCAACCAAAAATGTGTAATTTTGCTGCACTCTGTGTTCTGCTTGAGTGAAAGTACCTCAAATGTGCCCCAAGCCCAGCACTCCTTCACTGGGCTGGATTCCTGAACTCTCATATCCCTCGGTTTGCAGCTTCTTTCCTAAAACTTCCCTGCTTTTCCCTGCCTCTGCCTCTAATTTTGCACATCTTATGTAAAAACAAGGGTTACCTGGGTTGTGGGTTCTCAGGAAACCTGTTTTCAAGCCTGATATTTTTAGAGAGACACAAGTTATCTCAAGTGCAATAGGCAGTCCTAAAAATACTGTGCTGTAACCCTGCAAAGGTGGCTGCCATATATCATGGTTTTCTTGGAGATGAGCATCTTTGCTGTTCTAAAAGAATTTTGACCAGGTGATTTTTGAGGACTTCATCTATTTTTCCAAACAATGAGGAGCCTGAGAGCCCAGACACCTGCAGTCAGGCTTTTGCTCACCCAGGAACCCCACTCAGAGTCAGCACGATGTTATTGCTGTCATTTTTCCAACCAACTTCTCACTATAAATGACTTAACAGCACCAGTGTGGGCTTCCAGCAAGACAATATCACTGTAAATGCTTTGTCCAAAAGATACAGGGGGAAAAATTGCATTACAGTTGAAGGAATCAATTAGGTGGTGAATGGGCGTGTGGCAATTTCAATTCCCTCTCACACAACTCCATAATGCAGGGAACGCTTTGATACTGAAACCACTGAAGTGGCTGCATATTTCAGTCCTCAATTGTGTAGGAAAACACCAAATAAGATATTAACTTTTTTTTTTTTCCATTTGTACAGAAAAAAAAAAAAAAAAGCTGTTTCTTTCCCCTTTGGAAATGAATAAGAAAAAATGGAAGGAAATTTGAGAATCTCCAACTCCCCCTGCTGAGTTAGTAGGCCTAACTGTACAATCACACTACTCAGCAATGTAAGTAGGCAATTGGCCATATGGGGCTTAAAAACTCTAATTTCTCCTACAAAAGCTTCCAGCATCCTCGCTGGACGTGGATTTCTTTTCAAATGGGTCCAAAATGGATGGTGCTTTCCACAAAAAATAGACACACACACGCACAAAAAAAAATAATCCAGAAGAAAAAAGCAATAGGAGGGAAGAAAGAAAGAGCCACAGAGCAAATGCAACTTGCTTAAGGTCACGTTGTAAGGGCAGGAATGGAAACCATTTCTCCTGACTCATGTTCTCCTCACTGGGCAGTGCTGCCACGCACTGGATAGGGCAGCAGAACTGGGAAAAATCAGAATTGTTTTGCCCATTTATACCCTCATCTCATTTTTTTCCCAGGGCTTTGTTGGAATTATGCTAATGTATTAAAAAAAACCACAAAACAAGAAAGAAAATAGAAGGGAAAAGCACGGGGTGTATTTGAGAGGAGTCATGAACCAGTATGTCTTTGCCTGTTTCCCCTGAAATATTTATTTGTACATATTGACAATGAGCATTTACAGCTGTCTGCTGAGAAATATTACCCTGAGCTGCTTAAACCACTGTGCTAATCGACAGTGAGGGAGATTGGCAGAGATTTCCCCTGGAAGCCACTTGGAAGCCTTCTCCAGCAGTGTTTTGCAGATCTCTTTTCCTCGGAGTATAAAAATATCCCTTTCATCCCCTGCCCTGGGAGAAAGGAATAGGGAAAAAGGGGCCATTTTGGGGTTGATGACTGTCATTTTACCCATCCTTTCAAAAGCACTCTGCAGCCATGGGTGAGGAAAGAGGCTCAGTTCCTTGGGATAGATGAACTTTGTCTGAGCTGCATCTGAATGGAGGGATCTGGGCACAGCAAAAGGTTGATGGGGATTTTCTGCCAAGGCTGATCTGGTGCAGGGATCCCTTCTGTCTGCTGATGACTCTGCTTGAGCTAAAGCCTTTTTCCACTAAAATTTCTTTGGATGAGAGCCCAAAACTGGCTGTATATCACAGCTCAACACCTCTACCCCTTGGTAAGCATCACTCCCTAGAGACACAGACACGGGCCACACATCTTGTTTTCAGTCCCAGCTCCATTGCACTGCACAAGCAGAGCCTTTAGGCCTCATGGGGGAGCAGCCTCTAAAAAAATTAATAGGTTTTATTTCCACCCTTGAATAACAGCTGTGATTATGAGTCCTTCCAGTCACATGTGGCAACTGCTCAGAGTGGTGTTAACAGCTGTGGGTGCACGGGAGAACGTTTCTGAGTGGAGGGAGAAGGGAGGGAAATCCCTTTATACTGTCAGCACAGACCAGGCAAGGGCCTTTGCTTATGCAGATCATAATCATAATCATTATCTTTTATGATGAAGTACTTCAGTATTATGGGGCGCAGGTACTTTTTTGAAGTGGTTACTGACACATTAAACAAGGAATTTACAGCCAGGAAACATTTGATAAATGGCTGTTTGGGGGGAGCGTTTAAGCTATAAAATGTACTTGTGATAACAACAAGGCTTTGAGAAGATGGACTCATCCCTGACTTTGAAGCAGTGCTGAGGATGATTGGAGAGTAGAGGATGTCATCCTTTCAATGTCACTCCAACCACCCTCCTCCTGAGGAAATATCCATTTGAACCACGATCCGACTGATCACTTCTGCACGTGGGTAACTGTAGGACATGCATTGACTTTAAGCAAGTTTCCTGTTAGAGACCTCATGCAAAACAAACCTGTTCTGTGCAGGGTGGTGGGACATGGGGCTGAAGCTGAGAACAGAGCAGTAGAGGTGGGATCCACTGTGCTGAACAGAGAGGAGGAATTTGCCCTATTACATCAGTTGCCTGTGTAGGCAACATGTCCCCTTTCATTGCTGGTAAGTGATCACGTCTCCTCAGATAGGAGGGCTGATGAAATCAGAGCAGCTTCTGTTGTTTCTGGCTCCAAGGTTAATTTTATCAAAAGCAAAGCTCCTTTGACTGCTATCAGCAGAAAGGAAAGTAAAGCTCTTTTTATTACAGGGATATCAATAGAAGCATTTGTCTGACCTCCCTGTCACCTCTCCCCTCCCCACCCCCACTGGCTCCAAATTAGGGATGGGAGATAAAATAGGGTAAGATAAAAATCTTAATATTGCAGAACCTGTAACACAGAAAGTGGGAAGAACCACAAAAGCCCAGTTTTGACCTTCAAAGATGGCTCAGAATCAAAATCATAGGGCTGTATCTGTTTTACTCATCCCAGTCTATGGACAAGGTTAAATGAAACAAACTCATGTCCTAAGCAGTTTTAGTTTTTTTGAAGGCAAATCCAGCTCTAAAGCAGCATCTTTCCTAGGGAATGGGATATTGGAGACAATACAAATGGTGATTCCTGATGGATTTTAGCAGCTCTATCTCAGTCTGGAAAAAAATTAGGACCAGAAAGGTGTAGACTAGAAAACTGAGGTTAGAAGTCAACAAGCTGATTTCTACCACTGCCTCAAAGCCTTTTCTTTTATTTCCTTGTTCTATTGCCACCACAGTCTAGGGGTACAAGCAAAGACAAAAGAAGACAAGGAAAAGCTGACTAATTTTCCTTCTTTCTTGCATATTCCCAAAAATCTGACCTTTAAAACAGGTTTAATAACCCCAAAAGGAGCAGCAGCATTGTGTGTAGCTGTGTACATAAGACTCCTGCCCAGAAAGGGGTGGCAGGATGACTCTTAACTGAGGCACTGAAGTGGCTCCAGGAAAATGTGGGTTCAATGGCATCGATTTCCGCTGTGATCTTAGAGAAATCATTTTGGGTCTGATATTCGCTAACACTGAGGCATTTTAACATCATGGGAGAAATGAAAAGTGAGTGTAAATGTAATATATACCCACTTCATGGCCCGTTTATGCTGCCAGAGTAGTGGAAAGCAAATTTAGTGCAAATGAGAATCACACATTTTATCTTTCTGTGCCTCAGTTCTGCATCTGTAATACAGAAGTTAATAAAACTGTCTGACTCCCTCTCGCTCTCACTCTTTTTTTCACCACATGTCAGCCCTGTTTGTCTGGCCTTTAAGCTCTCCAGTGCAAGAACTGCCTCTCCCAACACCTTTGAACAGCCACTTGCTCAGGGCCAGCTTGGGCTGAGCTGGTACCTCTGGATGCAGAGAGCCTGCTAATAACAAAGTCCTCTCAGCCAGCACAGGGCCTCCTTTTAAAGTCAAGAGAGCACCTACATGACAGAAATTTAGTCAGGAGTCTTCATTCATTCTATTTTTTTTTTCCTTTTTCCAGGGTTTTTTGACTGTTCCGGGATCTAAGGGAGACATCTGAAGCTGAAGAAAGGAAGCGACTTGCTCACAGGTTGACACCCTGCCAGCAATCATAACAAACCCTGAAATTGGTATTTTCACCCTCATTTGGATGATCAGGTGTAAATATAAATTTTAATTATTTACATAATTAAGTCAGTAATTTGCTGCCCATCAGAAATGTTTGACGATATTTTGGTGCCATCTGTTTCCTAATTGAACTTAATCTCTAAAAGATGTTACAAAAATATCCACAAAATAATAATGATAAACACAAAACAATTCTGCTCTTCCCCCCTTAATTACTGCTATTTTCAATCATTTCCTAGGGAAAAAAAAAATAAAAAAAAAAGGCTGGGGTTCAGATGTGCCAAGGTCTCACAGACAGATGAGCACTGAAACAATAACAAAACATTTAGAAGGAGTGTTGAAGCTCTCATGGCCCACAGGCAAGACCTGACTGCAGGGATATGGGAGGAAATAATTAAAAAATCAAAACAGAATGTGCCCCAAGACCTCTGTAAGTGACACCCAGAGCTTGTGATGCTCCTCTAACTTTCAGGCACATCAAAGATTTCATAAGGCTCCAAACTGACGTGTGTTAGAGGAGCAGAGGTGAGAGGGTGCAACAACTGGCACAGGCATAACATAAAATAATAACAGGGTTGGCCATAAGAACTACTCCTTCATACAGACTTTTCTTCTTCTGTGCAGCAGAACAAGTAACTTTCCAAAGGCAAACCACAAGTTTAGAGGGTCAGGTCACTATCAGCAGCACTTGGGTGTTCAGATACTTCACACAAAAATAACACAACTGGTTTGGTCCATGAAGATCAGCTGGAATATTAGAGTTGCAAACAGTATCAGGAACTTATCCCCACCTCTGCTTTGAGTTAAGAGATGAATTGTGCAGACTGCTTCTCATTCTCTTCTGGCAAATGAGTGTCTCAGTTTCTTCTAAACACACTTTCCAGGATCCCTTTCTGGTCTTGCCCATGCTGACAATTCCTGTAGCCGAGCACTGGGTTGCAAAACAATCAGAACATGTTCCCTTTTTGAAATGAATCAGTTTATTGAGCTTCAGTAAAGATGCAGCTCGGGTCTGGTGCAGGTCTGACTTACAAGTTTTGGCTAGCAGTTACTTTATCCTTTGCCTTGTAGGAACATAACATTCCTGCTGATTGAGTTGTCAAAATCAGGGATCATCTGATGGCTCCCAACAGACCTCTATAAAATTGGTGTACTCAAATCAATTGGCTTTGCTGGAATTGAAAGAACGAGCTGTCAACCACATATGGTGCCCATTTGTTCATGTGGATGGACTCCAGACATTGCACCAGTGCTGTTAAAGCCAGAGCTCCTTCTTGTAGGTAACACAAGATTTCCATGACTCACTGCCTTTCCTTTGACCACTTTTATGATGGCAAGATGTGAGATGCAGCTTAGTGATGAAATTTGAAGGAAAGCCTAAAAATCCTCTGTGTGTGCGTGGCTGTGAATGTAAGGACAGCGATGTGGAACTTCTGTGGGTATATTCTAAATGCACTTAAGTTATGATGGAAGGTAGAAAAGATCAATATTTTTCTCTCATGTCACAAAAAAATCATCACGCTCAAAGAATCACTAAAATTGAGAAGCTAATGAGTTTGATGGGAAAGGCATGTCACCACCTCTGTAGTCACATTAACTTTCCAATTTACTTTCTTTTAATCTCTCCTTTCAATTGTCCATGAAGAAATCTCTTCAATTTAGTCTCACCCCTAAGAGCTTTGGGGGTTTTTTTGTTTATTGTTTAATTTTCAGGAACGTCAGCAGATCTTTCTTTGAACTATTTGAGTTTGGAAAGAAATGTATTCTCCTCATATATTCTGATCAGACATTTCACACTTTTATTTCTCAAAAGTAGATTGGGGTGGACTTGCCAAACTATCTTATTTTGTAGAGGTAGTTGTGACATAAAAATTAAGTCAAGCTTGAAGAAAATTGGATGAGTGGTTGTAAAATTAATAACACCTACATCAGAAAATTGTGAGTTTACAGATTATGGCATTTTCTGCCAGTTTGAATATCTTAATGTATGTTCACAAGCAATTCCACTAATGTAGACTGGCAAAATAATTATTTAAGTTCATCATTTTACAATTATTAAATCAACATTTCATCAAATACATTTAATTCCTAATAAAATCTATCAAGAAAGCCAAGGTTGATTTTTCCTAACCTTGAATCCTTCCAAACTGTAGATTCTGCCAAAATACTGTAAGTTTTTTTTAAATATAATTTAAGAGGCTTAAGATACTGTAAAGCCCTTAGAGCAGTTTAAGAGGCTTACTGTAAACTCCCTAAAACTGCAGAGCAATTTAAGCAGTTAGAGCACCCTCAGGTCCGCACCCTCGCCCGGAGTAAAGTGGCACAAGCCCCCTGGTTTCAAAAGAGCTCTGGTGCTTTTCCTCTGCCAGGAATCTGTCCCTAAATCTTGAGAAGCCTTAAGCCTCTTTGGGCTTTGTGTGCACAAGGCAGACAGACACTCCAGCAAGCCCTTGTCAAAACAGTTTGAGCCGCTGCGACGTCTCGAGTCCCAACACCACGGACACCACTGATGTTTCACAAGTGTTTAAATTGCATCAGTAGCTTAATGTCCACAGCACTGAAACCAGCACAATGCCAAGGGTTGCTCCTCGAGAAGGAGGAGGCACTAAAGGTCGTAGGAGGTGGTGGTGGTGTGGGGGGTATGTCTCAAACAGGAGACTTGCTACAATTACATTCAACAAACCGTATTTTAGATCAAATTACTTCCTGCAGCCTGACTCTTCCATTAAGGGCACAGTGTAATAGAAGGTTAGCTCAGCTTGGAAGCAGTTTCTCAGACAAATTCTGGCATCCTCCCATTCCCTCAATGCCACTCTTCACATTGGCATGCAGGCACATCACGGTGTGGGTTCTCAATTCTCAGCCCATTCTGCTTGGGCATCAAGTTACTCCTGGAACTGAAGGTCCAGAGGGGTTTTGCTCAGCTCACCATGTCCACTTGCAACCAAACAGCAGCTCCCAGAAGAGATATTCAGCTCATCCTGCACGTAGTTAATGGTATTAGTAGATGTCTGTAAAGCAATAATGGAATTTAGAGTGCCCATCTCACGTTTGCTCCTTGAGCTTTGATCTGACAGCTGCACCTCCACGTAGGCCAGACTGTAATATTCGACTCAGTCTTGCTGAAGTTCAGTCTGAGACTTAGTTATGGATTTAGGTTTTGACACTGCAATTCATCTCAGTTCCAGAGTGGGAATTTAGACCCTAGAAAAGCACTGATTTGGCTGTTTGAGTCTTACCTGGCAGTGGAAAGCACTAATGAACACAGCTAAGACTCGGTACCTAAACAGACCTCAATCCGTGTGGAGCTCCCAGGCTTTCCATTCCTTGAGTCAAACAGCCTTTATTCCAGGAAGAGGATTGTGAGGGCACAATTAGTAAGCCATATGGAAAGGGCTGAATGGAGAAAACCTTTCCTGCTCTCCTAGAGAAAACCATAATGGGAGCCAGCAAACCACTTCGCTCAGAGCATGCCCAGAGGCTGGTTGCCAATTCAATTGCAGCCAGGACCTACAGCCATTGGAATGACAAATCTTTCCTTAACATTCTTATTAAATCCTAATCTCAATCTTATTCATCATTATTAAGCCTTGAAATTGGGCTGAATATTTAAATGAGGTGAAATGAAAAGACAAAGAGGTGCTGGCAGTATGTGAAGTGGGGGGTGGGGGAAGAGAAAGATGTAAAAGAGACAACTTGAATTTCCTTTATGAGTTGGAGAGTAATCTATCCAGATTCAGGAGCTGATAGAAGCAAAAGATTTTCAGACATAGCTAAAAAGGAGGGGGGGAAAAAGAGAGAGAGAAATTACCTGTTAGAATGCAGACTTGTGATATTAGTCTTTCAAAGACTTCTTAGTAAAGTAGCAGGGACATGGGAAAGAGGGTTTGCAGAACAGAGACGAAGGACAGAGAAGGAAAAGATGAATGGGGGGATTAAATGTACCAAGGTGGTTTAAGGGATATTGAAATATGAGTTCCCTGAGGTGTGTGTTTGGCCCAGGCTAAATGTGATGATAAGGAATGGCCTCTATGAGCTGGGCCTGTGGCACTGAGCTGCTTCCCACCATAGGGAAGTGGGAAATGCTTTTAAATGTCACACCAATGGCATTATTCCTGATTTACCTGTGATTTTAACAGGACACTCAGCACCTACACTAAACACCTTCACAACTAGGATTTCTTGTAACAAAAATACTCTGTTTTTTTGAATGACTGCAGCAAGATAGAAGTTTAGTCTCAGCTGCCTAATCATGGAACCAGACTTTGAGACTGACTTTCTCCATGGGGGGCAGGTTATGGCCCCTCAGCTTCTCCAGCCCCCTGTGACTCTCAGTATCAATCCAGTGCCAATCCCAGCTCCAGACAGTTTTGCTGATGTAAGGGAGATCACAATCTGCCTCACGAGGAATAGATACTTTTTTGAGTTTAAAAATAAATATTCAGATTGGGAGTGTTTCATGGAGCAGGGTGACCCACACCATCTGTTCCTTCTGACAGTTCTTGGGAAGCCTGCAGATCTGCTTTTCAAATCACATTACATATATAGAATACTTTTTTTTCCTTATTGTTCCTTTCTTTTTTTTTTTTTTTCCAGATGGGACCAAGTCAGAGAAATAATTCCTGCTCCCTTCTCACAGTTCCTGCCTCCCCAAAATAATTCACCCAGCTCATTGAAGATTTGTGCATATCCACAATCTGTATCCCAAAATGCTAAAACAATCTATTTAACCTTTACGCCAGCTAATGCATACATTAGAACAAGGACCTATATGTGAACATAAAAATGTGAGAAATTGAAACTCACTGACATAAAATCAAAGAGCTTGGCTATAAAAGGTGTCACTTTTATGTGATTATCTTGCCAATATCTCCACATTGCTAAACTAAATCAAACTGCAATTTTTCCCACATGTATTGCATTTAATGGAGTCCGTTAATGGCAGCGATTCCTTATAGATCTCCATGTAATGGAAGAATGGTTCCCTGTGCCATAACACTGTGGAAGCTGAGCCCCACACACACACACTGCCATATATCTTGTAAGCCTGACCTTATGTGACTCGCTGTGTCAGGCAACACCGAGCACTGCCTTGGCTCAGCCAATCCTTCAGGAAGATGGAAAGGCGCTTCAGGGAACTCGCTGCTGCCAGAAACTGGATCAAGCCATGGCCAAACACTGCGTTCTCCAGCTTCCTCCCCTTGCTGAGAGAGACACTGCGTGCTGCTGAGCTCAGGAGCTGGATTTGTGCAGCCTGGCAGTGACTGGAGAGTTTGGTTCCCAAATTTTTGCAGCAGGGCCTCCAGCAGAGACACCATCCTCTCTTGCGCCCAGCAGAATGGCTTCACTTCTCTGTAGAGCTGAGATTATCCTGTTGATAAAAAAACTCCACAAGCTTCTTTCATCTGTAGTTGTCAAAAAGTGGAGGTGAGTGTCTACTTCCCAGTTTTATAGCTATGGAAGTTGGATTGAAGTGGTTTCCTCATGTTTGCCCAGCAAACCAATTGGGGCAGAACCCAGGCAGCCTGTGTCCTTGCAGATGCTCATAGGGAGGGCTGTCTCCAGGTGTCTTCAGCTCCTCTTTCCCACTGTCACATCCATATGCTTGGAGAAAGCAGAAAACACAAAGTGGAAGATGTAGAGATGCCTCTGTACAGTCCATAATTTGGGAAACCCATGATCAGGGCAGCTCCAGTATCTCATGGATGTCCTGTGCCCCAGGGAGTCCTTCGGGCCCACAGACCATGGTGTCCCTCGCTGTCCCACTGCAGGATGGCACATCCCACCTTGAGTGTGGGCAGAGGGAGCAGAGCTTACCCAGTTGCTTTCATCCTGTACCAAAACAAACACAGATTTTTCAGGGTCACTTTCTATTGCTGATGGTCCTTTCTCCTCCCTGAAGAAAACCCTCAGCCTAAAGCCAGCTGCAATCAATGCAGTGGCAGCCCAGATTAATTTCACATCCACATGCTATTTTTTTAAATTATGTTATTAAGGAAGATTTTACTCACTGTTGTTGTAAACCCCCTGGAAACACGAAAATTCCATTTTCTGTGCATCTATTCATCTTCATTAACCACGTGCTGATTTTTTTATTTTTTTCTGCTGTTGGTAGAAACTCCAAGCCAATGCAGCTCTCTTTTATTTCACATTGGTATCAGCCAGAACTGGAGATTTCTGTGTTCTATATGTGTCAGTGGCAATGACTGTAAGTGTATATATAAGTCAAGAGAGGGATCATTGTTATTACTTTAGCAGCATTCCTCGTCAAATTGAGTTGTTGGTTTTCTTTGGGTTTTTTTAAAGCATTGGATTATTTTATTTCAGCTGAAACAAGTAACATCTGCTGTCTACAGTAATATTGCTCAAAACCATTTGTATCAGGGGGAGTAGGTGGGAGGGGGATAAGAAACAAATCAAAGCCATGTATCTCTTAATCATTTTTCAGAAGCAAGATAGTGGTTGGGTGGGATGGGGGTGGAAATAAAGATTGGAAGTGCATAAGTAGCAGTTTTAAACTTGGGAATTCCTAAACAACAATTTCATGGCAAATTCAAAATTCAGAATTTTTGTTCACTCCTTCTCTGCATCACAAATCACAATTTTTGGCTTCGAATCAAAAAAAAACTCAAAAAAACCTTCTCCATAAACAGGAATTCCTCTCCCAGAAGTCCATGTTCAAGTAATTATTGAGGATTAAAATACTTCCAACAACAACTGAAAGAACCAACCAGTTTTAGCCTGGATTTCTCACCAGACTGTAACACATGGTCTGACCCGGAGCTGCTGACTCAGCAGGATTGCACAGCAGGAGATTCCTTCTCTTCACACACTTTACACGAGCAGCAAAAATAGACTGGTGGGGTCTCTGAAAACTTCAATGCTTTTGCAGGTTAATTTTCGATCTTTAATGAATTGATTAGTCATTTTTAATAGAACTGTGTTCTGTGCTATCCATCACCACCTCCTATTACTGGAGGGGAAAAAAAAGCCAGTGTGTTATTTCTAGAGGCATCCAGAGTTTGGTATGTGGGAAAGAGCCTGTGAGCTACATTTTGAGTCTGTCCAGCACTATGATTTTCTGCTGCAACATTATTTGTCCTCCCCAAGAAATCTTCCATCCCACTCCAGCCCTACAGTCCTCCCTGTGGTCACTGGCACTTGGGAGCTCAGAAAAATCTGCCCATTTCTGTAATGTTAAGGATGGTTTCAATACTAATTTCCTGCAGCATCCCTCAGATCATCTCGTCACCTCCTGGGAAAACTGAGTGCAAAAACTTCATCTGTCCTAGTTTTCCAGAACAAGCCCACTTCCATCCTCCCACTGCACCCCACATATCCCTGCAGAACACAGAAGCAGCAGCTATAGCCCAAAGGTGCAACAAAGGAAATGCAAATTTTTTTCCACATTTAGACTATTAAAACCTGAGAAGAATATATGATTTCTCCATGTCCCTTGAGGTTTTTCTGGTGGAATTGTGCAGAAGAGGCTCAAGGATACGAGGTGACAGGACTGCTCCCACAGGTTTGATCAATGGATGAGGTCCCAGGGCAGTGAGGACAAAGAGCAGGTGTTTGCAGACAGACAATCCCGTGTATTTTGTGGGAGAGGTGGCCCCTCAGCACGGGGAATGTAGTTTATCTACGTCCTGAAAGGCACCATGTAATTTTATGGTGTCATAAAAAGGATTATTATACTAATAGGAGTTAATAATTCTAAAAGATTCAGGACCTCTATGGCCACCTTGGCTCAGCCTCAGCCCGGGTGATATTTTTGTGTGTGTGAGTGGAGTTGGCAGTGACCATCAAACAGAAGGGGTCAAATCCTCAGATGGTAACTCAGCCTGACTGCTTCAGGCTCTGCCTGTGTGCACGGAGAGGAGCATCCAGCCAATGGACTTCTATGAGACTTTGAAGACTTGAAGAAATGTAAAACTCTGACATGATTTACTGTACCCTGGGATCTCAGACTGCTTTGTCCTACTTTTTGTCCTCTGCAGTGCCTTTTGAGCCACCCTTGGGTGTAAATGGGCTTCTGAGCTATCTAGAGTAATCATCTTAAGGAAACAAATAATTGCACACACTGGCTGCTTTGTTGGGATTGGGAAACAGATGAAGTTTATCCAGTGTTAAGTGCCAGAGTCCTCATGTGTTCGATGAACGAATCAGAGGACACAGATAGCAACAGGAATGTAAAGCCCCTGGTGCCTCCATTCCTGACTCCAGCAGCTTCCTCATCTCTCCTGCTCTCAATATCTGAGCTGAAAACAATACAGGTTGTGTTGGGCAGCAGGTTTTCTGTTCCAGGAAAGAGGTTTGCACTGAGATGGCTCTGAGACAGGGAGAGGGGAGGCACTATAAGCAAGAGCCAAACCTGGCACATTTTGCTTTCACTCTTGTGCAGGAGGTGTTGGGTTCTCATTTCACCATCTTCTTTATACACATCTGATGTTTAAATAAATATACTCAAATGCAGATGTGCATACACATATACATTCTTATATATACTTCCATATATAAAAGCAACACTGAAGAGCTGTTTGTTCAAAGCACAGTCCAGAGAACACTAAATGTGTTCTGATGCCCAGGCAGCAGCTTGACCCCTCTGATGTTATTCCCTAAATATGCTGATACAAGAACAGAAACAGTCCCCATGTTTTCCTGAGAACACCCTCTGAAAGAATATTGGTATCAGTGCCTTGTGCTGGTACAACCTAATCAGCATCACCTCTTAGCATGAAGAATCAGGGCTCAAAATAGTCCACTCCAGGGTCTTTTGATTGCAAAGTGTTTCAAGAGAGGGGAACTGTGTGCAAAAGCTTAATAAAACCATGCTCCATGCTGCATTTGCATTTTCTACTGTTAACCTGCATTTTGCATCTGCTAAGTACAGTTGCAGCAATTTCCAAAGGGGGTTTTCCTTACCTCTGCTGTGACTGAGAGGTGCTGAGAGCTGCATCTTGCCATCAGATCTACCTTCTCCCACAGGGCAGGGGATGCTGGAACAGGAGAGGGGGCGGAATAAATCAGGGTTCCCTGGTTTGAGGATAAGGAAGAACACAGAGGTCAAAGCAAATATTAGCCCAGACTTCAGCAGCTACAAGTTAAATTGGAAAAAGGAAGAGGAAAAATTAAATAGGGTGGGTGCTACTGAGCCTGAATTAAGCAGCACTGAAGCTGCATCTCTCTCTCCACCTCCTTTGTCTCACTGTCTCTATCTGTGCCCTGTACAAACAATTCAGTGTGTATGTATTTTTGGCATAAATCACAGTGTCCTGTGATTCTTGATTATAATTATAATGATGGGTTTCAGAAAGCCTGCGAGTGGTTCTGGGAATTATAATAAGGGTTTGGGACAGACATGTTGTTTATGCGGTTAGTGTTTGTTGCATGTGAAACCAAGGTTAGCAGAGTCGCTGGTGTAAGAAACTGCAAAATACACAATTAAATGCAAACTAGCAGAAAAACACCTCTCTTCTCCTTGAGAGACAGACATGCTCCCATTGTCATCCCCACCCTGTGAGCAGGGATTAAAGCAGATGCAGATGGCTAGTTCTGTTGTGATGATATTCCATTGCATTTGCCTTGTCTGAATTTCCACTCCTACAATCTTCCCTTAATTTGCCATGAGAAAAATATGTATTCCATCTTTTTTTCTTCGTGTTCTACTCATCTCTCTTTATGATTATCCTTGCTTGAAGCATCCAGCCATGCAAAAGCTCCACTGAGTCATGCAGTTCCCATTACAACCCAAGTAGAATTATTCCCTATGATAGCATCTCTTTCCAGTGTTTTTTTTTCTCTTCCAAGAGTCTTAATTTCTATTCAGTCACATGACCAGATTTCCACTTTTTCCCTCCTGAAATTATTTTACAGTTTTAATAGTTGTCTGTAAATTGTGGCCAAAAGCTGCCAAGGTCCACCTGCCTCAGAGCTGCCTCCAGGTGATTGCTGATGGACATGACCTTGGAAAGCTCCTCTGATTGTAAACATGGAGCCCAGAGACCCTGGATGGAAATAGGGGCCCTCAGAGATGATGCGAAGAAATAAGTGATTTTTGTGAAAACCTGTATGAATTTTGTGTTCTTTGTTCATGGTTATGACAGATAGACTCAAAGCCACAGAGGGGACTGCTGGAGTTTGCAGGATTTTGTGCCTGAGCGAGCAGGAGGAATTGAGATTGTGCCGAGGCCCAAAGTGAGGTTTCTGCAGAGGAACCTGCCAGGCTGAGATAGGGCTGAGGGTGGAACTGAGCACCAGCTCTGAGGCTCAGCGGGACCCTGCAATCAATGGGCAGAACTCACCTCTGCTCCCTCCAAGATGGTCTCTGCAAACCTCAGAGCTGCAGCTTTTCTCTCTTTTGAAGATGGAGAGAGGGAGGGGGGGAAAAAAATAAAGCTAATAATAAATAAACCCCATACATCTTCCTCCTGGCTGTGTTTTCCAAGGCTGCATCTCAATGCCTCCCTGGCTGCTGTCAGATCCCGCTCAGAGAGAGCCAGGCACAGACACCCTGCTCTTCCCAGCCGTTGCAGGCTGCATGTTGATCGTGTTCCTCTCCTTTGTTAACACAATTGCCTTCACCTTTACATAAATCAGATTTAGAGAACACATTGCGTCTCAACAGCCTTGGGACACCTCGAGGCCTCTCAGTTCAATGGAGCTCATTATGGAAATCAGCTAAATGCTGAGCAGAGAGATAAGTGCGAACTGTTTACCAGCCCCTCCACCAGATACACAGCAAGAGCTAATGGGAGCTCATTTGCAGCCTCGCTCTGTCATCCAACCCTCCTTATCTGCTCCCCCTGACTCGTCTGCAGGGACACATGCACAACTTTGCACCAGAGACCTTCCTGTGGAGCTCCTCTTGGATGGGGAGAAGGGGCAAGGAGGAGCTGGGGTTGTGCATGAAGGATCAAAGCAAGCCAAAATCCAAATACTCAGCTCCAAGCATTCCTGAAGATTGCTGATGTTCTCAGCTTTGTGGTCAGTGAGCAGCTTAACTGGAGATCATTGCTCCAAGGGGAGGGAATCCTCCCGTCTCCAGTCCTTGCATCTCTACCAGGGGTTGCTGGCACAGCAGTGAGATCCCAGGAGAATAAAAATTGGGGCTCTCAGAAGGTTTGTGGGGAGGAGCAGGAGCTCTGAGCTGTGAGAGGCTCAGGTAGGCGTTACCCAAGGTGATGGAACATCAGGCCTAAATTGAAAAGTGAAAGTAAAATGTTCCCACTTGTGGCAGTGGGGAATTCTTTCCTGGAAACATTTTTCAGCCTGGTTCATCCAGAGTTGAGTACAGGCAATCTCAGGGAAGGCAGGGATGAAGATACTCCTGCAGATGCCTTCTATGAGTGGAAGAAGGTCCTCGGATCAGCAGCTCCACTAGAAAGCCTGGGTGTACCTGTACCACACCCAGAAATGACAGCCAGCTCCAGAACAGCCTTTCCTTTTTTTCCCATAAAACATTGTTCCTCAGGATGGTGAAACTTTACAAGCTGGGGAATGGTTTTGACTTGTTCCTCAACTCCATATTTCTAAAGTTTGAGAGTTGTCAAAACATTTTGTTCTGACATTTTCTCTCAAAAAAATGCCAATTTTCCAGTTCAGGATGACTTTCCATTTCTAAATTAGTTCAGAATTATTAATGTCATGATTTAAAAATAAACAAAGAGCTATGCTACCTTTTAGCTATTTAATTATGGAGGGGAGGGAGCTGCTCAAACACCAGACGAAAACACTTTTCAATTTTTCAATGTGAAATCTTGCTTCAGATTATAGGTTTGCAAAGGTTTCAAAGATGTCAGCTTCTTGTCTTAATTCAAGAGAGGAAAGCATTTGAAGCTCTCCACAATATTTTTGAGGGAGGAAAGCCACTTTCAGCCCTAATAGACTCCTTTTATGGAACTGGCTCCTTTCAGAGGTTCTCATTAACTACTGTCAATGGTTATGATTTTTGTCTGTCCAACATGAAGAAGTCAGAGGGAGTTTGATATCTGTCCCTGACATTCCACCTTCTGCTGCAGGAGTGCAGTAAAGGTGCCTATTTTCCCAAGAATAACCTCTCTCATTAGAATGCAAGCAGACTTTCCAAACTAAGATCATTTTTCTTCCTGTTGTCTCAAATTCCAATACTCTGCCCTTTTCAAATGATTTTCAAGAGAATAGTTCAACACCAGGTTTATTTAATTTTTTTTTTAGTATTTTTTTTAACATTTTGTAGGTTGAACTGCATTTCCTCTTCAGCTCAGAAAACCCAAGCAGAACTTTTAGCTGGCACTGCTAACCCCAGCATTTGGAAATGGAATGTTATTTAAAATTCAGGACAAATTGTTTCCACTCTGCCTTAGTAACTTCGTGCAAGTGCAGAGGGACAGAGAGTGTAAAGTGAGATTTAGTTTGGACTGTAGTGTATGTTCTCTAGGTGGGTGAGCTAGACATCCTGGGAATTTTGTCTTTACATTCAGAGAGAACTTTCGGTTCTCAGAGCTGCAAGAGTGATTTATGGACAACACACATAAGGACAGACACCAGAACCCCAAAACACAACTCCCTTTGAGATGGAACATGGCAGTTATTGACCAAAATACAGCAATGCTCTGCAAGGGTGAACATGGGGATTACTGAGGAGTCCTGAGTGTCATTTGAAATGGAAAGGGAATTTAAAATGGGTGAAAACCACGTTGCCTGCATCAAAACCTTATCAAAAGGCTGGACTACCATTGTTAGTCCATGGAGATATTTGTGGGCACTCTCGGTGCTCAGCCCATGCTTTGCTGGTCCTGACAGCAGGAATGGGCACTGTTCTGGCTGCACACTTGGAGAAGAACCAGTTCACCATTCACAACTGCAAACAGTTCATATTGTTTAAGACATAATATAATTAACAGCTCTGGCAGCTGGGCTTTCCCACGTTGTGTTCCAGGAACAACCTAATTCATTTTTTGCTAGAAGTTAATTTGTATTATAAATGTCTTTTATTACTTTTAATATATCTTAAGTCAGTGGAAGTTCTGCTATTTGTCATTACATACATCTGTTTTCCAGCACGAAGTAAATTAGGGGAGAAACTACTTACCTAGTGGACCTTAAGGTAACTCCTTCCAGCTGATTATTTAGATCTTTTATTTCCAAGGAAACTTGGTTGCTCAGATTTTAGCATCATGGACTTTGGGAGCAGGAAGGAGGCAGAACACAGACAAACAACTGGATAGTTTGACTTCTCCATTTCTACCAAGCTGCTGAGCTCTGCAAAGCTTCCCTGGCAAGATGTGCAACTAAATAAACTACACATGAATAAGCAGGTGTTGATTTGAAGCCTCCTCTCCTCTACTACCTTAGGATTTGTACCCAAGGCTCATCAAAGCTGCTCTTTCCCAGCACAGGAGTTAACACCAGTTTTAGCAGTGCCAAAATCTCCAGCATGGGTAAGGCTGGGTCTAAACTTGAGATCGGTTGTTGAAATAAAAAATAAAGAAGCTTCAACCTGTCAGAATTGTTTTGCACTAGACAGAAGGGCCAATAGGACTAACTATAGATTTCTTCCAAGACTGATGTTCTAATTTCTGCAGGGTTTCATGGTGACCTTTGGTGCATTTCATGATCTGGTCCTTTGGAAAGCACTATATTACATCTCAGTCGTTGTACAAATAACATCTTGGGATTATAGCCTGCTGTTAATAAATGTGGTTAATCATCAATAAGAGAGTTTCAGCTATTATACACTGACGATGTAATTTTATACCTCGCCAATCCAGAGAAATCGGTTCCATTCCTTTTAGATTTGCTGGATAGATTTGGGGCCTTTCAAGGTTAATGTCAGTAAATCATCTGCTAATTTAAAAGAATCATTTGAGTACCTGGAGAGAGCATGTCCTTTCTGTATTTCTGAGTTGGGTTGTAAATACTCACTTGGCTTTATCTAATCTGCTGGGTTTAGGAGGAAGATTGATACTGTTGTTGCTGCACCAAAGCAAATACACAGTGACCTTGAGAAGTGGTCTATTTTATGCATAAGTTGCATGGGATGCATTAGCATCACTAAAGTCGTCAGTCTCAGGCAGTTAGATCTTCCCTCATTAAACTCCATCTCACTACCAAGTCAGTTGAAAGAAATAAAATAAAATTAGAAGTCGATGAATGGTCTTGTTGGTGGGGAGAAGGAATGGCTGTGCAGAAGCTCAGCTTCAGGGATTTTATCCCTCCACACTAGCTGGCTGGAGGCAGCAGGTTGGCCATGGAAGCCCAGGGTGTCTTCACCTGCCTTCCTCTTAACTCACACTGACTGAGTGTGGACAGACCAAATGTCTGGGACAGAGGGAGAACTCACAGAGGATATATGAGAAAATCTGGGTTTGTGATCTCTCACCATATGGAAGTCAAGCCAAAGAGGATTCCCCCCCAGCCCAATCCATTCCTGGTCCATTGTGTGAGCACATCCAGAGTGGCAAAGCTCACTGGAGGATGGGAGAGGTTTGGTTTTGTTTGCTTTGCACAATCCTTTTTTGATCAGCACTGAGCTGAGAGGAATAAATGAACTCCCAAACCCACATTCCACAAACAGGGTGAACACTTGTCTCTTTGGGCCTGGGGCTGCAGGTAAAAGGAGATGGTCTCAGTCAAACCATCCCAACAAACGCAGAGTAGTTCCCAAGTCAAAGACATGGGCTACTGTGGAGCACGAATTTGCCTTAGAGAAGTGATATCAGCTGCAACAGGACTATAAGTTAATTCTACCTTGTCCTAGATATGTCCATTAATTTTCTGTCAGTATCAGATAGACATAAATGTAAGGCATAACAAATATAATGGACATACTGTGTAATAAGACAGTCCTCCCTAATTTTTTGGGGAAGACACACAACACCTGTGGTGCCAATGGATTAAAAATTTTGTGTTTAAAGAAAAAACAACCCACCATTTAAAACAAATAGAGTACACAATGTACTATAAATTTTCTATAAACTTGTCCAATTTTTAGAATAACCCATAACAACTTCTGTGAGTTTAAAGCTGCACATTAGAAGTATCAGACTTCTAATCAGAAGGAAACCCACTCATGCCTTCCCACTGGGTACTGCAATGAGAAATAGGAATAAGAAAACCCTTCTTTTCCAGTCCTTGCTGACTCATTGGCTTAGAGGCATGGAGATTACTCTTAAAATAATTTGTTTGCAAAGTGTTGTGGATCTGATCTATTAAACTTATTCGCAGATTGTTTCAGCAGTTCTATAAACAGGATATGTAATGGAGGAATAGGGAGGAGAAAACTGGCAAATAAGGTTATCAAAATACTGTAACATCAACTGGATAAATTACCTGGCAAATGCTGCTTGACTCGTTCCAAAGTGATTGTCTCAGGTAGAGCCTGAAATCCCATCCAGGTGGGAGGAGCACATGGAGTGTGACTCCAGGAGGCTGCAGGATGGGGATCAGCCTGCAGAGGGAAAACCCAACTCTGGGCTTCTTTGCTGAAGGCAAGACAGGCTCCTTTTTTTAGGACACTGTGGGAATAAAATACCTGTTTGCCGGTGTTATTAGTCACTGGGACTGCTCATAATGTGAGAGCTGAGGTGCCCATGGAAAGAACAGACTCCAGCATTTCCCTCTCTCTCCTGGCTGAGGGATAGCAGGGAATGCAATTTGGTGCCTAAATGCAGTTCGTTTATCTCCTGCCTTTAGCCAACAAATTTATCACACGCATTAATATCGGGAGAGGTTAGAGTTCAGGGAATGAAACATTTGTTTTCCTGTGCTCTCTCTATAAATAAACTCTCCCACTTCCATGGCAGTATTTTCACAAAGCAAGTGAGAGCAGCAGACACATTAGAGAGATAGTTGTGTGTGTGGTGGGGGAGGCTGTGCATGTTAAACTGCTCCACAGCAGACCTCTGTGGCTCTGACTGCATTACATCTTCCATCTTTTTTCCCCCCTCTCTCTCTCTCTTTTTTTTTTTTTTTTGGTTGTTGTCTCATAGTTATTAGTCAGCCAGACATTTTTTATCTCTTGGAAAGATACTTTAGCTCATATCCAATGTAATCATCTCATGGGCTTCTACTTTAGTCCCCACAGGCCTGGAGAAATGACATTTCTTTTACTGATTAACAAAACAATACAAAATGCTAAGGGAAAAATGGCTTTATTCTCAACCTTTCATTAACTCCTACTGTGACTGTTTGGTCAGAGGAGTTTGTTTCCCAGTTTCAAACCAAGCTACAGCTTTTTTTTTGTTCTTTAGCCCACATAATGCAATGGTCTGAGTGAATATTTGATTTGTGACCCTGAAAGATAATAGTACGGTCTGCAAAATAAAAAGAAAAGAAGAAAGGAAAGGAAAGGAAAGGGGAAAGGGAAGAGGAAAGGGAAAGGGAAGGGGAAAAGGGAAGGGGAAAAGGAAGGGGAAAAGGAAAAGAAAGGGGAAAAGGAAAGGGAAAAGGAAAGGGAAAGAAAAGATCAATCTCTCCTCTCCTTAGGAGATCTCCTTTTTCTAAATACTCTCTTGTTGTGGAATTTCTGCTGAAAGTTCTGTCAGCAAGGGGTCAAAGCTTAAAATTTCATTACTAGGTTTGGGAGAATAAGAGGCAAATATTTATTTCTAGCTTTTTAACAGTGATAAGAAAGGATGGCAGTGACAGAAAACCCCATCAAGGTACCTTTACTATCAGTATGTGCCCTTAGAAAAGGAAAATTGGCTGTGCAGCATGTCACCACTCAGCCTCCCCGTTGGGCTGCAAGTCAAAATATTTTAAACTTTTCACACACCAAAAAAACCCCACACAACCTTCCAGAGCTTCACATGGAAATGATTAAACCATTAAGCAAGATTAAAATGTCTTGCGTGTCTCCTCAGAACTTTATCAGCTCACCAGTGTGTGTTACACTGTAATGAAAAGGTACAACAAGGAAATGGGAAGTTCGGTGTTATTGAAATAGATCCTGAAAGTAGAAGCGAAAATTCCCTCAGACCTTTTCAGAAGGACTTGTTTTGACATGTTGTTGTCAAAATCATGGATCAAACTGATACATGGGAGTGTTGCTGAAGGGAAACTCAGGGCTGAAAATGACAAGGAAGTTTTAGTTAAGTGTTGTGATTTGGATAGAAATTGGGTTTCAGTCCCCATCAAGCAGCTCTGTGGATTGAAGATCTTCCTTTCTGCCTTTTATGAATTTAAGGCTGGAGCAAAGACTTTCTTTTTCATGTGTCTAATCAATGTCAACTTACTGCAGTGGCAATTCAGTCTTCATTGGAATGATATCATCATATAATAAACTATAATTTTATACAGTTAATCATATATAGTCCCTCCAGGCATATTCAAATCTGTGGTGGTCAAGAAAGAATATTTTCTCCAGTTCATTCTTTAAATCACCATATTATTTCTGGCAGACTGTGCCACTGCAAAGATACAGACCTTCTGCTCGAGAAATAGTCATTTCTCTCCGTGGAATTCAGTTCTTATCTTTCCCAATCATGTCACTATGCAAGAGGCCAACTTAAGCCAATTAATGTGGTGTATCTGCCTGCTGGAACATGGGGTGTGAGCATCAGTCCTCTGAACAGCCCACTAAAAGTAACAGCAGGTTGAGAAGGCACCAACCTGGTGCCACCACCCTCACTGTCCATGTCCTGGATGTGGCCATCGCCTCACCTTGGTCTCCTACAGAAAAATGCTCCCCCCCCCAACTCCTAATGCAGGAGTTCAATTTTAAATCCCCTAAACTTTAGGATTAACACCCAAACCACACATCAACTCAAAGTCTGATGTAGATTCTCTTATTGGCCAAGATTGCCCATGACAGAGATGGTGTGAAAGCTGCAGAAAGGTGCTGTGTCCTTTAAAAGTGGAGTTCTCTTTGTGTGATCAGTGTGGAAAGGCCCATAGAAATAATGAATCAGAAATTAAATGGCTCAGTAAATAAAAAATGGACTTATCAAGGACACAACAACCACTGTTGGGAGCCAGAACCTTCAGTGCAACAAAAAGATTGGCACTAATGTGCCATATGCTTCATTTGTTTCTTCATTTGCAGAGGGAGCCATAAGGTTTAAGAAGGAATGACATTTATATTAAGGGAAAGAAAAAGCAAAAAAGAAGAAGTCAAGTCTCCTAAGCAACACAGCAAATAATGTTGCCAACCTTGAACAGTCAAAAATGGAGAGTCCATCATCTAAGAATCCTGGGGTAAAAAGTTACGGGAATGGCTTTTGTGCTTACTTGGCCGAGTTTTTATTTTAAAATAACAGTATTTTTTCCCCTGGACTTTGAGCCTATACAAGTTACTCATTTTATATAACCAGGCTGTCCATCACAGCTAAAAGGCTAAGTTCCTGTTTCTTTTTCCCTTTTCTCTTTTTCCTCTTTGCTTTTTCCTGAAGCTGTAGCTGTAAGGAAAATCCCAAACTGCTGAACTCATTGTAAAATTGCAAAAACACATGTCCTGGCACATATCAAGTTAGTTCTCTCACCCAAGACAGCATCTGCCTCTGTGGACATCAGATTTGAGACGTGTAAAGGTGATGGGGAGGGAAAAACACTACCCTGCTGCCACTCCAGGCCCTGCAGAGACGTGGAGAGCAGCTGGATCCACATGGATCTGCTCTCTGTTCACGTGAACCACAGTCTGGGATGGACCATGTTGTGACAAGGAGGGAAGGAATCCTCCCAAAAAAAAAAGGAGCATTGCTTGCCCAGCATCAGTGCTCAGTGCCACTGGATTGCATGAAGAGACCAGCACTAATCCTGCATCTTTCCAGGTTTGGAATGCTGTGCAGGCTGCAGAGGCTCCTGGGACATGGCTCTCACCAGACCTGGAGTGGGATGAAGGGCTGCACCACCGCAGTGTCCCAGGGCTGGATGTCCTGGTGGCTGGGTTGGGCCTGTAGCTGCCTCCTCGGAACTGCATGTCCTCCCAGTCTCATTTCTGAAGGGTGTTATTTCACTGCTGCCTCCCAGATAATGTAACTGAATCATTCAATTGAGCATAAAATAGAAATTTGGCTTCTTATCTGCTGGGAAACCAGCTTTACTATTTTCTTTCTGCAAAATACATTTTTCACTATCTTATCTTCTAATAAACAATCCCAGCTCTGCAGGCTGCAGAAATGTACTGAACACATTTAAGAAACATTTTTCCCCCCTTTCTCACTCCCCCCTCTCTTTCCCCCCTTATCCCCCCGTTCTCACCCTTTAAAACGTCTGTTTTAAAAGCGTATTTTTAAAAGGGACCCAATTTGTATTCCATCTTCCTTTGGTGAGGGTATATATTTTTCATAAGCCTGTCCTTTGCTTTTGAGGCCTCTCTCCCTTGGTTTAATTTTCATTCCTGTCTCCCTTTCTTCCCCTGCACAGAAACTGAAACACCAACTCTCCCCCCTCCCCACACCCCCCAAATGTTTTCTCTTGTTTTAAGAAAAAGGCATCCCAGGCTTTAAAACTGCCCTCCCTTCCCCTGGACCTGCCATCCAGCGCTTGCCTAACAGAAACTAAACGTGTCAGTGAAAGGTCAGCTATGAATTTTTAAAGCTTTCTATCTCACTCAGGCTGACATCAAAAGCATTAACTGCAGCACTAAATCAGGGAGCGAGGGGGGAATTAGAATATGCAACAAGTCCTGCGACACTGTGAGATTATTCAGAGGCTCCTCTCAGGAGGGGAGAAGAAGCTGAGCCAAAACTCGGTGTCGAGGCGCTGATTTCTTGCTCGTCTGCCCTCCTGCTTGGGCAATCACACCAGTGAGCTGCCTCTTGCAAAGGATCCGTGACAAACAGGGCATGGGATGAAAATTTAAGAGATGTGTCGTGCACTGGTGTCATTGCTGCAAAGAGAAAGCTGGTCCAGGAGGTGAGTTTTTGATCCCACCCTTATTCCCCAGGTATCCATTCCCCAGGTAGCCACCCCCTAAGTTAAAGACTTTATGGCTCAAAAAATGGCAAGAGTTTTTACTTTCTGTATCAAATTAAAAAGATCCGTGAAAAACAGGGCATGGGATGAAAATTTAAGAGGTGCATCACACATTGGTCTCATTGCTGCAAAGAGAAAGATGTTCTGGGAGGTGATGTCTTGATTTCTTCCTCATGTATGATTCTGTGGTCTTCTCCTCACATCCCCCAGGTGTCCAACCTCAAAGGGTCATCCCTGTGGGTTAAAGCCTTTATGGCTCCAAAAAAAAAAGGCAGAGTTTTTTCTTTCTATACCAAGTTAAGAAGGGCATTGGGAGAAAAATCAGTGCAACTCTTGCAAAGATGAGCAGCTCATGGAAGAGCTCAAGTTCTTGTGTCTGGCAGCTCCATCTCATGGCACACCTGGTTTGTTGGAGCACACAGGGTCTTCACCAACAATCACCTCATGGGCTCCACTTCCTTGGCATTGCCTTTGCCTTTTCTCGTGCTCAACAGCTGGCTGTGTCTCTGGACAGCTTTGTTTTGAAGAGAAGGAATCTAGATTTGCTGCAGAAAGGATCCAAAGCAACAGCTCCCCAGCTGGGATGTGTCATTCCTCTGCTTTCCCGGCAGGCTGGGGTGGAGTCCTCATGGTTTGTGTCTCTTTTCTGTAAACAGTGAGCTGCATCCCAAGGTTGGAGTGCACAACATCACCTCCAACAGCAGAACATGGGCCCAGCTCAAGAGGTGATTTATTATTTGTTGGTCATTTACCAGTTTGGCAGCTGAAAGCAGAACTTATCCTGTCAGGACTCCTGTGTGCAAAGCAGCCATTCATATGTTTTAGTGGGAACAAAGGATGCTCCCACTGAAAGGAAAAGTTGATTTAAAAAAACCTCTGGCACATGAAGCCTGCCTTGGCCTCTCTGCAAATCATTAAATTGGAGTGCAGGGATTTTCAGGAACATCATCTGGAAAACCTGGCACTAAAATGCGTGTGGTGTCTGGTCTGGAATCTTCCTTGGCCATGCTGTGACAGCCTGATGTGTCTTGTGGTTTTCCATTAGGCAGTGCCAGCCTGGGGGAAACTCCCAGCTGGTCCTTCTGAGCCTAATGAGAGCTGTCACCAACTGCAACGGGACAAACTCTGAGCCTTCAGCAACACATCTTTGACACTTCTCCACTGTTTCATCCCCTGTCCCTTTTCAAACCCTACTCCATACTTCACTGTCTTTTTTCAGGCTATTTCTTGATTGCAAGGATGCAATGAACAGGAATGGAGACTTCTGCTTTTAAAACAATATAAATTCATAGAAGTTTACAATGTTTCACACAAATGTGTTTATTTTTAACAGAATATGTTTGTCATTGATTTCCAATATGTGACCACATTTAGTTTCAGGTTTTTATTTCTTGTCAGCCTTTATATCCTAGAGAATATAAGCTCCCTGCCCATGCCAGGAGGGTTGGAACTAGATCATATTTACAGGTCCCTTCCAACCCAAACCACTCTATGATTCTAATATGGCATACTTTTATCTAACACTTCTAAAGTCACAAATGTATTTTTTTCTTATTGCTTTAAAAAGTTTTGAAATTCTTGAATTATGTCCTTATTTCTGACACAACTCAGGGGTGAGGGAAAGACATTCCACATTTCCATTTGGCTAAAAAATGCCAACGTAGTGACTTTTTTCCCATTCTGGATGGAAACATATCCCAATATGCCTCAGTTGAATGGAAAGTCTGTTTTCCAAACAGCTTCCGTTTCCATCTGTCCATAGTGAATCTCTGTCCATCCATCCACACAATCTTTCAGCCTTATTTTTCACCCAGCTTTTTCCCTGTGTTTACATCTCTCCATCTGCCTACCCGTATGTTCCTTGATATCTCCATTTACCCTTCCATGGAGCTCATTTTCCACCAGCAGGACATCTACCAAAGACCTGGAGACCAATCATGCAGTTTTCTGAGCTCAGAAATGAAGTGGCAGAGAGAAACTCTTGACAAAAAAAGCTTTGCATCTTGGACTGGAGAATGGTGGGGCTGATGAAGATAAAGCAGATCCTGAACTTTGGGGTTGCCTGATATTTAACATGTTTAAGGAGTGGCACAAGGCATTTAAGCAGGAGGAAATATGTGGGCATCTATCCATGCCCAGAGTGTTTCTTGCTCCTGAGAGTTCATGTCTGTGCATCCCCTAATTTCTCCTGGCTCTTGCAGTACCTTGGCAGGGGGCCTGGATTTTCCTAGCTGAAGATGGCCATAAAGCCATTAGAGTGCCCCGTGTTGTTCCATATTTAAAATCTACATCAGATCATTTCAATGGTCCATAAAGCCTCCATAAACCTGTGTAATGAGCTGGAGCAGGAGACACGGTGTCCCGCTCCTGGCACCAGGCCAGCCCCTGAAAAGGCTGTCACTGTTGGAGATGTGTTCTCTGCACCTTCAGGGGACTGGCCCCCAGCACCCACCCAGGCAACATTCCCAGCTCCTGGGATGCTCTGCCTTGGAAATGTAATCCAAACCTTCTGCTTGCACACCTTGGCTTGAAGGCAGTGGTTGACTATAAGTTCCAGCAAGTCTTCTTTGAGTCATGCCAAAAAAATGCCTTGAAATAGTTCCTACCAGCTCTCACCCACTTCAGTGATACATAAATCCTTGATCCACAGTTCAGGCCTTTTGTTGAACTTCCAAATGATCCCTTACCCCCATCCATGGGACACTCCCTTTCCATTTCTCTTTTGACTGGAGGAAAACTTGAAATTCAGCAAGTTGGGATGTATTTCATTGCACAGTGTTCCTGTGCCCTGGTGTCATTTAGAGATGAGTTCACCAATGTGAATAAAAGGACCAGGATAATCAAAAATCCTAGTGGATTTAGGAATTTGAATAGCAGTGAGATAATATCCAGCTGCATTAAACTTCTCTCAATAAACCAATCAAGAAGAATAACACCCGAATAAATCTGCACAGGGAAGAAAATCCTTACATTATAAATATTATAAATATTTTTTCTGAATTCCACTTATTTTTATTTCTTTTTTTCCTTTACATTTCCATATTCTAGAAGCTGAAATATGTGGGGCCTTCTAGTTCTTGTTCACTTGCTAAAGATCTCTTAATTGCCACAGCAACACTTTTTATTCACTTAATATTGAAAAAGTCATGTCTGTATTTGTCAGCTAAACAAATTATGTTCAAACAAAATAAGATTTAAATCTCAAAACAGGGAAAATTAGGGGGAAAAATGTCAAGTGCTTAGAAAGCAAAAAAGATCTATAACATATATATTAATGTACAATCCTACAGCAAAGGACAAAGAATATACAGGAACACATAAATCAGGGAACAACCTGAGTGACAAATGAGTTGTTTCACTAGATTGAGTATTGGTGAGATTTGAGCAGGAGCACTATGTTCAGGTTTGACACAGCATTTAGGGGGAAGGTGGAATAAATGGAGAGAATCCAGAGCAATGAGAATGATCAAAAGTCAGAAGGGAAAGACAGGAGGACTTGGGGTTGCTTAGCAGAAAAGATAAAGGGAGTAAATGGAGGTGGCCCCCTTCCAAAGAATAAAAGGTTCCAAAAAGAAGATACAAGACAAAAAATACTGGACCTGAATTGCAACAGAGGTATTTATGTGAGGTTTCAGAAAAACACTTTTCTCATTCCAGGAAATGAAGCAGTGGAACATGTTGCTTGAGAATGGTATCAGTCCCCACCACAAGTGTTTGGGAACAAGCTTAAACCAAGGTCTGGAACGGCAATAGTTGAGCTGATCCTGCCCTAGGCTGGGGAGCAGAACAGACAACCCCTTGAGATTTCTTCTGTCCATGTTTTCTGGAGGTCTGTGACCTGTAGATCCTTCCATGTGGTCCCTGCACAGCACATCAGGGGTACCTGAGATGCCAAGTGCTTCATGTTCACGTCCCCAGCCCTGCCCACACTTCTTTTCAGTTGTGACCAAATTGGGATTTCTGGATACTCTCCTGAAAGATTTGCAAAGCTCTGGCAAACACAGAGCATGTTGGGTATCCCATTTTGGCTCTGACACTTTCTAAAAACCTAGTTACTATTGAAAGTTACCATGCCAGCAGTTGTATTATTAATACTATTATTTTTTATTTATGAAGTGCTGAGTGTGTGCTAGATGATTATATGATTATACACTGAGTTACACTGGAGTTGCACAGAACTGAATTACGATGAGATGTTATTACCTGCAGCCTTTGCATGAGAATGATATTTCTCATTTACAGTAGTTTGCTCCTTCATCATGGCTGAACAGTGGCTGGGAATTTGAAGTCATTAATGTACCAGATCTGACACCAGAAAGAGGCAGTGAGGGAAATGGTACCCTCATTTTACAGATGGGGGATAACACTGGGGCTCCAAGGAAACTCAGCATCCCAGTGTCACACAACAAAGCATAAACACTCTCAAATTTTTTTAGTGGATGGTTATTTTTACTGACTTCAGTGAGAGAGTTGCTGTGCTTGGAAATGTCTTAATTCTCTTGTGGGCTCGGATAACTCGGCTAAGCTGAGACCCTGCAGCAGTGACTTCTCTACACTCGTTACATGTTACATCCAGATGTATTCCCTTTCATATCCACACCTTTCTCCCACCATTCAAGACAAAGACAGATTGTTCTTCTCCAAGACCGAGGAATATGTGTCAGATGTTCTGTATTCCACTCAATCCTTGCCACTCTGCTGCTATGCACTCACTCAGCTGTTCTAATAATACTAAATATTTGAATCTTTTGATCTCTCTTTACACAGTATTTATTCCTGCTTTACACAGTGTTCACTTATGGCAAAATTCCTGAATTTTTTGGTGGTGCACCATGGACTCCCCTGCAAAGACAGATGGAATAAACAAGATTTTAAAACCATCAACAATCAGAGAGGGGCCTCTTTATGCATTTAAAAACACAAATCATATTTTTTTTAATCATCATCTTATCAGTTCTTGTAGCTACACTATAGGAGTAGGACATTACTATGTCCATACCTCCAACTGCAGTTTTAATCAGAAGAGAGGCTGCTCTCTGGTTTAATGAAGTAAATGAGACCTCTGGTAATATTGTCTGTGTAATTGACATAGTTCTCTGGGAAACATTACACTTTATAATGAAAATACTGTATATAATTAGGATCTAATAGGAAGAAAATAGTAATTAGGCAGAATTAACTGAACAGAAGCAATCAAGCAAATAAAGGTTATTCTCTGGAGAGGACCCTTCGGGGTTCAAATGTGTACATCCTCTGATTGTAAAGAAGTCACAGTAATTAACAAGAGTCTTTTCATTGCATAAGAATAGCCCAACGTGTGTTACTGGAACGACCCTGCAAATAAGAACGTGCTATTTCAGCCCTGTGCTTCCACAGCCATTGTGGAAGGAGTTTGTATCCAACACTGCATGTGTTGGTTTTGCAGGTTATTGAGGCATCAAGATCTTTGACTCTGTTCTTGCCCCAGTCTTCGAGGACCTTTGCTGGTTTTCACTTTCTGCTCCTGCTGGTCAAAGTTTCCAGAGCAGCTGCTGTGTGTGAATTTTACAGGAACAGGATCCACTAAGATTTCACAGTAATAAGCAGATTGGACATTCCAGGAGTGATCCTTTTCCTTGGAATTATCAGAGTAAGTCCAGCCAGTTGGTTAAGCACAGTGTAGGACAGGCAGGTACACCTGGGATATTCCTGACAGGGGAGCTCTTAGCTCAGAAGTTATGAGATTGTTCTGGGCATTGTCTGCCACTTTGTGAAGTAACTTGGAGCTCTCTGAAAGCCACCCACCTGCTCTGGGGCCTGGAGTCTTGCCCAGGCACTGTAAATGCACCTGAATACATTTCAGTCCCTCTCTAAGTGCAATGTGGGTCTTGTTTCAGGTGTGAGCTTCTCAAGGATTCCCTCTGAGTTATTTTCAGAGGTTGATAGTAATTGTCAGACAAAGGAAAACAGCAGAAAACAACCAGGGGCCAAAGGGAGACTGTTTTAGTTCCTTCCTCACATCCCCTTCTCTGTACTGGAGCCAAGCAGGGACAAAGGAGAAACATCTGCTTTTTAGGTGAGCACAAGAGGCTGAAGGCAAAACCACCAATGTCCAGAGATCTGCCAGGAGAGAGCTCAGAGAACTGCATGACATGAAAGAGAATTAATCCAATACTTCTCTTAAGCAGAAACCATAAGCAGACAAAATAGATGAGCCAAGGAGCTGCTTTAAAGCAGTTCTTGTTGCTTAACAATACTCCTTCCATTCCTATCTATTTTTCTACTTTATTTATCTATGCATTGATCTTTCTAGTAAAGATTTACTACAACTATCAACATAGCACTTAGCATAAATTAACAAGAATGGCTTCATGGATTTTTTGTTTTTATTCACATAGATCAAAAGTGAAGTTCTCACACAGCTCCCAATTTGAGGAGATTTTCTTAAATTACATAAACTTTTACCAATTAATTTCCTCCTTCAATCATTAATGCTTGTGGCACCAACCACAAACTTTTCTTGTATCAAGACCTCTTATCAAACAGGGAACCATTTTTCATCTTTATTCCTTCAGAGAACATTGGGTATTGTCTCTTAAGAGGGTGAGGAAATCATGTTTCTTTAATGTGATGCCCAGTGACACCACGAGTGGAGCTTAAACACCCTTTTTTGAAAGGCATTTGGCTTTGCTGGAACAGTTGAAAGGTATCCAAAGTTATGTGAGAGACATTCCCACAGGAATGGTTGCTCATTGTCAAACCAAATTAGTTTCTTGGGATTTTTTTGTTTTGTTTTGTTGTTGGGGGTTTGTTTCTTTGTTTTGAGGTTGGGGTTTTTTCTTCCTTTAAAGGTATTTGATGAAGGTTAAAAAACAGTGGTTGGGGGGAACTTTTACAGTGAGAAATATGTTTATGAAATAATTTAATTTAAATTTAGATCACATTTTGTGCTCTGTATGTAGGACACTTAATTCTTGAAAGAAACATTTTTGTTGCCTTTTATTCAGCCTGTTGGTGAACCTGTCCAAAGAAATTTCTTTTTATAACATTGAGGGGTTACATTTTGAGTGTGTCCCAAAGAATGCTTTCTCTTTGCTCTGGAACATTTCTTTCCACCTGTTTTCCCTTTTATTTTCAGTGGAATATTCACTCAATTCACTGCAACTTTGTTGCTGGTTTTAGCCCAGATTTTTTCCAACAAAATTACCACTCCTTTAAAACTCTAAATCAGCCCCTACAAAATAATACCACCCCCTAACTCTTTGTGACATCTTTGAGACCGATATGTAAAAAAATGCCCTACAGCAGCCAAGAATTAATGTTATTATTGCTCTCTGTCATCATGGGAAAAGTCTGATCCAGACAAGTATCTAATAGCCACTTGTGCACACCAAAAGTAAGATGAAAAACCTCAGCAAGTTCAAAGTTTGTAGTCCAATTATGTTCTGTCTTGCGGGTGCTCTATAGGGGGGGAAAGTAATGTCCCTCAAACCACTGCATATCATTGCAATATCTAACAAATCCTCTGGCACTCCAGCAAGGAGTTCAAAGGAAAAGCATCATCAGCTCGAATAATTACTGCCCATATTAAGTGTTTTAATATTGCAGATGGATGTAAAAGGCAAAGGACAATGGCTCAAACACAAAGAGCCTCGAAAAGCACAACCTGGGGAAGGCCCCAGATATCCAACATGTTGTCCTTTTCCCTGTTCTGTTCTCTGCAATATTAAGCCACTTAATCTGTAATTGCCCAAGCTTACGATGCCTTTGCTTTGAACTCTCTCTAAGAGTGCCACAGGATTTGTCAGGTGTTTCTAAAACAAAGCCTACCAGGAGGCTGAGAGGTCTCTTTAGTAGCTGTGACAATGGTTTAATGGAATATAATTTCCAGCAAAGGGAACTAACTTAATATTTTCACCTATCACATAAGCAAGGCACCAGCTTGGAGAAAGGAATGAGAATTACAGCAAGAGGCAATCAAGGTGAACAGTGCTGGAAAATCATAACTCACCCATGGGCACCAAACTGAGCACAGGAACCTGATTTAGACAGGAACTGTGTTTTCCTCTCAGCGAGGACAGCTCAGCTGGGGGAAAGGACACCAGTGTTGGAGCCTGGCACAGCTGGGTGTCAAAGTGCCCATGCCAACCCTCTCCCTGCTGGCACTCAGGAAAACCCTTCTTCCCCTCTGTGCTCCCTTTGTGTTGTTTGTCTTGTCTTTCAAGGCTGAAAATTCTTTTCTACCGTGGACAGACCCTCATGTTGTGTTTGTGATAAACACATCCCTGAGACGGTGTTTGACAGAAGAAACACTCAGGGAAGGGAGAGACTTGTCTGAGATTCCCTAGGTAAGACCAAATCTCACAATTCTCCTTTAGTGCACAGTGAGCAGAATCTTGGGGCACTGTGCTCTCGTAGATGTCCCACATTTTCCTTCTGTTCCTGCTCATACCAGGCAGCTCTTACTCTCCTTTAACACATTGCAGACCTGGTGCTGAAGCCCTTCCATGTGCATAGGAGTAGATTCTGGACAGTTTGAAACAAAATACACCAAGAATATATATATATTTTTTCCCCCCAGCAAAAGTGGATGGATGATGGAGATATTTATTATCACCTATTTCTATGCACTTGTAAGGACATGCTTGTAGGGTCCTCATGTAAAACCATGCAGGAAGCAGATATGATGAAAGTGGTTTTTCCAGTCAGAAAATCTGTCAAAACAAGAGGTTTATTGGTGATGCGTTTGGTGTCTTGTGTTTCCTGTGTTCAGGCAATAACAGTCTTGCCAGCAAAAGAAAAATTTGTTATTCCCCTGTTATTTTTCCTATTTATTCCTTGGTTGTGGTGGCATATGTTGCTTCCTCTTGTGTGAAATGCTTTCCACTCTCAGATCGCTCCTCTGAAAAGGAAATCTTCCCTGTGGCATCTCTCAGGAGCATTTGCAGAAGTTCACATGGTTTCAGAAGTCTGGAGTGCAGAAGTGTTTAGTGTGACTCGTCTGCCCAACTAAATAATTGCTTTTCAGCATTCTGCAGATGCCCCACTCCTGTTCTTTGAAGGAAATATGCTGAATTATTGAAATAAGATAGAGTCAGGATTATGAAAGGAAGTTCCATCTTATGATTAAAGCATCAGCCTTGAATTCAGGAGATATACACTGGGTTTCTGACTCTGCCTCAGATATTCTGGGGAGCCTTAGGCTTATCACAAAAGCCGAGATCCATTTTTGTCTAACACAAGCTACGCAAAATTTTTAAAATTAGTCGGTTGCCAGAGCTGCTGCTGCAGTCAGGGGAGTGCAAGAGAGATCTCCAAACAGAGCATCACCCCACCCTCCAACACATGACTAAGATACATAAAATGATTCACACTCTGGAGGTGTTTCTCTGCTTAACAAGGATCTGAGTGATGACGTTGGCCCAGATACCTTCTATAGACTAAAATTAGGAGACACCCTTTGTCTCACCCTGTGCTTCAGTTTCCCACGTGTATAGAAGTAATTGCAATGCTTCTTTCCTCTGGCCTTTTGGATTTACTGGGTTCTAAACATTCCTTTAAAAGAAAAAACAAATTGTGGCCTGACTTCAGCTGGGTCTTGTTAATACGGTTCCACAAATAACACAAATATTTGTTTGGGATTCCAGTAACTACAGGATTTGACCTCCATGAACACAACATGAAACCAAGGAATGGGTAGAGAAACAGGGTTTACTTGATTAAAAATAACAAAAAACAAGGGTGGGAAATTATCTGGCTACATTCATTAAACATCTGAAGTATCTCAGAAAGGTTGGATGAAATTAGAAGAAATTATTAAAATGTCACTACAGATCTAACTTTTATGAGCCTGACTAGATGTGCAATAACTAAGAACTAGAGCAGGTTGAAAAATGTTCTGCTGGAATATTTTTTTCTGACAAAAAAATGGCATTTTGTTGAAATCAACCTATCTTGAGGAACATGTCAATTTAAGTGATTCTTTTTTTTCCTCCCTAAGAAATAGAACTGAAATGAAATGTTCCCAATAAGGTTCAACTTTATCAGAACAGAATGTTTCAAATTTTTTTGGAGGTTGAAATGATTCCATTAAAAATATTTTATGCAGATCGGTAATGCTTAAAATATCAGAACTGGAAGAAAGTACTTGGCATTGATCAGAACTAGTGCACTGAATAACCACAGATTATGGGGTTTTGAAGATATCTGTTGGAATAATTTCCTTTGCATGACTTAAAACAAAAAAAAAAACAAAAAACAACGAAAAAACCAAAAACAACCAAAAAAAACCACCTACAAGAAAAAAAACACCCAACCCAAAATCTGTAAAGATAGAACTCAAATAGTATTCAATATTGCTTCTGCTCCACTGCATAAAGTGTTTATCTTAAATGTTTCTTCATTTTGATATGTCACCCAGTGTTTTAATCAAAAACAAAACAAACCCTTACATCAGAAATATTTCTGTTGATGTGCTATAAGCAAAGCAGCTGCTGAAGATCTCAGGTGCCATGGATATATCAGGCCACAGGAGCCACCTTCCCAGGAAGAAAGATGACTCCTGTAATTCCTTCAGGGAAGAGCCTCTCAGCTTCCTTCTCGGAAGCAAATAAATCTGCTCAGTCCTCTCCATGTTGTCCTATTTAACTCACCAGATTTGTGCAGAGTCCCTTTTTTAACATACATGTAGTAGGACTCCCAGTGTCCCCTGCCCTTCCCTCTTGGCCATTCCCTTTGGATCAGGCTGGTTTCCCTCTGGAAGTGCAGCATTCTAATTCCCATCCTCCTTGCTGAATGCAGCACTCAGGCAGAAGAGAGCTCAGGCAGCTCCTGAACTCCATGTTTGACAGACTCTGAAGACTCATCTCATCAGCCTTTAATCCCACAATCCTCTAAGCTTTATCTGTTAAGACTGGGGCAAGCAGTGCAGCTTTGCCATACTTTAGACTTGTTATTAGTTTTTCATAATTTTTTTCTCAAAAGAACATAAGACTAAATCAATCTCCCAGCCCTAATATGTTGATAATCATTTTGAAATATTTAAAGCTTCACTTCTGAAAGCTTGACTGAAATAACCACCTCGTGTCTCCCCTGGTGCTCTCTTGGCTCTTAACTTGGTGTTCATTTTTCCCCTCTCAGACTTGATGATCTTAGAGGTGTTTTCTCACTTTAATGATCCTATGGTTCTCAGGTTGTTCTGTTTTCTCATGGACATTTCTCTCCCTTCTACTCCCACTTTCCAAACTGGGATTGGCTTCAAAATTTCTTTTTTATCAAAATGAGGTATTTTCATACCTCACCTTCCCACAGGCTCCGTGTTCTTTGGGTACCTACTGACTACAGCAAGTGCCCTCTACTATAATGGCTACAAGGCAATTCTCTTGTCACTTGGACATCCCTACAGCAAATCCTGTAAAATTAGAAATGTCTCCCCATATTGCAGAGATTCTAAGCCATTCCAAGGACCAGACTTGCAGCAGATCCAGATCCATAAGAGATATGCAACTAAAATAGATGTGACTGTAGCAGTACACTGGAACCACACTACTGTGACCTGCAAAATGAAAAGAACCTTCTTTGTTTCCAGAGTCCAACAAACCACCCTGTTATTACCTACACTTACCTTCTGCTGGATGTTTGCTTGCTGATCGCTCTGTCTAGATTACAACTCAACCTCCTACATCCATCCAGAGGTGTTAAGCCACACCTGCTTTGGTGTTGAAAGAAGCTCTCACAGAATTAAGCTGGTTTGACTGACCTGCACCACTGAAAAACAGCCTCTAGACAAGCTCTAATGCCATTGCAGCGTGGATTCAGTGCTGCTGGATGGGAGTGTTTACCTCTGATGTTTGTTTTTCCCTGATGTGAATAACTGCAAGATAGGGAGCTAAGTCCCATGGCACTGTATCCCTGATACAATGATAAATTGAATTCTCACGTGGAGCAATAAGAACTGCAATTGTTCAGCACCTGAGATAGGCAGGTCCCAGATCTCCCTGTAGCATCAGCCTGCTTATAGAGATCAAGGCAAGCAGAAAGCAACAAGATATTTTACAGAGGAATCTCTGCATCCCATTGCATACTAATTAGACACTAGACATGGATATATCAGGGGAAGCAGAGGGAGGAAGGAGGGGAAAAAAATCTCTTGGCAAGACAACGTTGCATTTCAATCTTTCACCTTCACTGGGTAATGGGATGTGATGGAACATTAAAACAAACAAACAGCTTTTGGTGTTTACAAGGAATGTTTAAATGGGAGATCACGAGCCAGAGGTGCTCCACAGAACATCTGGAGCACTGGAAAACAATGCGATTACGCAGATGAGTCACATTCATTAGGCTGTAAAATCTCCAGTAATGAACGTACGAAAGGGACTTTCATGTAGATTGTCATCTACAGCCAAAAAAAAAAGCACAAACCCCTAGATAATAAACTTGGCAGTTCCTTCCCTGCCCACCCCCTTTTCCTCCTCCCCTTTGGAATGAGATTCCCAGTGTAATTGCAAAGCTTCGTGCTTGCAGCTCAGAGCCCATGTGTGAGGCAGAGGCAGATCCGTGTAGGGAGCTGGCTGGGGAGGAGGGAAGTGAGGATCCGTGCGGGAGCAGCTCAGCCAGCACTGGAACAAGATGTTCAGCACCTTCACCTTCCCCATACTCCTGTCACGAGCCTGGGATGGGATACTTGTCATCCATGTGTCCCACTCTGGATGATCTGACAGTGTAGACAGAGCTCAGAAAAGAAAAGACACAATTCAAGGGGCATCTCCAAATATCTGCTGTGTGTCACTGTAAGAGAGGATGAGAATCAGTTGTTCAATGTTTCTTTGAATCAAGCAGAAGATAAAAAAAAATTAAAAGGGTATTTTCTTCACACAGTATGTGGAACTTCGTGCCACAGGACACTGTGTGTGCTTCAAATCTGCAGGAGGTTTGGTGGAAAACAAATTCATTGACAACTACTGAATACAGCAACCCTGAATCTAGACTGGAAAGGCTCAGAGCTGCAAATTGTCAGGGACAGGAAGGGTTTGCAGGCAGTCAGTTCTGTCAGTCACCCTGTGAGACTACATGAGAGATGGCACAGGGCTGTGTTGGCGTTTGGTCCAGCCCTGTCTGGCATTTTAGTGCTCTGATAGTTCATCTTCTGTGACTTGAAGACCTGAATATACATCAAGAGTGAGAACTGGGCTCTGTCACCAACTCATTCAACTGGTCAACAAAGACATTTCAGTCATGGCCACAGGACTATTCATGTACCAGCCAGGGGAGAATAGATTCCCTTAACCTGTTCTAGCACTCTTAGTGGCATCATTAGCAATCTTAGTGAGTTTTTTTTGAAGAGGACCCTCAAATATCTGGGCTACCTCCCTCAAAGCTTGGCTCCACACACGTCTCTCTCACCAGCACATCAGTAATGGCAGAATTCTCTTCAAAGCAAGGTTAGCAATAGCTCTGACAGATGTTTCAGGATCTTTTATCATATTAGAATTATTGGATGTTGTCAGCTAAACTGAAGAGCATCACAACCCTCCTTTTTAGCTCATTCTTGAACACAGATGTTTTAAAATAACTCTCTTGTGGGTTTTATGTGTTGGTGCTGCCTGTGTAACGTATCCTCACTTCCTGAAAGTCCTCATTACTCAGAGGATTCTTTTTTCCTAAAGGCCCATTTATAGAGTTGGCACCTTTTTTTCTTCATTTCCAGTAGATCTATTTCCCCCAGGACCATGCCTGTCTGGGGAGATCTCATTCAAGGACAATTGGGCTTCAAATTGGGAAATCAGACTGCTAAATCCCTTAGTTATCTTTGAAAATCCCATCCTTGAAGCTTAAGTCAGATGAGAGTTTCATCTGCTTTCTGTAATTTGCTGGTTTTCAACTCCATTTCTGAAAGGATTTTTTTTTTCCTCATGGGCAGAAGACTGTGACCTTCATAGAGAACTGAAATCAGTTCAACAGAATAAACAATAATTAAATTTACATAGGAAAATATATTTTCAATTTTCCGTTTCTGACTGAGGGTTAAATAACTAAATCATTGCAATTTCTTTATTTTCTTTGCCTTTTGAGGGAAAACAGTTACCTGAGCTGTTTACATTTCACTCACAACATATATTATATTTGCTCATTCTTTGCCCTGTGTCTGGAGTGGCACTTGAGGACTGATGAACCTGGGGATCTTTTCCCAGCTTAGTCCCTCACTGGCCACATCTCACATCACTGTTTTGCTTCTCACCAATTCAATCTCCTTATCTGTGGCATGAATTAATTCATATTGAGAGAGTGCTTTGGCATCTTCACATCAGTACCAAGCCTGCTGATAAGAGAAAATGCAAATGCCACCTGTGTTACCTGTACATAAAGGTTTGAGAGATCTGTAAGTGCTGGGCCCATCACTCCTGGCAGCACTGCTTGGAATGTTGGGCCTTGGGGCAGAGGCACCACAGCAGAGGTCACAGAATCATAGAATAATCATAGAATCATGGAATGGGTTGGGTTGGAAGGGATCTTAGAGAACATCGCATTTCACCTCCCTGCCATGGGCAGGGACACCTTCCACCAGCCCAGGTTGCTCCAAGCCCCGTCCAACCTGGCCTTGGACACTTCCAGGGATGGGGCAGCCACAGCTTCTTAGGGCAACCTGTGCCAGGGCCTCCCCACCCTCACAGGGAAGGGTTTCTTCCTAATATCTAATTTACACCTACTCTCTCAGTTTGAAGCCATTCCCCCTCGTCCTGTCACTCCAGACCCTTGTAAATAGTCTGTCTCCTTGTTTCTTGTTGGCCCCTTCAAGTCCTGGAAGGCCACAGTTAGGTCTCCCTGAAGTCTCCTCTTCCCCAGGCTGAACAATCCCAGCTGTCCCAGCCTTTCTTCCCAGCAGAGCTGCTCCATCCCTCTGATCATCTTGGTGCCTCCTCTGGACTTGCTCCAACAGCTCCATGTCCTTCTTATGCTGGGACCCCAGAGCTGGAGGCAGCTCTGCAGCGGGGGGGGTCTCACCACAAATCTCTCTCCAAACTCCACAGACTGGGTGTAGGTGGTTGCAAAACTCCTGTTCTGCATCAGCCCAAGAAGATTTAAAGAAATAAACTTAATCAGTCTCATTTTCAAATGAGGGCACATCAAGGCACACAGCAATTTAAGGGCAGAGTTATTCGGAAAGGGGCTGGTCCTTTCTGAGACTGCAGGGATGAGGAGTGATGCCTTTCAGTGTGAATGAGGTGGAAATTTGAGCCTGGTTGTGAATAGGGAAGGAGAATGGGTCAGATTGTTTCAGAATTAGGTATTTGTTTTCCTCTTCCCACAGCTGCTCACTAGAGCTTCAAAATGAAAAAGACGAGAATATCTTTTTATTCACGAAGTACGTAACTGGGACACTTCTGACGATTTCAAAATGTTTGGGACAGTTATATTTTTAGCATCAGTGAATTGAGAAACTTGTCAAAACCATCACCTTCCTGGGGAACAAACCTGCACGGTCTCAGATTGGCTGTTACCTGCATGTGTTCAAACAGCCCTTACACACTGCTGTGTTCCCCAATCCCCCACCTGCCATTCCCTATGCAGTATTAACACATTCATCACAAAGCAGCACTTGGAGGGATCAAGCAGGTCCATTCCCACATCATATACATGTACAGAATTAATCAGGAGTGTCTCTTGTGCAGGAGAACCTGGACATCTCTGTGCATTTCCTTCCTGCCTGGCAGCCAAGCACAAGTTCCCAAAACACCTGGAATTTCAGACACCTCTGTGCAATGGGCTCAACAAACAGCCCTGCACCCTCTGTACAGCAGGGCAAAGACCACAAAATCACATGGAGAGAGCCTTGGTCTCTATTTCCAGCAGGTTTTTCTTAAATAAGGATGTCAGGCTGCTGCTGGAAGAAGGTATGGAGGAGAGAGACTCCAAGCTCCGCAGGGGGCAGGGGCTGAGATTCCCACAGCCATGGCTCAACACTGCCTCAGCCTAACAGTGTCACAGTGCTCCCTGGGATAACACACTTGATGGATTTCACACTTTAAGGCTTTTGCTTTGAAAGAGGCCCAGCTTTTATCTTAGCAAAGTACAGCTTTGTAGCCTAAAAATAGTCCGCCCAAGCTCCTTCCATCGGAACAGCAGAAGATGAGCTGGCGACTCTCAATTTTTGGTGCTTCTCTATCAGAAAGATGAAACATTTTCCCTGTAATCCTCCAAAATGGAATGTTTAGGGTTTCAGAGGTTACTGGAAATTTCCCTGGCAGCTGGTCAAATATGTGATCCCATTAGAGCTCCTTTGATGAGGAAGTGTAGCTTGACTCAGAGAGAAAATGGGTATGGGAGGGGAGAGCATGTCAAAGGAAAAAGAGGAGCAGAGAGAGAACAGGAAGGGGAAAAAACCTCCATGAACCAAGAATTTTAATGCACCAGAGTCAGACTCTTCTTTTCCACAGAGGAAGACAAGAAATTGCACCCTAAACTCACATAACTGCCCAAACTCTGAGTGTGAATGAGGAAGAAGCAGCTCTGCTCTCTCTCTGTGAGGGAATAAGATCATGGGGTTACCTTTTTGTTCTGTGAGAAGACAGGGAAGGCCAAGCACTGCTTCTCTCCCACTGGCAGGGCTTGTGGCACCAAACACCTGGCAACCTGGGATTGAGGAAAATATTCCTCCTGGATGCCAGACTTTGTGCTAACTGCTTGTCAGCTCACTTAGCACCACACACGCTGCTGGTGCAGCTGAAGTCAGAACAGCTCTTTTTGTTAACAAGAGAAAAGGACAAGGAATCGTGTTTTACACGCTCCATTGTGAATCTGTGAATGGCTTCGTGGTATATAATGCCCAGGGTTTGTTCAGGGTTTGTTCAGGGCCTCAACAACCATCTCCATATCCCGATGGAACAACTTCTCCAACCAGTCTCATTAACCCTGGGTGGGGAGGAGGGTGCAGGTGCTCTGTGGTGGGCCCTGGGGCTCTGCTGTGGCCTCTTCAGCAGCCACAGGAGCTGTGTCTGAGCTCAAAACATGGGCTGCACCAGCTCCTTACAGAGGCATGCACATGGCTGGTATCCATCAGGATATCCATCAGGAGAGGTCTGTGTTCCCCACAAGTCCATCATGCTACAGTCAAGGGAGGGTCAGATCCTTCTCTAGGAGGGAGACTCAATTTCAGCAGCTGCCTTCTTTTTGTTTTTTTGCCATCAGACTTACCCACGAGTTAGAAATTAAGTTTGTAGCATTTCTATTAGAGTGACAAGACATCAAGGCTCCTTCCAGCATCATTTTTTACCTAAATGGATACTCTTCCCCTGCTCTCTGGTATTAATGAGGAGTCATTTGTCAGTAAAAGTAGGAAATGTGGGTTCATACAGAATAAAAAACTTTTCTCCCCCCTCTCCCACCTCCTTGAGGGTGGGAGTCTGACCTGCTGCCACATGTTGAGGTTATCCCTGATAATCACACCCAGCCCCATCACCTTGAGCAGAGTACACCTACATGCATTGCTGTATGTGTCATTGTCACCTCAATTGTTTTCTTCAGACTGGTACAGGATGTAAAAACCTCCTACAAATATTGGCTTAAGCCTTTGAGTTCTGAGGAGCAACAAAGTTTTTTTGTGCACTGTGCATGATCATCATTCATAAAAACTCAGCAAAGCAAATCTACCTCCCCGCTGCCTCCTTCCAGCTCTGCTGTCCTCAGGTGAGCAGTGCTGAGCCAGATTTATCCCTCCAAACTAAATTTGGGGAAAATGGGGCAGGTGGGATGGCAGCTCATGCTCCCATCACAACAGAAGCTCCACGGGGCTGCAGGGAATCAAAAGCACTAAACACTTGTATTAATTAGCAGCAAAAACTGCCGTGACTTGGAACACCCAGAAGGAGCAGATCTGAGGAGTGCAGGCTGCTCCTGCATGGTCTGTTTTTAGATCAGAACCCCAATTTAACTCAGAGCCAACAGGGTATCTCATAGCAGTGCCAGCCTGCACGGGTTTGGCTGTGCCGGTGACATGAGGAATGCGCAGAATGCTGCAAATATATCCCCAGCTTCGGGAACAGTGTGTCATTCCAAGTCATTCCAAGTGGCAAGCCCTGTTCAGCACGGATTTATGACCCCGTGGAGGCCTGCACTGCCATCTGCTCTCTCCAGCAGCCTGCGTGGAACGTGCATGGTCCATCCATCGGAGCCTCCCAGAGCGCTCCAAGGGCTGCTCCGGTTGGGAAGCTCAGCAGCTGCAGGCTGGGAAAGGATTAAAGTGGGTTATCTCTGGTGTTAAAGATGGGCTGGTGTTTCCTAGGAGGAGAAGGGCTAAACATAAGGCTGAAAATTCTCTCACATCTGCATGTCAAAATCTACCTGTGTGTGAGTTGGTGTGTGCAGCTTTTACAGTCACATCCAGCCTTATCTGTGTAAATCAGCATTGACCTCTACCCCTGTGCCTCCATCTCCTCGGGGACAGTTTCAGTGGCTGGATTTAAAACACAGAGTTTTTCTAATTGTAGGCACCGAGTTTGGGGTGCCTTAAAATACACCAGCAAGTTTCTCTAACTGTAGGCACCCAGTTTGGGGGGCCTCACTCACACCCAACCACGCTTTCACCCTCTCACACTCACTCACACCCTCTCACACCCAGTTCTATAAATAACAGCATCATCATGGCAGAAAATATCTTCTAATTAGCACCCCAGACACAGTCTCCTGGCTTGCTTCCACTCCTTCCCATTGGCACAGAGCTGGTGTCTCTTTTATTATTTTCTTGCAACATTCCCTTAAAGACCCATTGATGCCTTGTTGAGACCGTTTGCAAGAAGGAGAAGGAAAAAGAAAAGGCATCTAGTGGAAGGTGTCAGATGACAGTAGGAGATATATCATGTGCCTGCTTTTCCCTGACCTACTATGGAGCACTGCTGCAAAAACAGGTTCTCAAAACCATCCTGTTCTTCACTGTTACAGCTGGAAAAGGCCTCTTAGATCATGCAGCCCAGCTCCCTGCCTCTCAGGATGACTCCCTGGTGTACACTTTATGCTGCTTTGTCCAGCCTAATTATCCTTCCCTGCTGTTAATGAGATGGAGCACCAAACTCTTCGGACTGCCTCCATCATTCAGGGTTTTTTTATTGTTCTTCCCTTCCTGGTGGCTTGTGTGGTTGAGTTTTGAGACTACAATTTTTCAGGCTCTGACACTTTAAGCCCTTAAAGACAAGAGTGTCCTCATGATCTCGCACTTCAGTGCAACATGCAAACTGTAGCTTGAGTCTGGAGATCTTTGTGCATTGATAAAAATAGCAGACCACTTGGAAGAGACTAAATTAAGTGTTAAGGAAAAGATTTTGCTGTTCTGTGGTTTGAATTAGGGATTGGAGGTTTCTCCATCTCCACAAGACACAAAAGTTCCTGTGTATGTTTACAAACACAAACACAAGCACACACATACCTGGCTGTGTTGCAGCTTTGCCTGTTTATTTACACACTCCCTGCTGCCTGTGCATAGGTGAGCATTCATACAGGCATGAATACACTCAGTGTCACAAAGTCTCAACCTGGTAGGCAGCTTGATTTTTCTCCTCCCATTTCCCTTATGCCCAGCAGCCCAGGGCCAGCAAAAATTCTGTCATGTTGTGGCAAAGCTCTCATGATAATTCCAAAATAGTCTAAAGTCCTGTGCTGCCCTCCTTGTGCACTGAGTGCCTCTGCCCAGGCTTTATTTTACTACATCTAGCATCTGCCTTTCATTGCCAGACTCATTTCAAAATGGAAGGATTCTTGAGTCTCCTGTCCTGGACTGTCTTTTTGTCAGAGTGGTTGAGGATATGAGGTTTTGATGTGTTTCATGAAAATAAATTGTCAGGTAAGGGAGAGAGTGCTGTTAATGAACCTCAGCCCTTGATTAGCCAGCAGAGCATGCTCATGGATCAGGGATGCAGCAAATGCACCATCTTAGGAAGAGTCAGGAGTGAGTCCAAGAGACAAACATCTGGGACCAGACTCCCTTCAGCCCATTTCTCACAGAGCCATCCCCACCTCGCTCCCACGAGACTGGCACCTCAGTTCTGTCTGTGCTGGCAGGGAACACCTCTGGCACTCACAGCGAGAAGGGAGGATCCTCATTCCCAGCACAGGTCTCAGAGAAGAAAATCTCCCCCTGCCACCCCCATTCTCAGTTTCCAGATACACCTGCTTCTCCCTTGTGCCAGGAATTTCCCCACTGTCCCCCTTTTGCTCAGCCTCCTTGCTGGCCCACCTGCATCTGCCTCAGCATCTGTGTCGGGGCTTTGCTATAATTACAGTCTCCTCTGCTCCCACCCCCACTGTCTTTCCAAAATTCCTCGCTTCAGACATTCATGTAAATCTGTTCTGCAGTCACACAGTGCTTCAAATTAAACTTTGAAATGTTTCTTTTTCAGCCTTTTAACTCGTTCCTGTAAAAGGCCCATTGCAGAGCGGGGATTTCACTGGGTCAGAGAGCCCTGGGGCATGAAAAGCAGGTGGCACTGCCCACGAGAGGGGAGGAGGACTCTGCTGTCTGTGTTCAGGACTCTCACTCAGGAATCCATGAGTCCTTGAGTCCCGTGTCTGGCCTGTAAACCCTGAGCTCTTCCCAGTAGCTGCATCTGCAGTAGCAAAGGCCACTAACAGCCTCACCTCAGAATCCTTTCTTTGTACTGATAACAGAGCAAAACTTTAATTTTGACTTCTCTCTCTCCTTAAGACACAGGCAGCTTCTCAAAGTGCAAAACCTCCCAGTAACAGGCAAAGGAAGGGAAATGCCACTGCTTTACATCCCAGTGCTCTGCTAACACCTCTGAGATCTCCAGAGCTGGGACTGCCCAGGGGCAGCTGTGCCAGCCAGTGCCTTTCCCTCTGCCATTGCCTTTCACCCATCTGCCAGGAGGTGCCACTTCCCAACTGAAAGCACCAGCAAACCTCAAGCTGTTGGCCACCTGTGGCAGACAAGATGGGCTCAGAGAGCAGTGGGAGAGGCACAGGCAGCACCCAAGCAGAGCTCCCAGGCAGCAGCAGGGCTCACTCTGCCTCCAGGGCTGCCTGTCCCAGCTCTCCTGGATGGGCCTCCTCCATCCCCAGCTGAGGCAGCAGGAACCGTGTGCTGAGTCTGCTTCAGCTGGGAATTACACTTTGCATATCTTACATCTATCAGTGTAAAAATAGGATGTATGAATAAAGGGTGTTAAAATTGCCACCTCAGTCTGATTTCTCATGCTCTGTAATATAACATATGGCAGCGACTGAACTCCAAGGGAGAAGCTGGGAAGCAAGCAGAGACAAAGAAGTTGTTTAACCATTTCAGTGCCCTGGGCACACTCTGCAGTTCTGCAGGAAATGTTGGTGTGGGCTGAGAGAGGAGGCTGCACAACAGTAAATGTGGGCAGCACTGTCAGCCTCATCTGCACATCAGGCACGAGGTGGGAGCACTGCTCTGACCCCAGCAGCTGAGCTACAAGGACCAGGTTAATTGGAGAGCACCAGAATGCAGAGTCACCTCATTCACCTCCTTTCACAGGCTGGATGCTTTAGCAACTGAGAGCTGCCCCCTCCAGAGCTCAGAGGGTCTCAGAAAACCTGTCTGCACATCGCCTGTGGCACTGAGAGGGTTAACAGGAACAGTTGGGCCAGCAGCTTTGCAATAATGAATCTCATCAGGAAGGGGTTAGGACAAGGCAAATGCTGCTGCTGTTCAACTTGCAGCTGCAAATTTGAGATGAAACTCAACTCACAATCCTTCCTGCACGGAGCAAACAGTGGCAAGAAGATAACTGGGTGTGCAGAGGGAGTCTGTCACCAGGGTTCTGGGACTGGAGGGCCCTTCTCCAGCTGGACCAGTTGCAGTCACTGAGTTTTACAGGAAGTTCTTCAAAGCTGCCTAATGCAAAGATGTAACAAAAAGAGGAGAGGGCATAGAACCACAGAATCATTCAGGCTGAGTGCTGTTCATGGGGGTTCTGTCAAACTGAAGAAGGGTGGAGAGAAGACCCATGTGCAGTCCACTTCAGTGCTTGGCCCTTGCCTGTGGGAATAAGATTGTTCCTGTAACAGATTGGAAAAAAAAAGAAGAGGGGGCTGGGGACTTTGGCCCAGCACCACATTCCAGCACACTGGCTTATGGGCTCTTTAATTTCTTTTTTTTTTCCTGTTTGAGTTTTGCCTTGTCAGGTTTAATCGGTAGTGTTTGTAATTCAGGTAGCAAATTGATTTTTGAAAGTACTCTGTCCCTATTCAGTCCACGTTACCGTGGATCCTGCATTAATTATGCACTGATATTGATGTTTTTGTCAGACAAGGTCTAGTGTCACTATATTCAGAACTTGCTTCTTCCTTGTTAAAAATGTCTCAGAATGTGGCCTTGGGAAAGATACTGTGTGTCACTCTCGGGATCAAAGATAACCCAGCAAGGAAATACTCTATTAGCACTGAAATTCATGTACCTTTTCTCCCTCTTCTTCCATCCTTCTTAGAAGGAGCACGGCAAAGGTTGGTGAAGAGAGAGCGGGGCTGGAGGATCCTCCAAGGAGAATTGAGCTGTCAGCTCTGCTTAAGCTAACAGGAAGGGACAACAGTTTTAGGATGCACATTGTAAATGGAGACAAGTAAAAGCAGTAGTTCACACTTCATGGTCTGTGTCGCTGTGTCCTGGCTGCAAAGCCACTTTCAGTTGGGTTGGGAGGCACCAGGATTCCCATCCAAGGGGCATCACAGGGAAGAACTAGGCACTGTTCTTGGAAACCACCTGATCACAAACTCAGTCAACAATCTGATGTCCTTGTGAGTGGGGGGAAAAAATTAATTAAAAAAAAAAAAGGAAGAAAAAAAAGGGGAGCCATATCTCATTTGGGAATGGCATTAACAAGAGGGTCATCTGAAAGGCACAGGAGGTAATTATTCCGCTCTATTTGCTACTGGTCAGATCTCAGCTGGAGTATTGTGCACACTTCTGGGCACCAACCCACAAGAAGGATGTGGACAAGCTGGAGTGAGTCCAGAAGAGAACAACAAGAATGATTAGATGCTTTGAAAATGTGATTTAAGAAAGACTGAAAGAATTGGGTTTGTTCAGTGCAAGAATGAGAAGACTAAATTGGGAACGTGATAACTGTATTTCAATTTATAAGAGGTCATTAGAAAGAAGATGTTGTTCAATTTTACATACTGGGGAAGAATAATAACAATCAAATTAATTTCAGATGTGGGAAAAATGCTACAGTTTTGAAGACAGTGAAGTAATCAAGCAAATACATAAGGAGGTCAAAAAGGTTTTTGAGCATCAGATGAACAAACATCCACCATGTAAACCCATCATACACCTGAAACTGCCTCCATCAAATGGGAAAAAAATGGATGAATTTCTCTATGTTTCTTCCACCCAACGTTTCTCAGTTTCCATAATTTGATTTTTGGTTAGTTTGACATATTCTGGTGGGATTCTCAAAATCATTTCAGGACAGATGTGTTGGTTGTTCTCAGATGTCATTTGCACAGTGTGAGGACCACCTTGTACAACCCCCTCAACAGTCACTAATCCCTCAGCTCTGGCTTGGGTTCAGAGAATAGGTTCAGACATGAAAGTTAGTATTTAAACCATGTTTTTGTCAACTGTTCAGATTTCCAGGTCTTGAGAACTGGGATAAACCTGGTTTGTAGGTGACAGGGCAAAGCAGCGCCAAGAGACCCATATTTATTACTTATTAGAGAGGGAATCTTGTTGCGCTCTGTATCTGCTGAAGTAGCCATAAAATCCCAGTTTAATAACCATGTACCTGTATAATAAGCACATTTATAAAGCCTCCTCTGGAAGCTGGGGACTTGTGGAATATTTTGAAACACTTAGACTTACTTTTCCCAAGGAGCTTGGGCACCTGCCTGAGCATCCCCCCTTGAGACCCTCAGTCCTGGTGTGGGCCTTCCTGTCAATGAAATCTCATTAGCACCACTTTGCCAAATTAAATGGATTAAAACTGGGAAGCAGCTGGAGCACAGAGCAGTCACACTGACTGTTGCCTTAGGTTAGGCTGAAATTAGCTGGCTTCAGGCTCCCTGTTGCATTTGACATTGCCCACAGTGGCCAAGCAGAGCTTTGCTTCTGCTTCAGAGTAAATTGCTGTGTCTGGGTGATGGAGCTACTTCAGGGCAAGGGAAGTCACCTGCTGATGGTCATACAGAGCAAAAAACAACAACAAAAAAAAGAGTAGGTGTATTTTTACAAGGATCTTGAATGTTTTTTCCGTGGCAAGCAAAAAGTTTCCTGCTCCTAGAGAGGTTTTTTCATCAGGACTATTAAATGATTCACAATTTCACATGTATGCTCCTCCAGGCTGGGACTTTTATCCTGTGTGCAGCAACATTACTGCTTTACTTGGCTAGAAATTTGTATCGAGTATTCCCATCAAAGCTTGGTCTCTCCTGGCCAGATCAGCTGTTCCAGGTAAGAAGTATTAAAACTTTTATGTTTGAAGGACTCCAGAGGCTGAATTACTCAGAATAAATAAACATTCTTTTTCATGAGGTTGTGGATTTGGGCTGATAAATAGCAAAGACTCTTTTGCCATGTCTGTGGAGCATTCCAAACTGTGATACAAAGCTGAGGACAGAAAAGTGGGAAGGGAGGGGGAAGAGTAAAGGGGAGATGGGCAATATCTCCATTAATTCATCTGAGCAAAGGACAGAAAAAGAAAATGGAGCCTTTAGAATTAGAACAAAGGCTCAAAGGGACATGTTCAGGTGGCCTAAATTCTACCTAAATCTTTAAGTCCCTAAGCCAAATGTTTCTTTATTGACTAGGGATATATGAAGGTCTAAAACCACCCAGTAAGAAAATAATAAAGGCTGAGGTGGAATTTAGGCCACCTAAATATATACAGAAATCTTCATAAAGGTGGCCTTGGTGCCATATGGGCACTCCCTCACCTTTTGGCTCTAGGAGGCTGTGATCATGTCTTGGAAAAGAGCTTGTTGTGAACACTACAAGAGATAAAACATCAACCCTCTGTCTCATGCAACATTCTCTGGAACAGGGAAAGATGTTGGTCTTGACTGTTTATGCTCATCATTTCTCTAACAAGCTCCAAGTCCAGAGACCTGGTCTGGTTTGAACTTGTGTATTCTCAGCCCTTAGATTCACGTGTGATTCAGAATTAATAATTCCCACTTGGGAAATTTGAATTTGGATGCAAGCTTCTACAAGTCACTCAGATCTGGAAGTCCTGAGTGGTTCCATTTCCTCCTTAACTTAACTTTATTCTGGGGGCATTTTTTTGGTCTGTTCTGTTTCACTCACACAGATGCTTCCATGATGCTGTTGTGTCTTTTGAACCCCCCAGTTTTCCAGTTGTCCTCCAGCAAACAATCCCTCCATTACTGACAGTGATCCCTCACCTTCTCAACATGGTCGAGGTGGAAGGTTGTAATTCCAGTGAAAGGAGATGTTTTAGGTATGAGAGGAACAGGTAAAAAACTGGGGACACTCTTGTCTATCAAGGTTCCCAAAGTCTTTTCTGGGGCCTGCATTTTACCCAGCCCTTCCCTGAGCTCTGGAGGAAGAGCCCAGCCTGCAGTAAATAATTTCTCTCTGGAAGCTCAGGGATCACAGGCTGACCCTCAGTAAGAAATCATCAGTGAGCCACTTTCCAGCTTTGTTGCATCAGGGAATAAGGAGAGAGAAAATGTTCCTGAATTAATACAAACAAAGACACTCCTCTTCCCCTGGGGACATCTTCATCGCTTCCTATTGACTAGAGTTTGCAGACAAAGAGTGGGAAATTGAATTCCAGAGTCCACACTGCAAAACAAGGGCAGGGAAGTTGTGTTAGGGGAGCATTAAGAGATAAATCTTTCTGGGTTTTTTTGTTGTTTTCTTGGTTGTTTGTTTTTTTTTTTTAATGTGATGTCTTCCCCTTCAAACCATTCCTAATCCCTTGACTTTCTGTTCATGAATAGATTGAATTTTTCACTATGACATTGCCTAAAGACAATGAGCAATTTCACAACAAATGATTTATGTACTGGAATCTGGAGAGATTTTTGCTCATAAGAACACTCCAGCCATTTATCTTGATCTCCTGATATATCAGAGCCACAGCTGTATGTCTCTAAATTAACTGTAGATTAAACAATTCAAGCTGGTTGAAAAGTGTAAATGCGAGAGAAAAGCTCAAAGAAGAAGTTCAATCAATTTCCATGATTGGATTCTTATCAAGACAAAAATGTGAGCAGTTTCCATTGGCCATTTCAAGATAAACAAGCCAGGAGGTAAATAGACTCCAGGCATCTGTGAAGTTATATCATGTGTGCAAGGGAGTAGCTTTAAATAAAGCAAACAAGCTCGAGTTTCCGTCGGGGTAGGCGTCTGTGGTGCTGAGTAAAGTTAGTTTGCAGAATGTTTGGGGGTTTTTTTCTTTGCTTTTTTTTTTTTTTTCCTTGACAATAGCTGGAAGATAGAAAAGGGAATGACTGCAGCGATTCAGAAGCATGAAACATAAAACAAGGAATCAGAAGAGAAACAAAACTGGGAGCACTGCACAAAAGAGGAAGCACTCTACAACACACTCCAACTCCTTGGGAAAAGAGAGGGGGGAAGAAAGGCTTATTTCTGCAGATCTTCAAACAAGCTTTCTTGGCATCCAGGGGCAAAGTGAATGTGCAACTCAGCTCAATTTGTCTTTTCAGCTCAAGCCTCGTCTATGTTCAACTTTTTTCATTCATTTGCATTCCATGTGCAGCAAATGCACCCACACTCACAGGTCCAGAGCCCTTAATTCTGGCTACACCCATGTGAACACACATTAATGCCATTAGTTTGATTTTCTTCTGGCAAAATAATATCAACACAACTCCCCCTCCCTTGCCAGTCACTGCTGCTTTTATTAAGGTGTTATCTGGATAAAGGGCAAGGCAGGGAAGGCTCAACACAATAAATGCATCTCAACTGCTCTCAGCCTTTCAGCTTTGTGAACTTTTTTACCTTATTAAACTCTTACCAGAGCATCAGGAGAGACGTGGCCTCTGCTCGATTCAGATGCACAAAGCCATGCTCTCAAAAGCACGAGTTTGCAGAGGAGGGAGTGCAGTGACTAATTTCTCTTTGCCTTGGTGCACGAGGGCTGCAGTCTGATCTGGCTCAATCAAGTTCAGCTAATTTGGAAATGATGAGTAAGATGGAGCAAGCTGCAAGACAGTGCAAGCAGGTCCCAAAGTGGGAATTAAGGTACATAACTAATAGAGGCATGTAATCCATATCAATATGGTGTGAAGGTTGAAAGGGATTCAGACTCCAAGCACAGAGGAAACAGAACTGGAAGAAGACTGTGAGGCAAAAAAAAAAAAAAAAAAAAATCTGCCTTTTATGCCACGTTTCTCTCCTTCTTCCTGCCTTTAAAGTCACTGGGGTTTTGCACACAATTTCTACATCCCTCCAGGAGATGAGTGAGCACCACAGAGCCAGAGTTTCTCTCTGTGCACGCTGTGTGAGCTGGTTAGTGGGAAAGCACACCAGTGCCCTCCACAGGAGAGCTCCACATGGCATGGGCGTGGGGTCGTGGGGTCAGCTAGGCGGCACCACAGTATCCCAAATTATCTTACTAGGGTGGCATTTTTGGTGGTAGGAATGAAACCGAATCTTCTCTCGCCGCCAAGGAACACCCTCAGCGTCACGACTGGAGCTCTCCTTGGTCCTGGTTTCTACCCGGTCCCTCTGCAAGCGGCTGTGACTCACAGCAAAGGGGCGACCAGGGCATTCCTAAATGTTCAGCGCTTTCTCCATTGGCGAATATTCATCCCAGCTTATTTACTGCTTGCTCCACCTCTGCCCGGGAAAACCTCCCAGTGCTGCCAGCTCCTGAAGGAGTTTGGCAAGTAAAAGTTCCTGAGAACAGGGGAGACAGAAATGAGTATGGAGTTTAGCAAGCCAGCAAAAGGAAGGTGGCACCCAACCAGGAGATATTGTCCCTTCCCTTCCCGAGTACCATTCTTATTTATCAGCATGGAGAGACCAGGTCAGTACAGACCTCTTGGTAGCCAGCACTAAAACTTCAGGGCCCTAAAGCCATGCAAGATGCTGCTGGGGTGTTAACCAAGGTGATTGATTTGTCAGCCTGTCCAACACTGGGACAGGCAGGTACAATACTGCCCTAAACACCTGCACTTTCAGGCTGAGTACTTCTCACTCCAGAGTGTAGAGGTCTGGCAACACCAGGTAGAGACACCCAGAAATGCCAACAGAGATCCAGCAGTGTCCCCTCGGCCTCAATTGGTTCCTCTCACCTACACTCTGTGCTTCTGAGCTCAGGTTGGAGGCCACAGAGACAAATGGCTGAAACACATCACCAGAGAGAAGGCAAAGCAGAAAAGCTGGATTTATGACTTCAGTCTAGTTATCTTTCTGCTTTGTGTGTGGCTTTCAGGGGGTGAGATGGCCTTCATTTGGTTCCACATAAAACCTTAGCTAAGTGATGGTTAGATGCCGCCCAGCTGGAGAACTCTTCCCTGCTCTGGCAGTAACAAGCAGAGCCAGGGCACTTGGGCTGATCAGGGGTTTTATTCATATGCCAGGGCTTGTGGGTTTTTTTTAGAACTGGCTGAGTCAATTGGGCTCTGCCTGGCTGATGGCAGCAGCGTGGGACAGAGCAGGTATAAGTTCTCAATCATGCCACTGTTGATTTGGGTTGTTCCTGTGAGCCCAGGGAGCTGCTGACTCACAGGCAAAAGCAGGATCTGTCTGACTGAGTGTGGAGATACTGAGGGAATTGAGAGGTTTCTGGGCACAGTAGAAGGTAGAAAGGAACATCCCTGTCTAGCAGAAGGATTTTCTAGGCATTTAAGATTTTCAAGTAGCATCAAACTACCAGCACCGCAGAAAGAACAGCGGTAACAAAGACGAGTTTATTTAAGCATCAGCAAAATACACAGTGCTGAGGCTCTGGAAATGTTTCCCTGAAGTTCCTTCTCCTGTAATCTGCAAAACATTATTGCAATTGTCACATTTATTTAAGAAAACACCAGGTTCTGTTTACACTTTAAAATATGCAGCTATTTTTTTGTGGGTTTTTTTTAGAAAAAAAAGGTTTTATGCCCCAGGAGTCTGACTAACACAAATGGAAATAGTATGAACCTTGCCCATTAGCAAGAGGGTTTACTGCAAACACAAGCAGCACGTTACAGGAGCTTCAAGGAATTCTATTCTCAGGGTTATACTGAGGAGCAGGAAGGCAGAGATTATGTGCAGGACCAAGGTTTAGCTCAGAAAAGAGTGAACTCAGGTGAAACTGAGCCAGGCTGATGGATAAGACCTGATAGCAGCAGAACAGCAAACTCCACTCACAGGCTGTGCTGTGTGTTGCCTTATGGTGACTTGATTTAATAGGATGGTTTATGGCTTCTCTGAGAGCAGCCCAGAGCCTGGCCCAGAAGGGAAATTCTTTGAAGAAACAAGGGAAAACCTAGTTTTATCTTTTTTTATCCTTTGTGCCAGTAAATACAACCCAAGCCAAGACCATAACAGGATCTAGTTGGAAGCTGTACAGCACTCCTCCGAGGAGCATCCCACAGATTCTGTGGTATTTCCACTGCCCTCCTGGCCATGGATTAGGATGTAACCTGTGGGGCAGTTCTGGGGCTGCACCAGGACCAGGCAGGATGACTGTGGTACCCCATGGGACTGAAAGAATATCCTGCTCACCCTCTTCTTCTCAGAGTTTATGTAAAACCATAAGCAGCTCAGGGGAAACCCTAGCACTGCGTTTAATGGAATTTTTGGGGTTGTACCCTGCTCTAGCCCCACTGGAAAATTTTACTGCAAGAAGAGGGATCAGCTCTGCATCCCTCAAGCAGTGGGGCTGATCTGGGGGTTTCAGAGCCCATAATATGCCACTGGGCCCTGGATGCTTCCCCCAGCCCAGAAGGGCTGGTTCCTGGCACAGCTCTGAGCAAGGGCTCCCCACATGGCAGGGAGCACCTTGGCCAGGAGGTCGGATCTCTGGCAGGAACATCGTGCTGTGGCCCCTGAGGATGACGTGGGACCCATCTCCCCTCACCTTTCCAGACCCTGTCTCAGTGAATATGCTTTTGGTTGATGCCAGGCTTCGCTGAGCAGCCATGCCAGGGGAGCAGGAATGGACTTCCAGGCACCTTCAGGCTGGATGCATCTCCTCTCCCCAGGAATTCATTTATGGAATAAGCAGAGGCCTCTTCCAAGGCCTGTGTTGCACTAAGTGAATATATAATGATGCAGTCCATACATTTATACATCATCCCCTGCAAACAGGGCCCTATTTAGGACAAGATCAGACTATGCTTCTCCCGGCAGGGGTTGCATTAGCAATTCATTTCATAGTATAAAAGGAGTGTATGGAGACAATCATCCATAGCCTGAATAAAACACTGGAGGAGAAGCCAGGGACCAAGGGAGGAAAAAGATTTCTTTGAAAGGGAAGTAAAAATATAAAAATAAATTAAAAAAAAAAAATACAGCTCCTGGAAAAGCAACCCAAGATAGGAAATCTGACCTGTTTATTATTCTGTATTGATGAAAAGAGAGGAAAAGGGGGAATAAAGAATATAGTTTGATGAAAATAGGACTAGTGAACTCAAAGAATGTAAGAAACAAGTTTGGGAAGGAAAAGAGAAGATGTTTTGAGAGGCACATAGAAATGCATGTGTGTGTGTGTGTGCATGTGCATGGAGGTGATCAGAAAGAATCTGAAGTAAAATAAAAAGATTTAGAAATCCTGCCTGTTATAAATTGTATTCTGCCTCCAGGATATGCAGAATGGAAGATGATAAATCAGGGAAAGTATAAACGGGAAGGTGGAATATGGAAAAGAAGGAGCGAGAGAAGAGACAAAGGAAAGGTAAATTGAGGACTTGTTTACTTTCTCTAACAGTCCAGACCTTTCCAAGGTGCACGTGGGATCACCCAGCCAGCCAAAGCTTTCTGAGACAGAATGAAGCACATGCCCGCAAGCATCATTTGTCTTTTTCTCTATTTAATGGCCTTGTTTACATGAGGGCCAACGATTTCAGATGGAACAGCTCCTGTGCTTTTAAAATTGTGGCTGCCTGACAGGAGAACAAAGGTCCCAAGGAGGGGAGTGCTCCACAGTCTCCTACGTGAAGCCTCTTTGAAACCGAATAAAAAGCACAAAAGCAGACCAAAGTCAGTGATAATCTGTCCTAAATTCCCCACATGGCATTTCCCTGCCCTCCAAGAGGACTCAGCCCTGCACACTAAAACACTACACCAAAGAGCTTTAACTGCTGGCTGAAGTGTTGGAGCCACCTGATGCTGCCCCGTCTCTGTGCTCAGAGCAGCTTCAGTGTTTGGCCATGTTTGTACAAACCCTCCTCCTGTACAGAGAGCCTGAGAAAGCATTAAGAGCAGATCATTCCCCAGCCCAAGCCTCCTCTTCTTCACCATGCACCTCCTTAAAAGTGCCTGTTAGGATCCCTTAGCAAACCATGCTCACAGTTTTCCTTTTCCTTTGTGTCGAGTTTCATCTGGTCAAGGGGGCTTGAGGCATGTTGTAGGCAGCAGCTCTCCCTATTCTCACCCCTCAAGGAGCAGACACTTTAAATATGCCTAATAAAATGTGAAGGGACTGGAACCAAAGGTCTGAGTCTTATATTGCAACCACCTGTGTCAGTGTGGTGTTGCTTCTTGGCATGCCAGGCATTGCAAGGGGGACCTCTCTCTTCCAAAGTCCCTCTTCCCCAGGCCAGAGCAGATGCCTGGTTTATGACACAACTCCTCTGCTGGGTGCACATCAGTGCTGGACAGCAATATCCATCCTTAAACACTGTGACCTGAGTGAGTGTGGCCCAAGGTTCCCTCCCAACAGCCCACAAAGAGCTGCCCCCTCCCCATCCAGCTCCATTTCTATCTGGCCCTGGTTGTTCACACCAACGAGCCTTCTGAGAAAGCCACTAATTAAAGGCATGTGATAGTTAAACTTTTGCTAATCAAGACAAATGAACGAAGCCTCGGGTGTGTGATAGTGGAGCAGGATCCCTCCTTCCCCCACAGTAGTCAGCCTTCAATTACAAGGCTCAGATATTATCATGAAATATTCCCCCTGAAGCCCCATTCCACAGCTCCTGCTTGTGGTTCTCCTGGTTTGTGGTGTTTGTTTACCACTGGGGGGGTGTTTTATCAGCAGTGTGTGCGAGTGTATCCAAATGTTAACGAGCCCATTAAGGACAGACAGGATGCAATCGGACCAGACACTGATGGACTGGCAGCAGGACAGGCCAAAAAATCCAGGGGAAAATGTGTTCCTTTGCCCAGTGGCAGTGACAGATTTAGGAGAGGAGCTCCAGGGCACAGGACATAGTCCAGACTGGGAGCCTGCCCCAGAAAATTACTGAGAGTGAACCAAGGGAATCACTGCCTCTTTTTAGAAGCCTAAAAATAAATAGGGGGAAAATTCACAGAGATGGAGGTTTGAACAGAAGGAGTGTTGGGCCCTGTTTTCACCCTGTTCAGAAATCAAAGGACTTTGCAAAATGCAGATAGCATGAACCAAAGCAGAAACTGAGCTACTGAGTTGGAAGCAAACTGTCCTGACCTCTATTACACTTCAGAGTTGTTGATTTAACTGCTGTATTTTCAAACATCTAATTTGCACCCTCAGGTCACCAATATAAAGCTGCCAGAGGGAGGCAATTGGAAATAAAAGAGCAGTCTGGGTTGGAGGAGAGAGGGAGAGAGTTAGAAAAGTAGCAAGACTTGCTGTAAACTTAAAATCTGCTGTTGTGTGTGACCCATGTTGCTGCTGCTGAATCAGTGCTTGCTTGGATTTTTTGTTACAGATAACTTACAGATCACATTTTTACGACTCCAGTGTTTAGGGAGAGAGCAAGGAAGTGTGTCCATGTAGCCAAAACCCATCCTGACCTTGTTCCAATGCAAGGTGGCTCCTCTGCCCGCCCGGGACCTGGAGCAGGTTCATCTCCCAGCACTGATCCAGCCCAGTCACATCCCCTGTGCTGGGACATTCCTTTCCCAGGGGGACCTACTGAGGTGTTTGGAGGCAGTGGAATCACAGACAGAGCAATCTGCTTGTGTTGCTGCCTGGCAGGAGGAAGCAAAATGGCTCTCACAGCATCAGGTCTCCATGTGGGCACTGTTCTCAGCAAAACTGTTGCTTCAGCTGCTTGTCCCAGCTTTAAAGCTGTGTGTCATCCTGTTTGGAGTTTACCAGAGGATGGACCTGCTCATCACTGCTGCTGGTTCCACAAACAGCTTGGTGGCTGTTTGACAAACACACTCAGTGCATATCTTGGGCTCTGGCTGGTCCGTGGGCTCTCTGGTTGTGAGCAGCCACTTTGTTGTCAGTTATTTTGAGATCAATCAGACAGTCCCTCCTTCTCTCAGATACCAGATCATTCACTTTTCCTCTTTTAACCCTCTGCTGTGGTTTTGCATGGAAATGAGGGCACTCGTGGGGGCATGGACCCTTGTCCATCTGAAAGACAAATGGCTAATTAACTAAAAAGAGAGGTAAAGAATGATCTATCAAATTGTTCTCCCAGTTTTAGGCACCACACTGACATCCTGAGTTTGAATGAGCTTAAAAAAGGGATCTTTGTTTTGGAAGCAATTGAATGGAGGCAAAACCTCCAAGAAGTTTTGAGGGAAGGAGTTCTTAAGAAGCCAAACAGCAAGAGATCCATCCCCGTGCTGTGCAGATCTACATCTTTCACTACACCTGCCACAAAAGGGTTTTAGGGTCTTCTGAAGAGAGGCATCACTTTAGGACATGACCACACATCTTCCTGGAGCTTCAGTCCCATCACTGTGGTGCATCACTGCACAGCAGGATCCTGGAGACTTCCAACTGCACATCCAAGCCAGCAGCCAAAAAGAACAGTTAGTGCCACTAACAAAAACAACTCTTTGATCTCCTTGACATCGATGCAGCAAACATCCCACTCCAGTGCATTCTTGCATAAAAGAGAAGCTTCTTGCTGCTCAATCACACTGCTTTTAATAGCTTTCTGAATGCAAACATCCTCAGCTTTTATTTCAGTTTAATCTGCCAATTTTTCTAAGTCTTTATCACACTTTATCAAACAGTGTATCAGTGTGAGATATCCAACCCCCTCCCCTCAGGCACCTCTGAAATTGAAATCCCAGGAAGACAGCAGCTTCTTTCATATTTTAATTATTTTAACATTTTTCTTTAGTGGCCTCAGCATTATTATGACTTGTTTTTCTCTCTGGAACAGGGCTGTGATCCCACACTGGGTGGGAAATTTGTTTGTCTAGAACAAAATAGCAGAATGCCTCTAATGCATTAGATATGGATTAGAGAAATTGTGTTTGGAAAATACATAATCTCTTGGTAAAAGGGGGAAAATAAAAAGCCTATTTCATTTTGGCTCTAATTTGGTTTTCCCCAATTATAATTTTTAATGAAAAAGTGTGTTTTAACCACATGAGTGCTGCCTAACGTGCCAAGTGTTAGGTATAAATTGCATCTCCAATAATGTCTCTTCATCCTTTACCATTGAGGGCTCTGATTCAGGAAAACATTTAACCACATGTTTAAATCCATCCTTGCTGTAGAAAACACTCATGCGTAGAATTAACTTGAGGTATCCTGGGACTTCTTCTTGTGCTTAAACTTTGAGGCGCTGAAATATTTCTCATGTTTCAGGTTGTCTCATGATTTATCACCATGAGATCTGGTACATAAGGCATTTAAATTGACATCAGGACTCACAGCAATTTTGTCAGGTGTCAAGTTGACCCTAATGTGGAATCACAGAATGGTTTGGGGTGGGAGGGACCTTAAAGATCATCTTGTTCTGACCCCTTCCATGGGCAGGGACACCTTCCACCAGCCCAGGTTGCTCCAAGGCCAGTCCAACCTGGCCTTGGACACTTCCAGGGATGGGGCAGCAACAGCTTCTCTGGGCAACCTGTGCCAGGGCCTCCCCTCCCTCACAGGGAAGAATTTCTTCCATATATCTCACCTAAACCTGCCATCTGACAGTTTAAAGGAACAATCCATGAACACAACATGATGCAGGCAGAGTAGTCACTGCAGCCCAGATTCCCTGACCCTGCCATGCTGGGTGTTCGTGGGCAGAGGAGCAGGGCTCCTACCCAAGCACAGAGGATAATCTCCCTTATATTAGGATATCTTTAACTACAGGCTGTTGTTCTCCACAGTGTCCACTTCTTGGCATTACACCTGAGGAGGACAGACCTAATTCACCAAGTCCCTGCCCTGTGCTGGGCTCAGACATTGTGGGAGCTGATGGTCAGGCCATGATCTTCATGCTGTGCAGACATGATCCTCCTGCCTGCAAAGATCCAGCTGTTCCTAACACCTCTTTTGCTTTCTGGTGTCTGAGCCCTGGCTTTCCTCACCCAAGGTGAAGCAGAAGGGATCATGCTGGGTTCAGCTCCCAGCCCTGTCCCGATCTGAACACTGCTCTGGTCTGACCCCCTCCTGGAGGTTTGTGCACTCCTGTTCCCATGGCTGAAATTCCCTCCTGCTGCTTCATTAGTGAAGCCACACTGCTGGCCCACATTTATTCTCATGCCTGACAAGATGTGCTCAGCAACCCAACCCTCCATCCACCATTCCACCCATGTGACTGTCTCGAAACATCCTTCAGGTCCTCGGTTTCTTAAGAATCCATATAAAATAAATAAATAGAACTAAGAAGTCACTCCTATTAGGCAACTGGTGTTTTCTGGCCCCTGGGGCCCTCCATGAGGCAGCTTTGCTGAGTGTTTCTTGTGAACACTTTTGAGGTTAAGTGTAAAAGAAATTGAATTTCAGCTCCTGAAGCAGCACATTGCAAGTTCTGTCATCAAAGATCACTGCAGCCCTTGGACTCCAAACACAGAGGGAATCCAGTGGGACTATGGAAACAGCAGGAGTCTGGGAAGAAGGCAGATCCATGTGTGTTTTCTCCTCCATGTGCTGGTATAAATGAGGAGGTAGAACTGACACATTCTGGACTTACATGTTTGCAAACCTGGGCAGGAGCATGCAGAGAGGTCTGGGCTCCTCTGGGCCTAAGTCCTGAAGGAACAGGGCAGTTTCCTCCAGTTGGTTCATTTTGTTTTGGTCTTCAAATGTCACCACATTAATTTAGAAAGCCTTTGATACCTGTCACAATGAATTGTTCAAAAATTGTCCTTGTTCAAAAATTCCAGTGTAATCTGCAGCAGTCCTTTCCTTGTCCCTTGTGCCTCCTGAGCTCTGCCACCCTTGGCCCAGGTCCTTTGGTTCCCAGGTCCTGGAGCAGCTCACCTCATCTCATCTTATAGCAGCTGGAGTAATCCAGAGCAGTTCCTCTTTCCCAGAAGGTGGGATCTTCACCATAAACCATGTGCTCAGGAGGTTTCCAGAGCAGCACTGCACTCCTGTCCTCCCCCAGGCTTGTCTCCCTACCTTCTGGGTTGATTTGGAAGATCTGAGTCTCAGCATTTCTCAGGCTCTGCTTTTAAATTCCATTTCTCCAATTTTCCAGCAAATTGTTCCATCTCACAGAGCTTTTCCAGTAACCAGGCATTGCTGGCACAGAGAGGCCAGACCCATTATTACTGTATTTGCTCTGCACCCCAGCCCCTCCTTCCTATCCAATAAATCCATTTGAGAGCAAGGGTTTTGATAGACACTTTAATAGAGCTCTCCTGAACCTGACCATGTTAATGATTTTGGGGGGAGGCTGGCTCTGTGCCAGTTCCTGCAGCTCATTAATCCTTTTTTTTTCTTTGTTATGAGCTTCATCTCCTCCTTCTTCTTTCTATCCCCCTCTCCTGCATGGGGAAGGCCTATGCCCTGGGCTGCCCAGCTTCTGGAGACCAGACCTCAGCACTCAGCCCTGCTCATGCACCAAGATCCACTCTCAGAGGACACAAAGACTCCCACCAACCTGGCAAACCCCCTCAGCCCCTGGAGAAGACAGGAATATCAGCACAGTTTGCCTCTACTGTGTGCACTGTTTGTTTTGCAAAGCTCTGGTTGTCTTGATCTGGTGATGGAGAGGGGGGAAGGGAAGGAGATCTCATCTTCCTTGACAGGAAACCAGTGCTGAGCTGTGCACTTCTGATTTTGCTGCCTCAGCCACCATTTTCCAGCTGTGGTGTTTGGGGAACCAGCTGCTGGACTGTTTCCCTGCTGATGAGCCCCTCTAATAGTGTTTTTTTCTTCATCAGGAGGAAAAGCAACTGAAATTTTCAGTCAAATGATATCACAACTTCTCTCTTCCTACTTTATCCTTCTGGGAATGTCATGATGGAGGAAACAAATGACCTGGGCTCAGGATGCTGTACAGGGACCTGAAGGAAATAAAATTTGATTTTGAAAGGATAAAATGTTTTGACTTCCATGATGGAACAAGCAATTGTCCATGGATTTGCTGTGCTCCAGAAATGGAACTTCATGCTAAAAAGAGATTTTATGGAGCTCAAGCTATTATCTGATGATGGAGAGCTCCCAAGCCAGCCCTCATTCTCCAGCTGGCTTCCTAGCAGAGTTGCTCTGATAGTGTAATATATCCTGGTCATAAGTATTGAGATTCAGCCATCATCAGCCAGTATAACTTCACATACAAGCCAGCAGCACATAGTTCCAAAGGTTTCTCCCACACCAATTAAAGGAGATGCTGGAAAAGCACTGGAATCCCATGAAAAGTTTCTGCGGTTGGAAACATCTTCCAAGGAGGAACTGGAAGTTGCTTCTGCTGTCCTTGGTGCAGGTATCAGGTACCATGATGGTTTCCTGGTGAGCCTGACAGGGCAGGAGATTGGTCACATTCCCATTCTGCAGGAGCACGAGTCCCACCTGAGTGAGTTATGGTACAATGACCAACTGGGATCTGCTTTTTGTTGTTTGTCCTGAAAAGCCATGATTGTGAAAACAGTTTCACTAGCCCCTTACACACCTACAGGTGTGGTCCTGGACTTCCTTAAGATATAGTGTCCTTTCTTGAGCACAAGGAGTTTAAATTTAGGTAAATAATTTTGTTCCCTTTCTAGCCACCAAGGCTGTCCTAACACCAGATGTAAGCCCTGCAGTTACACAGAGACTAAACAAATCCTAGGCAGCACCAACACAAGCCCTCAGTGAGGCTCCACACCAAAGCACTCTGTGACATTTAGGAAGCAATCCATCATGGTATTATGTACACAGCATTTTTGTTTTCATTTCCACAGTGCCTCTATATAGCTGTCACCTGTGTGAAGTGTGTGCAGCAGTTGTTTCCACAGTGTTCAGCAGTGCCACAGTGATTCACCTGCTCCAGGACTTCAGGGGTAGTCCCTCTAATTGGAAGAAGGGAAAATCTCTGTTCCTGTAGTTATTGGAGTTATTTCACCACTGAGTTACACTTACAGTTCCAGGTTGTGCTGGGAAACAAAAGCCTGTGTGTCAAAATACAAGGCGAAAGGAAATGCAGTTTTTGCAACCAGAAGCCTGACAGTCCAAGCACCCATTGAGATGATCAAGGATGGACTTGTGAGTCTGGGTTTAGGTCTGTGGCATTTTCAAGTGTGCAGTAAATTTCCCCAGTAGATAATCCACTTAGGGTGCCTGTCTCCCTCCATTCATCATTCCTGGGCTCCCCTCTTTGGTATTCTGTAGGTAATTGCCACACATGCACTTTCTGCCATTTCCCTTTCCAAACCACATTTCTCATTCTAATTAAAGGAGAAGGGTTTATGGTTAGTCATGGTTTTGTACACAGAGATCTTTTCACTGTGGTAAGCCACAGGGTGAGATCTGCCCTTCCCAACAGGTTTCCTGCACAGTGAAAGGATGAGAATTTTAGGTGAGGAATCACCCAGGTCCTTATACAGACAGATCAGGAGTTTCACCGAGCTCTCAACAACCAGCAGACTTGCAACAGCTGTGACTGAATCCTTCTGAGCCCAGACCTGGTGCAAACCAACAGAAACTCTGCTAACCCCAAGTGATATCAAGGCCCTAATCTCTTCCAGTAGAAGAAATTTATAAGCCCACTCCACAGTCCAGCACCACTGCTTCGTGTATTTACAGCAGATTTTTGCTTGTTGTTGAGGTTATGTCTTCCTTTTTCCTCTAGGAAAAAGCTATTCTCAGACATTCTGTTCTAATAGAGAGAAGTTAATTCAGGACCTATATCTGGATTTCCATTTTCACATTACAGTTGGTCTGGTTTTGTGTTACTGCCCCAAGCACAGTGCAAATTCTGATTATGCTGCACCCACGGGGGCAGAGTCCCTTTGGTTCACACAGTCAGCCTTCCAAAGGGATTCACAGTGCTAATGCAATCCTATAGGCAGGTTTAAACATCCAGGGCATTCCTGCAATTCAGAGCAAAGCCAGCTGTCACCTGCAATAGCATCTCTGGGCTGTAGTGAGGGCCTCAGGCTGGGTCAGATTCTGCCGGTTTTCCCACAGATCTGGAGGAACCCTGTTGATTCCATTGAGGCTCAAATCTGTTCTGCACTGAGGCTCACAGCAGAACTTGGTCCGTTCTAACTTCTGCTGGCTAATTCCCCCTTTTCTGTTCTCCACAGTCACATCACTCTTTTGGGGATCAGCCATAAGGGCTGGATTTGTTCCAAAGCACCTGTGGAATTTTGATAACTTCAAATATTGCTAACTTCTCATATTTAAATATACAACTTACAGATGAGGGCAAAGTTTAACTCACTCTAATCAACGATGAAATGAACCCCGAGCTCACCATTACACTTTGAAAGAGGGTCTTTTTTATGCTGATCATTAACTGCAGCAGGGATATTCCTTCCCAGAGATTTGTTATTAATGACTGCTGAACTTACTGATTTCAATTAACCATGTTACGTTTGTATTGAAATACAGTTGGTGCTGCTCCAGGGAAATATAAATACTGAAATGAAAGCTGGTGCCTCCTCAGTTAAAGAACTGCAAGAACAAACAGGATGTGCAGCACCACTGTAGCTCTGCACAGTATGGATGTACTCTCTTTCTTTCTATTTTTTCTCCCCTTCCCCTTTCTCTCTCTTTCTCTCCCTCTTGCTGTTGAGAGCATCTCCCCTCCCTGCAGCCATCTGAGAGTGCTCCCTGGAATGGTGATGCCCCCAGGGACTCCCAGCCCCTTGGCTCGGTGCCTTTTGGCTTTTGAGATGTTGGTGTCATCGCTTTCTGCCTCTGTGGCCCTTTTCTCATTCAGGCCACGTCGCTGCTGGGGGACATCCAGGGCTAAGCCACCAAAATGGGATTGCACAAACCCTGCACATTAATTAGTGCAATGCATCTCTCTGCTAGGGAGAGAAGGAGGGGATTGTTGCTAATAGCAGACATCCTGAAGGAGGTTATGCAGAGCTGTGGGGTTCACAGAGAAGGAAATGAGGGGGAATGGCCCAGCTCTAGCCTTTTTGAAACTAATTCCAGGCTTTGGAGCCTATGGAGTTTATCACTGAGGGTCTCCTGGCCTCCATCTCTTCTCTTTTCCTGCTCAGTACCTTGCACTGCTGTTTGAGATCCATGCCCACACTTCTCCCTCTCCTCTCATCACTCAGTCTCTGGTGTTCAGCAAAACATGAGTCAAAGCCTTGCTTCCTACAAAAAGCCAGCACTGGAGCAGTGTGGGCTGGGCCCCGCAGCAGTGCAGGAGGGGAGAACTGTACTAATCTCCTGCCACCCCCAAAGAGATCCTCATTTCTGACAGCTGCACTGGCACTACCTGTGAGCTGTGGCTCCTGGACAAGGGCTGGAGCACACAGATGTGGGGCTGCCCCCACACAGCCTTACCCAGAGAACAGGGCACCTGTGCATGTACATCAGGTCCCACTGGCTTTAAAGGACTCTGTAATTACTCTCAAAGGTTCCTATTATGTGCAAAACTGTCATTAACTCCCAGTGGTGTGATTGCCCTTTATTGATAACACAGAGCTCAGCAATCCACAGCCATGGCTTATTGTGCCTGTGCACAGTGGAGGGAAATGAACCTGCCATCCTTCCTCTCACAACTGGCTATTAAGGTGCAACACACATTGAAGGCAACACCCACCCTGAGCTGTGAAATCACTCACCTCTGTCTGGAACAACACCCACCAACTCTGCTTAACTCCTTGGGCACCTCTGAGCCACAGGCCCAGAGGGGAGAGCTTGGAGGGGATGGAATGGTTTAAAACCCAAGGACCAAAGCCCTGCAGAACTTCCTCAAACACCTGTGTGAAAGGGAGAATGGGTCTCAGAGGGGTGACCTTAAGTGAATCACAGAATAACTTAGGTTGGAAGACACCTCAAAGATCATTAGGTCCAACCATTAAACCATGAGATTCAGCAAAGGCACCGGGCAGATTTGCACAGGCTGAAATCCAAAGCTCTGTGGTCACGTGCAGGCTGGTATCCTCATAACATAAAAACATGAAAGTGTTCCCTCCATAAATGCTTCTCATCACCTTTAGGTGGTGAAGAAGAGCAGCTTCAGCAGTATTTTTCACCATCAGCCTTGGCCATGTTTTGTGTCTGTGGAAGAGCAGGTGGGAAAAGGCAGGGGAGAGACTGCTGAGACACCAGGCCTTGCTGGAACCATGTCCATCAATCAAGAGTACATTAAAACCTGATTTGATCCCAGCTTGTGGCACATACTCTAAGGCAGAAACCACAAAGCATAAAATAGAAATCAGGAGCAGAGGCCGCTGGGTTTTGTTGGAACATTATTGTTTGGTCTTGTTTCCAGTCACTGCATCTGTGTAACAACATCACTTCTATACCATGTAATTAGACACCTAATTTATTAAACAGCGACTGTAGTAAGCAGTGAGTGGGAGATACACTTATCTTGTGACAGAGGAAATATGTTATGGGGGAGTGGATACTTTTCTGACTCAGCCTGAGCTGCTTTCCAACAGGAAGAGCCCTTGAGAGGAAAAGGTTTTCTTGGTGCAGATTTTGGACCAGCCTTCAGGAGAGCTGGAGTTTTCTTGTGCTGCCCTGCCAAGGTCTCCTGGTTGACCTGGGTCAAGTTGCTCGGTCTTGCTGCCCCTCACTTGCCTTCTGCAAAATGAAAATAATAACCTGACCTGTCTCCCACATGTTACCTGGCTCATTCTGCTTTCCTTGTCAGCTTCTCCAGGAAGAAGCTTTGCATCTTGTTCTGCTTCTGTCAGGTTCTGAGCACACTCTGCCCCCACACCTCTCCATGCTCCCCAATAGTAAATGTCTTTCCTTTCAGCAAGGTCACAGCAGCCAAATTCACAGACTGCCAGAAAAAGGCAGCGTATTCCAAGGTTTGCATCTTCCAAGGTGATAGTTGGAGAAACAAAGTAAATGCCATGGTTCCAGATCCTTGGGAAGAGATTGCCTCAGCGTGAAATTCAGCCAACAACAACAAACTCTTTCTGACAAAGATGAAAATGATGATAGACCGCTCACGTGCCTGTGGGAAAGCACAGGAGACCCAGGTCTTCCAGGCTTCTGAGCCTGAGGCTGGAGGAAGTGTTATCTCTTTATTGAGGCCTAATGTACTGACAGCACTACAGGATGTGGAGCAAATCATCCTCCAGTGGTTCCCAGTAAGCCCTACTGAACAGCTGGTCTACCAGGCTCTTTGGCTGGAGCCCCCAAAATTTCATGGATGGTTTTGCACTGTGCTGAAGGGATCTCAGGAGGATGCTGACACACGGGAATGCTCAACACCCACAAGAGCTGATGTGGGTAGGGAGAAAGGTTTGTCCTGGGTGCATGAGAAAGCAAAGCTCCCTTTGATCCTGGGGTGCTGGAGGATATTCAGAGCATAAATCATTCTCATCCATTTTTCCTATATCATGTTAGCTGACCTACATGGTCACAGCTGACCATGCTGGGTAAATAATCTAATGTAATTACAGGGTAAAGAAATGGCAAATTCTCTTCTAAACCAGAGTAGAGCTTGCATCTATTATTTATTAGAGGCAACCAGCAGAAGAGAGCAGGTTACGTGGTAATTACTTTTTGACCTCCTGGAGGTAATTGCATAATCATTTGCAGAGAATTGCTATTACAGTTGGGTGAATCCTGCAAGCCATTTTATATGAACAGTCATTTGAATTTTTAAACCAATTTCCACCTAACTATGGAGTTCTGATAAGGTCGTCCACTACCTTGGTGTCTGAATGGCTTTTCTCCCTGCCTTTTTTGGGGGCTTTGTGCTCTTCAGATATCAAAGTAAATGAGCTGACTGGCAGCAATACTCACACCTGCTTGATCAATCACCCACATAAGCTCAGTCCAGCCTTTCAGTGGCTGAAAACTGCTCACAGGTTTCAGTTGTGGGCAGAGAGGTGCTTCTGTTTCTGCTGATACTGTCAATAGGTCTGTGGAGTTTCTCATCTGGAGTGAAAATCAAACTGCTGAAGTTTTCCATGAAAATGCAACCTCTGCTGTGGTCACCTCCCCAGGACAAGCAGCCTCAGAAGTCAGATCCAAGGATGATGGGCTTGGTTTGCCTCTACTGGATGCCCATCTCCAGGAGCTCAGAAGCTGGACTGCCAACACAGTCCAGTTCCTGCTGTTCCAGCAGGAACGATCATCGAGTCCAATGGAAGCTTTCCTAGGTTTGCCACAGCTTTAGCTCCATCCTGAAATAGAGAATTGTAACACATGTGATGCCTTGGCCTCTGGATCTTCCTCTCTCTCTCCATCAGCCAGAGAGGGAGACAAGAAGATGAACTCAGAGCAGACAGCCAGAGTGAGACAAGACAACCTCACTTTGATTTCTTCTTTAGTCTTCTTTACTTCTTCCCCCAGTTTTATGGGTATTCTGCAGCCAGGCCCTAGAAGCTCCAACATTGTCTGTTCCTAAATTCTGAAACCTTTGAAATAAATTTACTTGTGGTTGAGCTGCTACAGTTGAGATCCCATCAGTAGAAGCAATACTCAATGGATCAAGATTATTGCACAATCTCTGTGGCACACAGGTTTTTCCTAACACCCCTCTCAGTCTGTGACTCCCTTCATCTTACCTTCAGAAGCCACAGGGCCCCTGAGGGGACATCAGAAACCCTTCAGAGAAGTTTTAGCCCACCTGAACTTTCTCTGTATTGTTCACCCTGCAATAGTTGAGACCATGCTGTTTTAAAATTTATAGTGTAATTGATTTATTTATAAATCATTCAGCTCTTATTATTTATTAATTCTTCTGTCAAGGTTAATTTGAAATACTTCTAAATAAGGCTCCCTGACAACACCTTTGTTTATGAGATTGACAGCATGCCAGTGCTTGCTTCTCCATCACTTGCAAAAGCAATCTGCACAGACCTGTGTCCCAAGAAAGGTGATCCTGCTTCTTCCCTGAAAAAAAAGATGCAATGCAAATCACCCACACAGCTCCTGAAGTTGTTTGTCATTAATATTTCAGGAGCAGACTTTTGTTATCTGGACAGAATTCAGATTAAAATGTCATATGTGAGGAGGGGTGCAGTGCCCAACTCGTTGCAATAACTTTGAAGTCAGCCAAGCAAAGCACCAGGCCTGAATTCACCTCCCACGTGTCTGAAACTGGGAAGAAATGGTGAATCAGGATTCCTCAGATCATCAGAAGTGCAGCAATTAGACCGTATTCTGTTGGATTTGAGTGTAGGCAGAGAGACAAATATTCAGCAAGTTCTGCTCATTGAGAGGGATCACCAAGAAACGTGGTATCTAGAAATCACACACACAGAATCCCACAGAACCCAATGGGTTGGAAAAGACCTCTGAGATCATCGAGTCCAACCTTTGACCCATCACCACCTTGTCCACTGGACCACAGCACTAAGTTAAAGGTAAAAACTGCAGGTGAGGACCCTCAGGAATTAGAGTGTAAATATTCCCCGTGTATCCTGCACATCTGGACCATCAGTAGGGAATATGTCTTACTACCTGTCTTTAATGCCTTTGTCTGGTTTAACCTGTGAGCTCCACACAGCAAAGCCCAGATATCTTTTACCATCTGGGAGGCACCTGAAGGTGCCATGAGAGCAGTGGGAGCTGCAGCTGTTTCCCAGTGCTCCGTAGGGCTCGCAGCACTCCCGGACCTCTGCGGGCAGGGCTGTGTCGGGGGATGGAGAGAGCGCCTGGGCTCCGTGATTGCATTTAAATGACGCCCTGCATGTGTTTGTGCTGGAACAGGCAACATTTCAGGTTTCTCTGCCATGACAACAGCTCTGCAGCTCAGGGCTGCAGCCGGGTTCCTGCCTCTGTGCCTCCAGGGCGGGGGCTCCACAAATCCCCCACCCCGTCGGAGCTGGAACTCCCCTCTCCCGCAGGAGAGACCCATTTGTCTGCTGCCTCCGCCTGTGCAGCTTGGATGCTCCCCTTAATGTGTTTTTTTTTGTTTGTTTTTTTCTTCCCTTATTGAAGGGTGAATTAGCACCAACCTTTCTCGGAGTTTAATGAACAATTAATGAACAGGAGTGGAACTGGCACGAACCAGGCTGTGTTGTGCAGACGGGTGGTAGGGGGGTTGCTGGGTATCCCAGGCTGTTGTTACCAATTTCTTCTTCTTTGTGCAGCAAAACTGTTCAGAAAAGTAATTATTTTTACTTCTAATTCAATCTTCTTCTAACTTAAATTCTGTTCATTAGGATGGGATTGTGTGAAAGGTGCTGGCATTAGCTGGTGAGATGGATTCAAACGATACATAAATGCAGGATTACACCACATAGCTGTAAATTTAAATAATTTAAGGTGAGCACACGTGATCTGTGGGAACTGGCATGTCCTGCTGCCAGGGCAGGGGTGAGGTGAGGACAACCAGGGGAGGGGGACAGTGTCAGACAGCACTGTGAGGGGAGCAAGGTAGTGTCACAGACTCAATTTAGGAACCAAACTGCCCCGGAAGCAAAGAGATTCCCACTCAAAACCCTTGAAATAGGGCAGTGGATACCCCATACCCCCGTGAAGCTGTGCTGCCCAGAGGGCTCCTCCTGACCCAAAACAAGTCCTTTCCCTTCTCAGTATTTTTCTTTACCTTGCCATACTGTGTCTTCTCTGCTCAGGGTTTTCAAAGCATGCTAAGGAGGTTGGGAACTGCACTCTGTGGGATGTCTGGGCCTTTGAAATTTTAGGCCTAAAATTTCAAGGTCTTCAAAGCAAGAAAAAATACTTCGCTTCATGTTTGGGGAGCACCAGGCAGCACTGATGGTTCCTGGGCATTGGATAGAACAAATAAAAATTTATTTAAGAAAAACCCAGAATATGTAGCACAGCACATTTTGAGGTTTGAGGATTTTTACATCAAATTTTATTAGTGCCTAAAATTATGCCCTTTTCCCCATAAATATTGCATTAGAAAATTTCACAAAGCATGAACGTGGCCGGTCTGCAAGTTATTCACCTGGTACAAAAAAAAGACTGAAATATCAGAGCATCCAGTGCATAAGTGACGTGATGAGCATTATCCTGCTAACTCCATGCACACCTCTGCAGGAAAGGAGCTCTGATAACCTTGTGTTTCCTACACTGCTGTCCCTCACTCCTCACTGCCCCCCATTCTTCCTATATAAAACCCTCTTAGATAAGAAGAAGAGATGATTATTAAGATGGGAGGAGAAGTGCATCCACCCAAGGAATACCAATGAAGCAGTATCTTGGTGCATGCATAAACCGAGCCCTTTTCCAATAAACCATCAGATATGGGCAAAAGAGTGACAAACAGTAAATGATTCCTGTCATCAGCAGAATTCACTGGTAATTGGCATTTTCTCTCTGCAAAAGAAAAGAGATTTAATGATTTGGTGAATGCTGGACAGGGCATTGGAAACAGTAGTGACCTGGGCTGGCAGCAGCACAGGGATGGAGGGGAGCAGAAATGTGCTTTAAAGAGTGGAGAGCTTGCCCAGGGAGCATGTGATGAGCTCAGGGAGGAATTTATGGTGGATAAAGAGCCATTCTTGAGGGACAGCTCTGTGGGCAGGAGCCCTGGCCAAATCCAGAGCTATGGGTAAGTGGCTGCAGTGCTGAGAACACCAGTTGTGCCTCACACCACCTCTGAATTCAGCTGCTCTTCTTCACGTGGTAGAAGGTTAAAATGTCTTGTGTTGGGGGAGGTACAGTGTCATCTGGAGTCAGGTTTAATAAAGTCCTGCTGACAAACACCCACAGAGTCCATTTTACATGTTCCAGAGCAGCCCAGATAGGTGCCTGAGGAGACAATCTGAACTATCCCTTCTCCCACAATTAGCTTGAGAGCTCCCAGGTTTTTTAGGCAGTAGATACAGAGCTTTTCTATGGGAAAGGAAGAGGAGCAGAAATATTAGAGATCCTCAAATCTGGCCCTAATCCCTCCAGCCCCAAAGTGAGCTCAGCTGCTCTCTGGGTACAGGGGCAGTGGTAGGGGAAGGGCAAGCAAAACACTGGGTGCAGTGAGTCAGTAAAATCTCTTTTTCCAGGGTAACATTGTAAGGTAGCAGTATTTTCTAGAATTCTTATTTTGCTCATTTCCATTAGCTCTTATTCCCAGTAGCTTCATTTTATAACAGTTATCTCCACTGGCACCAGCAGTCCCCACATCCCATGTTTGTTCTGGCTCTCCGTTTATTTTACTAATCATTTTGTTCCCCTTCTTCCCCATTACTTTCTTAAATAATATCCCAGAGAGGTAGAGATGAGCTGGCCATATGAAACCTGACCTCTTGCAACCCAATTCTGTTCCTTCATTTTAAAATTAAAACAGAAAACTGAGAAATGGGATGACTGGATTTATTTCTCTGTCTTGCCCCTGGCTGGTTGCGTTAGCCTGGTCAAAACTCCATACCCATCCCCAGTGAATTTATGATTCTAAACCACCTAATGTTTTAATACCACTGCAACCAGGAAAAATCCAATAAACAGGACTGAAATGTTTGCATGTACCCACTGAGATTGAGGACCAGTCTTCACACACCCTGTGAGGAAGCTCATGCACATAGTTTGCTTTCAACCTTGAACCTTGGCCATTGCTGTTCCCTCCCAAGCTTTGCCCACTTTGCAGTTCTCTGTATTCCTTAAATGACTCTAAATCACACATCATGAGGTGAAAAAGATCATAAAGGAACAACAAAGGATCAGCAAACATTAAATAGAAGAATGGCAGCCTCCCCACCTTACACTGCAAAAATCAAAGGGAGTTTTCAAACAGCCCCATTTCCAGTCAGCTGGAGATTTAATTCACACAGTAATTTACTGTGTCTGCACTTTTTCTGCCCCCCCACTTCCTCCTGCTCTTCTTTTTCTCAATAGTTACTTTTTTCTTGGCCTATAATAAGAGGATCCTAATGCCCGAGTCTTCCATGCAAATAAGCTTTTCCCTCCAATGTGTGCTGGGCAGAGGGGGAATGATAGGGGAGATTCATGGGGGAGAAAAAGCCATTTATTGCAAAGAGCTTTTGTATTGTAAAGTAATTCTAGTATTTCAAGGAAAGGGGACAAGTTCACATAGAAAATTATGCCAACTGAGACTGTTTGAGTCTGCAATTTTCTTTGCAGGCTGTTGGGGCCAGTGATCACTGTGAATTTGTGGGTGTCTGTATCCAGCCCAGCATTTCTGTGTTCAGGGCACTTCAGCAGCAGCTCTGGCTTGTTAACTGTTTCCTCTTCTGGGGAGGGAGGTGTTTTCCTGGGGATTTTTATTAGATAATGGCTCAGTGGGAAACTGAGCAGAAGAAACATTTTCATAATTGATGGCTCAATTTCAGTCCTGAAAACACTCGATGGCTTTTTCAGCCTCACTAACACTGGAAATTATTAGAAATTATAAACTGAGATGTGGCTGGAGCATATCAAAATGGACAAGCACCAAAACCACAGGCTTGATAGGTTTCCACTTGGAGGGGAGGGGGAGATGTGTCCACTTTCTTACAGAAATTTCACAGAATTAAAAATGAGAATAACATTTTTCTTGGGGAAAAAAAAAGGGTACAGGAGTGGTTATGAAGTTGATCTCTAAAGAAAAATGAAGGGATCCTTAGAATAAGGATTATCATCAGAATTTTCAGGAGAGTTTTTCCAAAGGACTTTGATACCCTGAGACAGACAAGGATTAACTTCTCTTCCCTTCACTGTGAGGGCTGCTGGATTTTGGGCTCAGCTCCCAGAAGAAGAGCTGTGATGTTCTGTATCTGTTCACAAGTACAGGGGAGGACAGTCAGAGAAGGAACCTGCAATTTTGCTCTTGCCCATTTCATTCTTGCAGTTCATTTAATTCTATTAATCCATTTTACCACCCTGGACAAGCCTATCATCACGTTACTGAAGGAATGTGGAGATTAAGCACTAAAAGGCGAAGAGAAAAGGTGGTTATAGGTTAAATCCCTGGAAAGAGCTGTCTTCATATCTGGTTTCTAGGGGCATGCCCTGCTGCATCCTGCTCACTGGAGGCAGAGACAGCCTCTCCAAGGAACATGTCATGCTGGATGCTGTTGATTCCATCCTCCAGAGCCATGGAGCAAACACGATGGGTCATGGAAAGACGTGTATCAAACCCTGATGCAGCCAACCCACAGCTAATTCAGAGTTTTTAGGAATAGAAACAGAGCTTTATAGTTCAGTCTTTCTATATAGGCATTAACCTATGTTGATTAATTTAAATGCTCAAATTTTTGGCCTTTTTTTTTAAGTAGATGGCTGCAAGCTTGGCTTTCATTTAATGCAAATGATCTTATTTGGATCTGCTGACATTAGAAAGCATTGCATGCATTCTGAACCTGGCATGGAGGCAGAGAAAGTAGAATATTCTATCAGCTCATTTTATGACTTCTATTTAAATTGGGAAGAAAGGGGAAAAAGTAGAAATAAATAAAAGGAAAGGAAAACACAGGCATAAGAGAGGATTTGCTGGTCCTCTGTCCCCCAGCATTCTCCCCCTCCTCCTTTTTCCCTCCTCCCATTTCCACCGCTTCAGGGACTTGCTACAGCCATGGGATTAATGGACACCTAATGCCATCTCTGCTTTACAGCCTGGAAAGTCTCTTGTCTAGTTTACATTGATTTTTCTTTTCTGATGCATTTGCAGAATCTGAGATACCGATGGCGGGAAATGCAGATAAAGAGGGGAGACGTGAGAAAGAGATACATCCTCTGCCTCGTGCTCCCAGTACTGAAAATGCTTCCAGACCTTGCAGCCTGCAGATACTTCCAGCAACAAATACCCACTTACTCTTTCCTGCCATCATAGAGGACATAGGAAGGGCAGCAGTGATAATCTTGCTCTCTGGTGGGCTGGTGTTATCCATCAGTCAAGAGCAGAGAGGGAATGTGTTGCCTCACAACAATTCCCAGTGCAGCGAGGTCTCTCTTGTGTGATTTGGCACTCTGCTCCTTCTTATTGTAGTTCTATTTTTGCTATAATTGCTATTAGCAGGGCTAAGGTAATTTCCCAGGATCTCCTCCATAAATGAATGGTCACAATAGTCACACTCTGGAGGAAGCTAAAACCTGCCTTCCTGGCTGTGCAGAAACCACCATGGTAAATGCAGAACAGCAATGGGCAAATCTCACAAGTCTGAATGTTATCACAAAAACTAGGGGAGGCTTAGGACTAGGGATTTTGTGAAATTAGGCTTTTGCAGAGGCATCAACCTCCTCAGCATCACGTCATCCCCTTGTTTCTGCTCCAGGCAGGGAAGGGAGATGCTCTCTACCAAACCTTAGCTCTGTGCAAAGGGAGGAGGCAGGAGGTGGGAACACAGCCGTGTAGTGGTATCACTCTTTCTCCCAACAAAGTCCTGAGGTAAAGCAATGCTGCTGCACTGGGCACCTATGGGGTGAAATGACCACGTCAGCAGATCAGATCAGAGCAGCTTTGGCAAGATTAGTGGGATAGAAAGATCTCCATGGGCTACTGACAGTCCCCAAATCCTCTCCAATTACTTTGCAGTACCTGACAGCTCTGCACTATTTTGTTTATTAGTATCATGCACAAGTGTCACCCATCAGCAATCCAGCAAAGATGGATAATCTCTTAGTTAAGATGCTAAATGCTGCCTGAAGCCAGGCTGGTTCTCAGTAACAGTGACAAAAACACAGCATCAGAAAGAACAGAAGGAAAATGACACCCTGTGACCATGTCTCTCTCTCCTCTTCAGCATCTTTGGTGTCAGCTTTGTAAAGCTGCTGGAACAGAAGATGAAGAAAAGGCTGGGAATGACACTTGAAGCAACCCAACACCACCTGGGGTCCGTCTTCTGCTGGCTCAGTGTGTGGGTGAACCCTCTGAACAGAGAGTTCTCTGTCTGCTTTAGATACCTGTGTTATCTGTGAGTATATCAGAGGTGTCTTAGCAGACAGTTTGGACTCCCTGTAAGGCTTTGGTTGAAGTGTGCACAGACAGAAAGGGAGGAAGACTGATGCCATCCCACGTCATTCCCTCCCTGCCATGTGTGAGTGAGTGACACTCTCTATTTCAGGAGCTGCAGGACCACTCAGCTGTGAGTGACGGTGCTGCTGAGGGGGCTCTAAAGGCATCTCATTTCCCTTCAGCCATCCCCTAATGCAGTCTCATTACCACAATACCCCGTCAGATTGTGCCACCATCTCCAGGCAAGTGGGTCACAAGGTTTTTTTCCCACCCTGAGCTCCCAGTTCCAAGCAGTTCTTCTCACTCTGCCATGAAAGGGAGTAAATTGTAGTTCAAACGAGTGTGACCCTGTGCTTTGCTGTCATCAGGACAGCTTTTTAGAAGACATTTAATGCTTAATATGGAGCTCTTGACAGAAATGAGCTATTCCTTGCTGGGCTCCTGACAGACTGCTGGAGAGTCTCAGGAGGAACAAAAAAGATTTATAGGAAAGAAAGTTTTCTATTACAGGCAGGGGAAAAAATAGGAATGTAGTTGTTCAAAGAGAAAAAAAACACCAGGAAAATGAAAGGAACCCTGGTGATAGGTCCTGCTTTCCATCCAGCTCAATAAAGAGACTTGCAAATATTCGGATTAATCTTGGGAAATAACTGGGACCGTAAGTTTTCATTGCAAGAAATTACATGTTGTCATCATGATTATTTATTTATTTTTTTCATACAGTTAATAACCACATTCAGGAAATTAAACGGAAAAATAGCATGCAGTTCTGTCAGGAAAACTGAAGAAACAGGCCAGCAACTGAGGAAAAATAGGATACATATCTCAGCAGCATTGCTTCTTTTCCCATGCATATTTTCACATTTAAGGGAATCTGTTTTGGTTTGCTGTGTTTTGCCAGGCTGGGCTTCATCCTTTTTTTCAGGTCCCCATACAAACCTCAGCTGTTTGAGGTGGATCCTGCAGAACTGTAGAGTTTCTTATCTTCTGCTTTTGAAATTCTGAAAAATTACAGGTTTATTTATTATTCACCTCTCCCATTGTTTTACTGAGAGCAAGAAGAATTAGGCAGTGCCTTAACTGACTGACTGCACAGTACCAACAGTGAAGAGAGAGTTTTCTAACAGTCCAAAGTCTAAAATCTTTATCATCCTGTGGAGTGAATCCTGAAGGATAAACCAGTGGGAAGAAATCTTTTAAAGAACTTGGTTGGCTTAATACTATTCACTTCAATATAAGTCTGACTTCTAAACACTTCAGGTGGACTTTGCACCCTACATCCATGCAGTACTGGGTTCAGGGATAATGAAAGAAGGGGCTTTTTATTGAAGATTATTTACTGCAATGTACTCAGCAGCTGAGCTGCAAAAGCTGTGAGGTGATCCAAACTCTACACCCTGGGACACTGCCACAGGAAAGGCTGGGTGCTGTAGAGGCTCTGAGATGGGTGGGCCAATAATGTGGTGCAAACTGCTATCCCTTCCCTCAAGTCAAGGGAACCATGCTGAATTTCATCTCATGGGAATCTGTCCTGGACTCACCACAACTTTATGGAAAGCTCTTAAAAGAACCCCAGATTTTCTCCACTGGAGGGTAGAGGTATTCAGAGATTAAAATGTCTGACAAAGGTTGGATGTTCACAGTCCCATGCAGGGAGAGAAGGTGAGTCTCAGAGGGCTCCATAAAGCTGGACTTAATGTAGGAAGGATGGGACTGTCCATGACAAGTGAAAAAGGCAGAGAAAGAGAGTGACAGTGCTGATCTTCTGCCCACTGCTGATCCAGAGCAGAAGGATGGACCCCAAGGATGCTCCCTCAGAAAAGTTCAATGAAGACCAGAAAAGCCATGAGCCTAAGCAGTGAATGCTTCTCCCAAGGACCAGAGGTTTGTCCTGCTGCAGCCTGAGCCCTCCACTCCAGCTCACACTGCAGTTCTCAGCACAGCCAGGTCCAGATAGAACACTCTCCTTATTGTGTTATTTTTACCACAAGAGCACCTCAGAGAAATAACCAAGGATCAACACTCTGTCACATTAAAGAACTTAAGGAAACGAGTAGAAAGGCTCAACTGTGCCCCAGAGATCTTGCAATTTAATTGAAATTCCAGGAACACACCCAGATTTGAGGAAGGGCTCATTTTATTGGATTATTCCACAAACTGGTTTGCTTGTGTTCACCAAGAGAGAAAGTTTCCTCCTCAACTCAATTTTCTGAGTAATACCCTGCTTGCTTCCTTCCTTTTTTTCCCCTCTCCAAGCACAAGAGGAAAAGTGAATGAAAGGAGAGAGCTGATTGAGTGAGCAACAGCAGGGGTAACAAATGAGTATTTGTCAATGTTCCTCTCCTTTTAGAGCACATCAATTCTGAAGCTGCTGGCAGAGGTCTTGCTGTAACTGCTGGAAGAACCTCCAGGAGCTAATAATTTTATGTTCAGGCTTATGTAAAACCAGTTTTGATTAATTATTGATGCAAAGTTAGGAAAATGAACATTCACTCTGCCTTGGCACAGCCCTATCCAACAAAGGGCGCTGCTGTTGTTCCACCTCCATTCCTGAGAGCAGCTCTTTGTTAGGAGCCAGTGAGGGCAGCCTGGGCTTCTTGTGGGATCAGTGCATCCCCTCCTATGGCAGTGCCCTCTGGAGAGCTTGTTGTCAGGTTCCTGAAATCTAGGATCAACCATGCCAGGCAATGCCAGCTTTCCTTATCCTCCTCAGGCAGAAGTGAACCACGTTCCCTTTGTGTGATCACTGAGTTGGGCAAATATCCCTCGTTTTTTTTAACTTTTGACTCAAGATTAGTGCCTAAAGTCTTTTGCCATTGCTTTGTGGAGCTGGCTGGGGCTCAAGTGAAGGCACAATGTTCCCATGTCCAGCACAACACTCCTGTGGGTTCTCAAGCAGTGTATCCGTGCACAGAAAGCAGTCCCAACAATAACTGCTTAGCAGCTTCAATTCAATTCCCTCTAATTAAATAGCTTCAGCAGCACAAAGACTGCAGAAATGGCTGCAATCTCATGCTGGACACGCAGCTGCAGGGCTGCAACGTGCCTGTAAAAGATGCAAAAAGTACGTTTAACCTTCTTTTAGTGGAAGATGCCCCTTGCAGCATAAGTATCTCTACAGTGCATATATATCAAAGGGCAACACAAATGTCTTGACACCAACAGTAAGTCAGACCCAGACACCTCTGTTTTGCACACATCTGTATTCCTGTCCCACATCAGACACACACAAACCTCCTTCTCCATCCCACAATATTATTTTTCGCCTGGCTCCATCTCCCCTGGTTTGTGGGGGGCTGTGCTGGTCACAGTGGGAGCCATATGAGGTGGAGAGGGGAGATTTATCAAGTGCTTCCCAGTAACCAAACAGCCCAAGTCATCTTGCCCATTAATGAGCCTGTCATACAGCCCTGCTCTTCACTTCAGCGCTTTCGTGTCCTTTCCAGAGTGATGCCATTTTACATCCCGCCGCCTTTTATAAGCTCCTGATGTCCAATACAGATAGTTTCTTATCATCTTTCTCTTTTCAGCACTCCTGGCTTCCCAGAACCATTTTCCAGGGCTGGCTCTTTTATAATGGTTTCAATTCTTAGCTCTTCACTCTCCCAATTGTTCTTTACAGGTGTGGAGGGTGGGTGACTTAAAAGCTCCCTGGTTTAATTCAGCTCCCCTTGAACTCACCAGTAGAGAAAAACTGAACTGAACGTTTCCATTGATTTCGACAGGGGAAGAGGCAAGTGCATTGGGCTTTAGAAATTCCCCCCCTTGATGTTTTCCCATCACCCTGTTCCCTGTCATTAGCACGCTTTGTACCACTGCTCCCAGGTCTGCTATGAAGTGTTCTCCTGTTTTCATTCCCTTCCCCACCTGCCCATCACCATGTTTTAATGTGTTTGAATTTCTCTTTATGGATTTTGTAAGACTGTAGCCCTGTCTTGTGGCACAATCACTGCTGTAATGGAGTTTACACTGAGTTATTCTCCACCAGAGCTTCATTTGCCTGGGAATATATTACACAGCCCTATTATGGAGACATCACCTGCAGCCTCTCAGCTAAACAGCAAGGTTTCTTCTCTTGGACAGTCAACCCTATTACCCTCAGAACCAGGAGCAAATTTTTAATGAGAAATCTTCAAATAAAAGTTTGCTTGGCATTATAATTAACATGAACTCCATGTATGCACTGTTCTGTTAGAAGAAACTAAATTGAGGCAGGTTGTAACTGAACTCGTTGCTTCTCTTTCTCTTTCCTAACTTCCAATTTCATAGCAGGGTAGTGGGAATGTGTCTTTAACTGAGCTGTGGGTGGCACCAGAAGCTTTGTCCCATTCCCTCAGAGCAGTGATAACCAGTTCTTCCTCATCCTTGCAAAGTTAGATCCGTGCTCCCAAAGGCCATCCTGCTGACTTTCCACGTGAGATTCATCCTGAGAGGGACATGGTTCTGCAGCCACATAGAGAAGAGACCAAAGATCTGAAGAGAAATCCTCTTTAGTGATCCCACCACTAAAGTGTTTCAATCACCTTCAATACCCTCCCAGGCAGCAAACGATGTCCAACCTCTGCTGAATCTTGGGTGGAAACCTTGGCTGTAGAGACCTGAAGCTGCACCAAGGAAAAACCATGCCTGGTGCCTTTTCCACTTGCTATTCTCATGGAATATAACCCAGACAGCAGATCCCTTGTCTGAATTTAGGTGCAAACTTTAAAAATGGCTTGTGAAGTCTTATTGATCACTCCTCCCCAGGCGGTTGTGCAAGACTTTCTTCCCAATGCCCAAAATTATGTCTGAAATCAGTTTAGGGAATGAGCAAGTCTTTTAATTAAAACAGTCTGTTATGATGAATCTGTTATTACAAAGTCTTACCTATGTAAAACATTAATAATACAAATTTCATTTGTTTATGTCAGCACCAAGCATTAATTTTTAATGGGGAAACGTATGAGTTATGAAAGGCATTAATGCAAAACAAATCACCAACTGAGAAGGGAAAGGAAATCCATTTTTTAGGGTAAGCAGTGGGAATGAAATATTATTTTGGTTCTAACCAGGGAAAAAAATATTTCTTAGGGCTCCGAGAGCAATTAAAAAAACCCAGTGAAGCTTTGGGTTTTATCATCATGCTTCATATGAGTTCTATATCCAGCAAAGTTTGTATCCATTTCACCCAGCCTGTGCCTTGATGCCATCTCTGAGGAAGCCTTTTACACAAAATGACTCTAATTGCCATGCAGCTGCCATGAAAGCACATTGGGTATGTGCTGCATAACAAACATCTCTCTGCTGCCAAGGACTGAGAACACAGAGAGCCCAGAAGTCACTTGGTGGGCCAGATTCGTCATGGAGGTAAATGGGAGATGCTCTGTGTGAGTTTGGAGTCCTTCCTGCTTATGCCAGTGTTAAATTAATTCCAGCTGTTAATTGCCAACTGTTCTTACAGCTTATGGTTGAAATTCTGCAGGACTCAATACCAGGTTGGTTTCAAAACGGACTGTAAGGGGTTGGTGGTGCTGGGTCCAGGCAGAGCTGCTGAGAAATTGTAAGTTTTGATAGGACTTTTCCTGGTATCCATGTGTTTAATCCTTACTTTCACAACAGAGAAATGCTATCATCTATGGGCAGATGGAACATGGAAATCCTCAAGTGCTTAGGGACCAAGTCTCACTGGTACTGGACCAGCTCTTTAGGTAGGCTTAGGGTGGTGGGATAAAAGGGTTTGTGGGCAACCTAACCAATAGTGTCCCTGTCCAAGCAGCCAAGAGCATCCTTTACCACACCAGGAACCTCCTTGGTTTTCAGTGGAACCATCCAGGTGTGGAGAGTGAGGCCATATCCCTTCCCTCCACGTGCCCTTCTCTCACAAGTGTGCTGTGGGAACTGTGGCTGAAGGGATTTGAAGAATGTCCATGCATCCTAGAAACAGCATCTGTGCACAGAACAGACAAATCTGGACCCAAATTGTTGTGACAACAACAGCCAATGGGCTGGAGGTTGTGTTCTGTAAAACAGTGAGGGAACAAACAGATTCCAGTGGTGGGACAGTGTGACAGGGGCAAAGCAGGACTCAGACATCATTTGGCTCCTGCTCAAAAGGCTGTCAAGAGCCACAAGGGACACTATCCTGGCACTGTATAATTAATCTATTTTCACTACAAATCCAGCTGTGGCTGTCAAAGAACTGCTACAGAGCTAGAGAATGGGGACATCACCTGTTTTAAGCTTTATGGAACCAGGCGTTGCCTTTTTTCCCTAGTTAAGACTTCAGCAAAAAAAGCAGCACATCTTGTAGCTTCTGTCACTCTCCCACACTCTTCCTTTCTCTCTTTCTATCTTTTTTTCTTGTCTCAGTCTGAAAAAGTTGCTGATATTAGCAATAAAGCAAGAATTTAATATCATCCTACAGGGTGCTACAACAAACTGCCCCTTGGTTCCATCGATTCAACAGGCCTGAAATATAGGAAGGCATCTAAGGGGGAAGGATACAAGATGAATTTTGCAGATATAAATTCTGTATTATTGGATTTCTCAGAGTACATTTCAGGGCTGTGTTGTGTCTCTCCCTGTGATGCCACAGGATGTCTTTTAGCTCAGCAATAGCTTCTTGGTGAAGTGTTTAGAGGAGGCCACTGTATTTCATTGCAACAATAGCCCTGATATTACAATGTGTGACACATCCACTGCTTCATGTCTCCAATAGAGACACACCACCCAGGCTGAGGGAGCCAAAAACCTGGCTGGAAGCAGTCTAAGGTTGTTGTCTTCGTCCCAGCACCAATGTGTGACATAAATATAGGCAAAATTGTGGCTGGAGGGGAGAACTTGCTGTACCAGATATCAAACACTTGATAGGAGAAGCAATTGCAAATATATGGGATATGTGATGCTGTAACCCATTATTTCTTCACACATACACTTGTTTCCCCTCCAATTTGTAAGTATCCATTTGGCAAGGTTATAAAATAATCAAGTCTTAGTCTTTTTCTCCTCTTTGATGCTTAGAAAGTTCATTTACAAAGTTCATGACTTGAGAAATGAGATTCGTTTTACCACCCAACATTCAAAAAACTATCAATTTGCCTCTCCCTTCCTCTTGAGGGGGAGAGACCAGAACACACTGAAAAACTTTGTTACAGGTTCTCAGTCCAGCACTTTTCATGACGTTGCACTCATTAAAAATGAAGTTGGGAACTGCCTCCATCCCATCCTCTTACCCCTTGAATTTAAAGCCAGATGAGCCAAACATCTCATTTCATTGTTCTACCACTTCAGGAGTTGGCTTTGACCTTCAACATCCTTTCATTTGAGATTCTGGTTAATTTAAAATTATCCAAAAGAGGATGGGGATAATGCCTGCATGTGGTGCACAATACAGCAGGATATGCAATAAAAGATATTTGCATTCTCTCTAACAAGAATAATCTGCTTATTAACCATTAGTTCTGTAGTTGAAGTCTCATGGCCAGGTCCCTGAGCCAGGCACAAAGATGATGGGCTTGTTTGTTCCAGGAACAGCACCATAAAATGCTGTTCCATGTGATGCATCTCATGTTAAAACAAGATCCAAAGCCCCGTGGTGAACCAGAAAATTGAAAAGATAGAACTGTGTATTTTTTTGTGCTGTTTTTCCCAGAATTCCAAATATTGGGGGTGTTTTTTATTACTATTATTTCTTAGAAATGACAATGGAGTGTGGAGGGAAATGAGCAGTTTCTGGCCTGGGTTGCTCAAGCCGCAGACTTCCTTGAAAGGCAGCACAGACTGGTCTGTATGTGATCAACTTTGTGTATAATCAATAAAAAGAACTTGAAATCTACTTGAAAGAGGGAAAGGGTCAGTGTTGATAACCCTCACAATTCTTTTTATTTATTATTAATACATGCTTGCTGGAACTCCAGCATCAAGAAATACATAATACTGGGCAAAGCAGAGACTCCTCTCTCCACTCCCACCATCCTCTCTCTACCCAGTTGTTTTATTTTTCCTCTGACTCCAACTCTTGCAGTGCATTGTTATTGAACTTCCTGGGACTGTGCCTAAAGAATTTTCCAAAACAAGTTGCATTGAAGTGTTTTTTTCCTGTAACTGCCAAGGGGAATAATTGTGATAAAGGCAGATGGGGTCTTTAAAATTTTCTCGTCTCCCAGAGAGGAGAACCCATTCTACTGCCACAGGGCAAAGGACAGGATATGTCCCATGCCACAGGGTCTGGTGACAATATTTGTCCCAGGTCTGGATGCTTGTGAGGTAACAGGACCATGTTTTGAGAGGGAACATAGGATATAAATGTCTGATGTGTGTTTTTAAGAAAAAGGGTTGAACCTGTGGTAGGAGATGTCCATCTATATGAAAAACATTCCTTAAAGTAAAAATAGGCTTTCTGAGGTTCTTTGTCAACCAGGAATGTCCCTAAACACCAGAGAACTAAATAAATACCTTTAAAAATTATATACTTCTCCAAAATGAAAAGATCAGTCAGAGCCTATAAACAGTGTGGGGTTCTGGTGGTTGGTCTTGGTGGGGATAGGAAGAAAGAGTTTCTCGATTTCAGGGGGCATTTTTTACCCTGCAAACTCTAAGACACAGAAACTGGTCAGGAGCACTGACAGCATCTCTGAAAATCCCCCTGCAGCCTTTCTGCTGGTACCAAGAAATTTATTTCAAATTTTGCAGCGGCCTTGCAAAATAGGGTGGGAGCTTGAAAAAGGCAAGTTTCCTCCTCTTTTAACCTGGATCAGTACTCCTGTGGTCATCCTCTGGCTGTGGCAGGGAAATTGCCCCCAGTTTCACATCCTCTACTTTCACTGGTGTCAACTCCCAGATTCAGGGTTTCCCCCATCAGCTCTTTCATGCAGAAAAATGCTCCCCATGGAAAGTGTTGGCCAATAGTTGTCTTCAGGTTTTCTTCATTCAGTTATAGCCCAGAATGATTTATTATAGTTATTTCAACTGTCCCAAACCTTTGGCTCACAAATTATTCTCTCCATTCTTTAATATTATTATTTGTATTACTGTAACTTCTAGCTGCAGACCAGAACAAGGATCTGCTTTGCATTTTTTCCCTGCCCAGATTCCTGCGTGGGTTTTCTCTTTGTTATTTCACTGAGGGGAAATGTGTGTACAAGCTGCAATTTTCCCATACAGCACAGCTGTAGTTACCTCTGTGGATACACCTGAATTCACAGGCACAGTCAACATTTCTCCACGTGGATGCTTCATAATATTAATGTGAGTTTGAAGGGCTTGATTTGGGGCATCCACGTTCTGAACTGCACGGGAGGGGCTCAGATTTCTTCCCACCACCCACTTTATGAACCATTGCTTTTAACATCCCCCTCAGGATTCCTTCTGTCTGACACCTATTCCCACATCACACCAAGGAGTCCTGGGTTGGTTTTTCTGTGAGGAAAGTAGAACAGCTTGGCCAGGAGACCAAATCAGCTCCTTGGATTTATATTCTGAGACACTGGTTGCTACAGACTTGATGTTTGTCTAACTGCACCCACATATATTTTGATGTGAGTTTGAAGTCAATTCATATCTCTGTGACACCCCCTCCTTGCCCTCCCTGGGCTGTAGAACAGACCCCAGCTGGCACTTAAAATTTTCAGCACATCAGTGAAAAGCTGTTTAGCCAATGAGGGAAACACTGAGATATCAGATGCCATTTGCCACTTGAAAACATGAAAAGCGCCCTCGCTTTGAAATGTGATCTGCCCATAATGTGATTTCAACGCTGCTGTCTATTATTTAGTGCTTACTTTTAACTTCAATTTTTATCCACAATTTAAAAAAAAATTATTCCGTTTTAATCTCATAGAAAGTTTAAAGCAATTTTTTATTAGTGCATAACTTTAAAATACCACTTTGGAATGAAGAATTATCTCTCAAGCACTTACTAGATAGGCTTTACTTTACTGTTAGTTAATCTGACAGTGTTTTATTAATAATCAACCCCTTTTGTGTTGCTGTTATGCATTTTTTTTTCTATTAACTCAGTTTATATCTCCAGCATCACCATTATAAAGAGGACTGTGAAATATCTCTCAGATATGCTGTGTAGGAACAAAGTGGATAAATATTGCTAACAGATCGCAGGCATTATTTATTGTTGTATTTCCTTGCTGTTAATAAACAATGAAATATTTAATACACATTCTAAGAAATATTTTTATAAATGAAAATCTGATTATGGTATGGCCTACATCCACCAGAAGGGAAGAAGGAGGGAGTGGGTACTCTTGTTTTATGATTTTTTCATCCTTGTTTATGATTCATTGTTCAAAACCACCCACAGCTCTACTGTCTGTGCTTGCCTTTATTTGAGTGTAATTCTGTAGCAGGAATAGAACAGGCAGAAGCTTGAATTGGGTCTTCTTCTTCTGTTTTAGATTATTCATCCCTAGATACAGTGCACTGTCTTCATTCTTCATTCATTTAAACCCAGTCCAGAAATTAATGATAAGTAACTTAATTATCATGTTGAATTTAATAGGTTTATGCAGGTCTGTGGCAAGCCTGTTAGTTGTACAGAACACAACTCAATTCACTGCTCGTGATTCACACCGGCATAAGTGAAAGAAAAACAGGTTACAGAAGGAAACCCAGTCTGAACACGGGAACTTTCAGCTCCTCATTAACCCCGATTTCTGAGCACTTGAGTACATTTGGGTTATTTCATTGTCTGCAGTGTTTGCAATCACTCCCCTGGAGTATAATCTGCAACAGGAATTAACACCTTATTTGCACCTTTCCCCCAGTCATTTAGATTGATGTGGAGTAAAAACGGTGCTAATATTGATCTCTTGGCATTCTGCTGGGCAGTGTTTCCAACCCTGCTTGCTGTGCCACGGAGTTCTTTACCCTTCCTCTGCTGCCTGGCAACTTTCCATCCCTCTCAATACACATCATCCTCTGGAGAATTACCTGGGATGTTCATCTCACAGAAACCTAAATATCTGCTGTCTCCTCCCATGTCCACGTTGAGAAAGATCCTACCCCTGATCTCACATTGTTTGGACCCCCTTCCTCAGCAACCAAGAGCTGCTTTGCTTACCGAAATATCCGATGGGAGATCATCTGTCTGCACATGAGGCCAGCGAGAGTTGAGACTCAGGTAGTTTCCCGGCCCATCCATGGAAAGAGAAATTACTCAGAAGTAACTACCAGTCTCTCTGGTTTTCTCTTTTTAAGGACAGCACCACCCATGGGACCTTATTTTGATCTCACAGTTTAAAGTCAGAAGTGAAAAAGTTACAAACCATCCAGCCAAAAAAAAAAAAAAACCCAAAAAAAAAACCACAAAAACTTTCCAGTTTCTCTGATAACATTTTAGTGATTTTCCATGTTTTAGCAAAGTCAATAAACCATATCTCCTTTGAGGCACAAGCTCACCCTAATGCTCTGTTGAGTCCATAAAGGGTGAATCAGCCCTTAAAATATTTATTTTATTTGTGTGTTTTTGTTTTTTTTTTTTGTAGAGGCTAAACTACCTACCATTACCTTTGGTGCAAACCCCCCCATTGACTTCCATGGGTGATGATTATTAAGACTGAATTCTTCCCACATGAGACCCATAAAACTGTAAGCTTTCCAAATCAGACATGTGTGTAAAACCAGAATCTGCATCTTGGGAGAAAGAAGTGAGTTCTGCAGGGCATTTTAATGCCAAGATAGATAAGTGAAATCATAAATGGCTTGAGCCAATACTTCATTAAACTGGCTCAGAGATTTACGGACCCTCAAGAGCACAAGGGTTTTTCCACTGTTGAAAACATCAAAGAAAATCAGAGAAATAAGTTTTCAGTCTAATCCTCCTGACCAAAAACCCTGCTGAGCAGTCTAAGCAAGATGCAAACATATCAACACAAATGGGAGCTGGCTTCTGAAAGGAAGGTTTGATCCTGAGAGCTGGATGAGCACTGGGAGAAGTGATCAGTAAAAACGAATTCCACTCTATTCAGTTTGAGTATCCGTTTTATCTGTTCCTTATCAACAGCTCTATTGACAAGGTTTTCATTGCTTCCTAATTGTTTGTCCCAGTTTTTTTGTGCTTTTCTGTGAAGGGGTAGTTTGAAAAGAGGAGTTCAGTGGCTGCTGTGTTATTTGTAACTCAGCCATCATTGATTTTATTCTTTTTCTGGTTTATTAAAGGGCCTGCTTTATCTTTGTTAGAACTCCCTCCACACACTCCCCAACATTTACTGCGTTCTTTAAAGCTCTTTCTTATTCAAAACTGTCATTAATCTGTTCCACACACTTTGATCTTCCTTATATCTTCCACTTCTTCACTTCTGGCCCTCAGCAGCCTGGAGAGTGGTGGTAGAGCAAACAGCACAGCAATGGTCCCTTCCTCCTGGTGAAAGCACTGCTGCAAGGCTGTTTCACATTTGTTCAGCAGAAATTGGACCAAGGTGTTCTTCTGTCACTCAAAAGCCTCATGGATCTTCATGGTGTTTGTCTGGTCTGGCTCATGAAGAACCAGAATGTCTCTTGTGGGTATCGACCTGCAGGGCCTGAAGGTCAAATGGAGTCTTTGCTGACGATCACATCACTCATTAAAATTTGCACCAAATTTTGTTGCAGAGAGGCTCCAGTACTTGGATGTAGAGCAGGTCTCTGAGCTCTCAGGTGAATAACACCCCTCCACCGTGAGGATCAGAGATGGGGCCACACATTAAAGGCAGCTCAAGAGCAGCTGCCAACATCCTGCCTCTGCCCTGGGCAGCAGCCCTGCAAGCAGTGATACAACACTCAGTGTAAGGCCTCAGCTCTTTCTTCAAAACCATTATGAACAAACAATGCAGGAAACAAAGCCCTGGAGGATGATGAAGAAGCATTTCCATAGACATTCAGGTATAAACCCTCCTGAGTGCCATGCATTGAACTGAGGATGCAAACTCTGGAGTGCTGTGTGGAGTACAGCTGAGAAAGGACACTGCAAACCTGGAGTTCCTGAAAGGGATCTGAGGAAATTCCCACCTGGAGAAAACACTTCCACACAGGGACAAATGCAAAAGGAATATGGGAAGATTGTATGAAATGATGGACAGGCTGGAGCGGGTGGGTTGGGAGCTCTGCTCTCCAGGTCTCCTTTAGAGAAGAACAAAGAGGCAGTGGATGGGATATTAAAAAGCAGACCATTCAAAACTTATAAAAGGGACTATTCCTTTATTGCTGGGGAAAACCCCTGAGAATAAGAATTTGAGAAGTTTGCCTGGGAAGCGGCCACTTACTTGGATAAGGAGAACGCCCAGAATTAGAGCAGTAAATGCTACAAACCCTTGGAACAGGCTTCACACGGCTCTCCTAGAAAACAGTGTGAATCAGAGAATAAGTGGGAGGGAGGGGTAGATGGATTATCCTGCATCTGTTTGCTTTGTTGTGCTTATATCTCCTTTAGAAGCAGCTGGCATTAGCCACAGCCACAGGTTGGTAGCCGCAGTGACAGTCTGATCCAGGCTGACAATTGTATTGCCATTTTCTGGTGTCCCTTAGTTGTTTTTCTTCCCTCCTCCACCTGGTTAAAGCTGATTAAAAATCCTGAAATTAATTTCACACAACAATTCCAAAATGTTTTCATCCTGAAAGGTTAAAAATAAGCTCATTTTTTCTTTTCTTTTTTTTTTCCCCTCAGAAACTTATGCTGAAATGTTTTAATGAAAACATTTACTGCAAACACAGGTGTTAATAAACCAAATATGTCAGAATGCATCTGGAAAATGTTTGCAATTCGAGGCTTTTGGGGAGAGAATGAATATTTTTATAAACCACTTGTTTTTAATGAAAAACACACTCCTATAATATTTTTAATAAAAAGGCTGCATTTCTTATTTTCTGGTACAAATATCATGAAAAATCTTGATCAGCTCAAATCCCAAAACCAAGTTTAAATGGTCCTGACAGGGATTAGCCCAGTTAGGGAGGAGCAGCAGGGTTTATCCCGGAGCAGGCACGACCAGGTGAGTGGGACTCACAGACTGAAAGATTTATCACAGGGTGAGGAGCAGAGGAGAGCTGAGGAAGCCAAGTCCAGCTCCTGCTGTCAGCAGCATCCACAAAACAATCCTTCTTTGAGATAGGCAGGAGCAGGACACGCTGTCTGCTCCTCCGGGGTGGCTGGCAGGTCTCCCAGGTTTATCCCTCATCCCTCCCCATCGCTCCCTGTGCAGGCACCGCAGTGGGAGCCCGCTCGGGTGTGTTGATTAAATTGATGAGATGGGGCTGCTGGCAGCAAACGCATCTCTCTCTCTCCGTCCCCCGGCACTTTGAAATGAGCCGCTCCTCCCTCCGTTTCTGCCGCGCTCGGGAGAGCGGGATGAAGGAACAGGACTCTAATTACGCAGGAATGGGGAGTGCATCCCTGAGGTGTGTGGATCGGGCTGGAACAACTCAGCCTTTCTGGAACAAGCTGAGATACTTCAGGTTCCCTCTGTCTGCTGTTGTCTTTGTCGCTTTGATACTTGTTAATTGATCCTCCTTTTTTCCCCGGCTTTGGCTCAAACATCTGCTTTTAGTGCTCACAAACAATAAATCCTTTCTGTTTTCCCTGCTCACACGAGATGTAAATCCACACAGGAGGGAAAACGGGGAGGAGGAGGAACGGGCCGCGTGCCATATTCCCAGAATTAGCATAATAACAGTGATTATGGCTCAGGGCAGCCCTGGGTGGCAGCAGGGCTGCCCCACCTCGTCTGGGTTAACCCAAGCAAAGTGCCTTTTGCCTGGAGCACTGGGGCCTCCAAAATGTGCTGGTGGGCTCACAGGGGTGCTGAGAGCTGGCTGTCAGTATGGCTCACAGGTTTCTTGAGAAGCAGCTAGCAGCAACAGTGAGAATGTCTAACACCTTCCCTCTGCTTTAGAAAAGTCAAATAAAATAAAGCCCTGGTATGTAAAATTGGCCACGAGCCTTATCTCACGTGCACACCTGCCTGCGTGGCAGCAAGGCTGTCTACTGAGAGTGTAAACTCAGGAAATCCAGGCATCCAATCATCCAGTGTAGGCTGCATCTCTCCTCCTCCAAAAATGAGCCTTTTGTTGGAGGGGTCTGTACACGTGGCTCCCTCCCACCCGTTTGCCTCCCTGCTGCTGGCAGCAGGTGAGCCTGGCCTCCAGCAGGGTTCTGGTCCTTCTGTTTTATCCTTGGGGGATGTTGTCACATGTCATGGAGTGTTCAGGATGTGCCACCTCCAGGAAAGCACCTGTGCCTCAAACCTCAGGCCATTACTTGCACAAGGTGTTTCTTATTTCGGGGGCAGAGGTGGGTACAGGCACAGATTCCTGCCTCTGCACATTCCTGCAGGGCTCCTGTCTCTCCAAGGTACAAGTGCCACTTCCTTTAGTCAAATTCTGCCTCTGGCAAAGTCTGGAAAAGAAGTCCTGCTTGAGATAGGAGCACAAGGGAGCAAACACAGGAGCTTGGCTGGGATCTGCTGAGCAGCTGTGCAGGTGAGAAGTGGGGAGATGAGCTCACACTTCCATCGCCAGGTTGTTAAGTATGGGGAGAAAATCCCATGTGCTTTCAGAGGTGTGGGTGCTTGTTCCACATCTGCACATTCCTATGGCATTTCCTGAAGCTAGGAATTTTGCAGCAGAAGGACTGAAAGTTTTCTCTAAACATGTTGTTGTCATGATTATTATTTTGTTAATAAAACCATTTCGGTGCTGTTTGGCTTTACTGCTTTGCTCCCTGTTAAACAGCTCAGCACACCCAGCCCCCACTGGGAGCCAGCAGCAGGACTGAAGGTCCCCATAAGTTTACCTGTGGCAATAGGTAAGTTTACCCTCTGTCAATGTTGCAAAATCCTTGTAACAGCAGCAGAGCAAGTAATCTGTGCCAAAGAACCACCCCAGGACTGCTGACAGAGTCTGTTATTCCCACCTGCATTCATTCAGATGTGCCACCCCATCAAGGTATGAATCAACAGCCCCCCACCAGCCTCAGACTATGTGTGAGGGAAAAGAGATAAAGGTATTATTGTTAAAGAATACAAACCCACCCTGCAGAGCCACGTGCAACTGAGCTGCCTGCATTCGGCTCTGGGAGCCTGATGCTTAAGACTAAAAAGTTGCTTTCAACTAGATTTTCCCATTTCCAGAAAAAAAAAAGAAAAAGTAATATAAAGTGTTACAACTACAAGCTGTTTCAGCAAAGCCTCCTCGACAGATAATCGGATTTACATAATTGGGTGCTGGTGGGACTTCAATAAATCATCAACGTGGCAGCATGTTTATTATAGACACACAGAGCCACTGCTCTTCACAAATAGGTCGTGGTGCCCAAAATACACCACACACAACCCAGGAGGAGACAGATATGTGGTTAGATCTCGTGGACAGGAGAAATACAGAGAGGCTGGGGCTGATCACCACTGGGGATTTGTTGCATAGTAAGAGCTGTGAGCTCAGTGGTTTGATAATGGGCTGAGGCTCCTCTGGCTTGGTCACAGAGTCAGATCTAGACTAGGCCATTTATAAGACAAGCTTCTAGGAGATAAATGTTTGTGGGGCAGCTTAAAATCAGTTGCCTCTTTTTTTCATCAATAACCCTTGTTCTGGTCCTTCTGTCTGATCACCTCCATGAAAATTCCAGAGAGGGAGTAAGAACTTCACTCCTACTCACAGGCAGCAGTTCCACCTCCATACAGCAAGAGGGGAAATGCTCTGCCCTGGGGATGGAGGTACATCTGGATGCAGTATCGTGTTGATCACCTGCCTTTCACCATCCCAATGTGCACCTAAAATGAGCTGTGATCCAGCTGCTTCTTCTACACATCTCAACGTGGGGATAAATCCCTCTCTAGGATGGTAGGACTAAACATGAGAGCAGGACAGGGGCTGCCAGTGGGATCTGTGTACGGATAACGCCACATGCCAGGGACAAGCAGGGAACAAAGGCGATTTGTGAGCTGGGAAATGGGATTGCCAAAAGAGATGGAACAGAAATGAGGTTTTAATCCCCCAGCCCAATCTTGCCCAGTACTGCCTGTCTGCAAGAGCAGGATTTTATCACTGTTGTCCGCAGGGAACTTTTCTGACCTTCAGTTTGCTGGAGCCTGGCAGAGCATTGCACTTCTCCGAGATGTGCGAAGACAAGTTTTCAAAACACACAGATGCTCCTGTGAGCTCCACGTAGCAGAGCCCAGCCCACACCAGAACAGGCTGTGCAGGCTGAACTCCACTGAGAAATTCTGTGCAGAGCTTCCAGGTCCTGCAAATTCACTTAAACAGGTCTATCAGCATGTTGTGCACTCTCCACTGCCACTGAGCTTTCCAAGTCAAACACACTGGGACCTGTGTATTTTCCAGACTAGATGAAAACCATCTCCCCTATTTGTGTTTGTAGGGCTCTCCAGGTTAAAAAGGAAGAGAAAACTGTGTATGAGACCCACAGCTATGCTACATAGGAGGTTGACTTGAGTGTTTGCTTCAAATTTTAGATTTCCTTTTATTGTACAGCCTCCTCTGAGTGTTTTCCAAACTTGATTCCCCCACCAACTCATCCCCTCTGCCTGCCTGTCTGCCAGACAGACCATGCCAGCAGTAGCATTTCTCAGCTGCCAAAGCATGTTGGCCTGGGACTTCATTTCTCTGTATCACAAGCTACCAGCAGAAACCTTGTCATTGCGATTTTTCACATATTTTCTTCTGCTCTATTTTTTTTATCTTTGTAAAATCTCAGCTCCCTGGCTCGTGGCTGTAGGCTATTACTAGACTGGAACAGAACCTATTCTCAGTCCTAAACAAAAATGAATAAGGCAAAAGAAAATAGTCACAACAAAAGAAAAACTTAATGCTTGGAGTAATAAGCATCGGAGTTTCCATCTGCACTGGGTCAGGAGGATCAGGAGAGTGAGAAGAGACATAGGAGGGGATCAGAGAGCTGCTGTCTGCTCTCTGAGCTGCTTGACTGGTGGCTTTGTGTGATGAACTGGCAGGTGACAGGTCCACTAGATTGCTGTGTCCACAGTATTTCTGCCTCATATCACGGCAAGTTTCGCTTAGAGAGGTTGAGTCCCAGCTGTGGGCTTGGAATTAGGGTCCCCAAATCCACTGTGGGTACGGGCAGGGGGCTGTGAGCAATGAGTGACCTGTGCTAGGATGCTGAAGAGATGCTCCTGGGGCACAGGGCTGGGTTTGACTAATGTAAGCCCCTTTCTTCTGCTCCATGTGCTATCTAACAAGCAGCAAAGCAGCCTGAGCCTATCCTTCATCTTTTCTTTCCTTCCTTCCTCTTTTGTTCCCTTCTTTCTTACCCTTATTTTTTTTCTTCGATTCGTCTCTCTCCTTTTAACATTTCAGCCCAAGAAATGAGGTTTGTTGTTTCACCAGCTGAGTAAACTTTGAGGGCTTTAAGAAAAATAGTCTTTCTCTCCAGGTGGGTTCTTCCCCACTTCTCAGCTCCACTCACAACCCTAATTTAGAATCTGCAGCCGGTTAACAAGCTCAGAGGAGACATAGGCTTGGTGCAGAGGATCTCTCCATAAGCACAAACATACACACACTTCCAGATGTTTCATCTTTTTAATAAAGATTGGAGCTCTGTGGCAAGCAAGGCTTGAGATATGAAAATAACAAACCAGCCCCTGAGATGGGTACTTGGGTACCTGCTCAGAACTCTGGTGTCTGGTTGGGGGCTTTTGTTTGTTTGTTTGCATAATCCTGGAATATTATGCAGAATCCAACCCTTGAAAATTTCTTGTTTTCTTGCACCAAAAGCTGTCTCTAAAGGACTGAAAAAAATCTGTGCATTAAATCAAATATATTTTCCTGTCTACACCTCCCCACTGTAGCCTCTCTCCACACACTTGCACAGACACAACTGCTTTTCATAGCAAGGCTATAATTTAAGAGCTAATGCCTTGCATGAGCACCACCCCTTCCCAAATTCTTCTTCTTTTCAGTTTCTATTCAAATTCAAAGGAGACTATTTTAGCTCTGAGGGGAAAAAAAAGAAAAAAGAATGTACAACATTTGAAGAAGCTGCTGGTGTTTCTTTCCCCCCTTTGTGTTCATACCCAGGCGATGTCAACAAGTCTCCTGTTTCTGCCTCTGTAGACACAGAGACAGCTGGGAGCCCCAGAAATATGAATCTGGAATTTGATCTTCCTGTTTTAGGTGTGGGATGGGTTTTGATTCTCAGGTGAGCACCCAGAGTTCTGATTGAAATAAATAAATAAACAAATAAGCACTGTCTGCACTTATACCAATAGAACTGGTCCAGACCATGGCTTGGGACTTACCCAGTGTGGCTGAGGTACATCAAGACCCAATTAGCTGCCTGTGAGGTAATTAATTGAAGGAAAGACAGGGCTGCAGTGTGGGAAGGTTCAGCCTTGATGCCTTAGTCCAGCAGCTGTGCCAGGCCTCTGCCCACCACGGTCACCAGTCATGGTCAGCAATGGAGACAGGGTTTGTTTTCACTTCAGTATTGTTTTGCATCCAATGGTGAGTGGAGGGAAGTGGCTAGAAAATACAGCCCCACTCAGAGCCAAATCAGAACTTCCCAGCTGGGATGAACAGCTCACTCTTTGCTTTTTTACACTTAATTACATCAAGGTGCAGAGACTTGGACATAATTTTTCCAGCACTCTTTATGCTTTGCACTGGATATGCCAAACCTAAGCTGTGGGGTACAGCAGCAAAGCTGATCAAAATGAGATACAGTGAAGGGAGTTAGGAATTAAAAAAAAACCAGAAGCATCATAATCAACACCAGATGTAAGCCAATTAAACAGCCATTCCCGTGTGCTCACGGGAGGGCACTCACTCACGATTTACCCAAACAAATCCATGCTTAAAAACTCTCAGGAGTTTCACAGAAAAATCACATTTCTCTTCAGGGCTCTTTAAAAAATATTTGAAAGCACTGTTGTCTGTACACACCAGCTTTGCACACCAGAAACTGCTCCCTCTCAGCCCAGAAGAACTGATCAGCCTGGATTAATGTGCTGGCAGATGCTTTTTCCTTGCAAAGAAGTGAGAGTCCTTCTTCCCCCAGCTCAATTCCTTCAGCTGCCCCCTCTAATCCTCCTCTGACTTTCTTCAAGGGGGTGTTGGCTTTTGGCTCATACTTTCAAAAGGCATCTTAGGGGCAGCTGGGTGTTCAAACCTGATTTATTTATAGGATTCAGGCACCCAGCTTTGGGCTCCTTTGAAGCACTCCTAGGATCAGTGCTATATTTATTCCAAGCACAGTTTTCCTTTGCTGTCTCATTGTTTGATGTGTAAGGAGGCACATGTCAAAGCAGACAGAGTTTCACCATCTCCCATCAGGACCCACTGCCCACTCTGCCTCCATCCTTCCCTGGCAGCTTATCCACATCTCAGCCCCTTTCCCTGGGACAAGCACAGTAACCCCAACCATCCATTCCAGGTATTGAGTCAACCTCCACCCCAGGAAGGAGCAACCCACATCCTGCCAGGGTGGATGTGCACCCCAGGACAAGTTACAACCCTGGTTGTGCCCCAAATCCCTTTCCTTCAGCATTCTGGAGCCAACTAACTTAACATGGGATAATGTTGAGCTCAGGGATAGGATTCCTTCATCCATGATCTTGTTTATCAGCTGACAGAATCCTCCTGTGTGGTCTTCTGTCAGCTGCAGTTGAACCCTCTTCCCCTTACACTTCTACAACAATAAATCCCGTCATCACATGCTGACAATCGATTTTGCATGTGTAACTAACAGGCGTAGTGGAGAAAGGGTAAAGTGTCATCCTCTGGGTCTAGGCCTGGATTTCAAGGCTGCCTTCAGCTCTAAACAGTTATTGATTATTCACTTGGAAAGTCAAAGGCAGGGAGGGATGATGCTGGCTGTAGAAACCATGGCAGGACGTGACTGTAGGTGCTGCACTTCGTCACATTATCCTGAGACATCTGAGTACGTGCTGATCTTTGACCTTGACTTTATGAGAGGTCCTGGACCCACACAACAAAGCAGCAGCTTTGCCTGAGTGCTGGAGGAGATGCTCACACCCACCCCTGCTTGGATTCTTCCTGTTTGTGGTCCTCAACCAAATTACAAAAGACAATCATCTGGCTGTTGTACTTCTTAATGCTGGTCGTCAGCTCGGTTTGAGGTTGTTGATTGTCATCAGGAGGGCTGCGGCTGCCTCTGCCACTTAACGTTAGGATTTATCACATCAAATGTCATCATCTTTTTAGTTTTTATTTTCAAGGGATTTCGGCTCTAACGATGTCATCAGGGGGGAAAAAGAAAGTGAGTTCAGCATGAATGAAACTGCCTGGAAGCTCTCCTAAGGGTTTTAAATTGTAGAAACAATGCCAGATTAAAGAAGCAGCTCCCCGAGCAGCAGAACCAAGGAAGCTGGGTAGTTGAAGGATTTATGTCTCAGGACTCAGTGCCCCTTTAAAATTTTTGATTTCTAATAAGGGCTAACAGTGCAGCCTGGGGTAGTTATTAGTTATTAGAGCTCCTCACCAGCTCCATCAATCTGTTTTCATGAAATCCACAGGAATTTAAATCTTTTGAGACCTTGACCCATTCGCCAAGTTTGCTTGACCCAAGTCAACAGATTTGGAGGTTGTTATGTAGGGTCTAGACTATCATGGACATCTCAATTCCCTAGGAAACAATGCTAAAGCTCTTGGGTGAGGCTCTACTGCCTCCAATTGTGCCCAGTCTTTTATAATCATGCACACAGAGCATGTTCTGCTCCTGCAAAACACCAGGCTGTGCCAGGGCTGAGCAGCTGCCCCTTCCTGCCAGCACAGCTCCCTGTGAGCACCATGCCCTGTTCAGGGAGAAAAACATCCTGATGTAGCTTGGAAAAGACCATCCTGACGAGTGGAATCTGCAGGGAATGCTCAGCAGGGCTGTCTGTCACTGGGGACGAGCAGGATGACAGATGTTATATGAGGCTGTGGCTGAAAGAGGAGAGAAGCAATATATATGTATATCCATCACACAGCCTGGCCTGTGCAGCTAATAACACCAGAGATTAGATCAGTTTTACTAACGCTCATTTCTGCCGTTTCCTCGGGTTTTTTGTGTTCCCCTTGGCCTGGAGTATGTAAATATACTGATTACCTGCTTCTTCATTCTCCTTCCAAAACACCACCTCTGCATTGCTTTCACCAGGGAAGAAAATAACTCACGGTATAAACCAGTTATATATCTTTTTATTGTTATTTGATGGCAGCATTTCCATCACTGTTGTGATTGATCAAGCCTTTAAATCCTGTTCAAAACCTACATCTTTCCTCAGTTTCTGCCACTGTCCATGTAAGTACCAGGAGTTCACATCCAGCAATTCTTTTCTCCTTCTTCCTGCCTATTCCTTTGACAGGGGCTGTCAGAAGAGGTTTCCATCTGCCTTCCAGAGCTGAGTAACCAGTTCATTATAAAGTCAACATGACAGGTTGTGGAAAATGGAATGAACACCTTTCCATAACCACTGTATTTATGCAAAGAGAGATCAGGCTGCAGTGGGACTGCTTATTTTTGCAGATGTCCCTGAGCTGGGAAAACAGCATGGACCAGAGACAGTAAAAGGATTTTTGTTGTCAGTGGCATAGAAGATTGCAGCTCCAGGGAAGGAAAAAAAAAAGTCGGACATTAAAAAATAAAGTGCATGTTAGAAAAATTTGAAAAGATTAGAGAGAAAGTGTCTGATCTAAATGGGCAAGAGCAGTCGTGTCCTCAGACAGATGTCTCACTTTGCCTAGCTTTGAGTTTAACATAATTGAGGTTTCATCAGTCTAAGGGCCCTGGGAAAAAAAATAAAAAATAGGCAAGGGAGAGACAAGTTCTGAGACTCAGAAGTTTCTACTTGTGGGGACAAGGTTGTGGAGAGGTCAGGTGGATTTGGGATCCCCTACCAGGCGTTTTAATTACAGTTCCATCTCTATCAGGAAGCACTTTCCCTTTGTAATGTGGCTGCAGTGTCCTGAGCCAACACTGGCCTTGAAAAGGGTGGCAAAGCAAATGCACATCTGTGGGCAGGCTGTTGAAAAACAGGCAAATGAGAGAGATTTCATCTTCCCTTTATCTCTGCAGGTCCTTGGTGGTATCACTCTGGGGCAACACTGCAGTGACCACTGTGCAGCAAAGCCCACAGGCAGCTTGAAGCCTCTAAGGCAGAGATGGCAGAGATTAATAAAAGTCATTCTGAAATCAGAGATTTTTGGTCTGATTTTGGGAGGCGTTTCCCTGTCAGCAGGCTTTGCTCATATGTGAATGACAGGAAGATAAAGAGAAGCAAGAGGAGCTTTGAAGCAAGACCAGGTTGGATGGGGCTCTGAGCAACCTGGTCTAGTGGAAAGTGTCCCTGCCCATGGCAGGGGGATGGAATGAGATCATCATTAAGGTCCCTTCCAACCCAAACCATTCTGTGATTCTGTGGTCCCTCCACACTCAGTGGGCAGAGAGGAAGGAACAATGGGGGCTGCTCAGATTTTTCAGAAGTAGAGAAGTGCCTCATGTGTCACAGGATTGGTGCGAAGAACGTGCTGAGCACAGACTCCAGCTGAAGATCCACCAGCCTGCAGAGCACCACTGGAATGGGCCCCTGCTTATTCAGAGGGTGTGAAGTTCAACATGCAGTGAAATCTCAATTTCACAGGAATTTCACAGCTGAAAACATTCTCCCACTACAAATGAATACAGAAGAGTTAAATCCATGCATGGAGCACAACAGACACTTAAAGAATGATTCCCTTGAACTGGAGGGAGGGTCTGTGCACCCACCACTGAGAGAACCTGAGGGGAGAAATGTGGCTCAGCAGGGCAGCCCACATTGCAATAATGTTATCACATTTTTTCTCAAGTTGTTTATATCTAAAATTGACACATTTTATTGGGTCTAAGTAGTATCATAAAAACAATAAAAAGCAGCTCTGACATTTTTCTCCTCCCCTGCTGTCTCAGCTGCTGCAGCACTGACCTTCTCCTCTCTGCATCCAGTCCATATTTCAAAGAAGAAGAAACTCAGAAACCTTTTTTTCTTCTCTACAAAGTTTACCAGTGCTTGAAATATTGGAAGACCTTTTTTTGGGGTAAAATGACCATAAAAAAGTGCTACTTCCTCAGCAACTCCAACATTTTACTTCATTTTAAAAAGAAGTAACAGGAGATCTTAACCAAAAAAAAAAAAGAAGATGGGGAGATATGTCTGGTAGGAACATTATCTATCTCAAGAAAACCAGTGTGGATGGCCCGTGAAATTAGGCTTTTATCACTCCAGACCATGACTATCTTTATCACATAGGCTTGATCACACACAAGAGATTTTAGCTAGTGCATAATAACTTTCGAGTCCTGAATCCCTTAGGAATGGAGAAATCAGCTCTTCCTGACCATATCCACGTGCTTTAAAATCCATTCAGTACCACCAAGGTCTCTGATCACATCAGATGATGTGGGTCAGGCAGGGTTAGTGTTGGTAGCAGGCACCACCTGCCCCCGGCGTGATCTGAGGGACAGTGAATGTGGTTGTGCTCAGCAAGTGTCCACTGGGGCTGTGACCCTGCAAAACAACCAAAAAAGGGCTTGATGTGTGGAGAGCGATGGGGTGGATTGAAAACACAGGTCATTGGTAACAACTCTTTGGTAACATATCCATCCAGACCTGTCACACAGTACTGCACTCTCTGGAGGTCACAGTCACTGAATCACAGCATGGTTTGGGTTGGATGGACATTAAAGCTCATTCACCTTCCACTAGACCAGCTCTCTCCAAGCCCCGTCCAACCTGGCTTTGAACACTTCCAGGGATGAATAATCCACAGCTTTTCTGGGCTTTGTTCTCCCCTTTTGGCACCTTAAAACAGTTACAACACACCTGAGATCTTCTGGCCAGCAGGATTCTGTGCTTGGAAAGCACGAGTTTATCCCATTATGCTATGCCTGGTGGCCTGAACCAAACAAAAACAGCAGCATTCTGCCTCCCTGATATTATTCACAGTGCCTCAGCTGGACAGTTTTCTCCTTCCCTCCATCTCCTAAATATACTGCAAGTGCAAGAAATTGAGTTTGCTGTACCCCAAATTCACAAACAGCTGCATTTCAGCAGTGGATGAAGCAAGGCTTCTCATATCCAATCTGTAGGTCTGCTGGTAGCACCTGTAAAATATTCTGAATATACTGAACTAAGTTCTGCAGACACAGAATATCATTGTTTAATCCTTTTAAAGCTGTTTCTCTGCACCAGGTTTGCACCAATCCCTGACAGGCACCTGTGAAGGGTTAAATCAATAAAGCAAAGAGGATGCCTACAGGCAGCCAGTTCACTTCCCAGTATCAAAGATATTTATACTTTCTCTATGTCTGAGTTATTGTGATAAATATGTTGAGGTTGTTTTATTAGTAAGATAGTTGCAATCTCATGGAACTACTTGCTGTAATACAGAATTCATGAGCTCCTGGCAACAGACTGCATTAAACCACTTAACAGAGGTCACTTCTGCAAAGTTTAGACATTTACATTCTAACCAGCAGCCTGGCTGCAAGCAGAGATTTGTCCTCAGCTGTTCAGCCCCCAATTGGAGGTTACTGGGGTGCTGGAGGTGGGGGCTGTGTGTCTGCAACACCTCATGATGACCTGCAGGACAAAGCTGAGACAGAGAGTTAGTTTTCACAGATCTGAAAAAGACATTTTATTCCCCTTCTTCAGCAAAATAATAATCTGTATCCACAGGGTTAGAATAGCTACTTAATATCACCTCCAAAAATGGGGGCAGAGTAAAGTGAAGATGCCATAAAGAAGCCACAGGTGCCAAGAGCTGTAAAGAGAGGGTTTGTTTTTTCTTAAACTGGCATCTCCAGGGACAGCAGTGATAGCCAAGGCACCACAAACAAAGCTGATAGTGCCACCTCCTCCTCAGCAGGCTGGGAGTCAGTCCTGAACCAGCTTTCTGAAACAAAGGCTGCCTTGGAAACCCACCTACAGCCTGTTGGAGTGGGAAAGGGAGCTACTAAAGCAGGGCATAAACACAGAGAGGCTCCATTTTGCTCACGGATCCAACAGGAAGACTCAGACACAGATAAAAACACACAAACCCTTCAGCAGCCAAAGAAACCAAGACTGCAGCTCGAGAGTGGCTTTGGTGACTTACACAGGAGTTTGCATTCCTCTCTGCCAGCATTTTCACTCCCTGGTCCCTGCTGTCCATGTCCCAGCTGGGACAGACTGTTCAGTGGATGAGTTTCCCCCGAAGAGCGTTGCCAGATGTGTCCCCTCCGGGTACAAGTGCTCACAGTCTGCATCCTGAGCATCCTTCCCACACAGCCTGTGGCTGCAAGGGCTGAGCCTCCTCCAAAGTTGCAACAACAACAAAAAAAAATAAAGAAGATATTTATTTTTTAAAAAAAAAGATCTCTTTATCAGGGAAGAAGAATTATGGGGAAGATGATAGCAATAAAACACCATTCTAAAGTCTGGGTATTATTTTAAAAGAAAATTATTAGTTCATAAAAATGCAACTGGGTAAATAATAGGTTAGTCCATCACATAAACACGTTCTAAAAATAACTTTATTGGATCTAAAACATCTATAGTGGCTTGGCTTATTTATCATTTTAACATATATCCATAGTCACAATGAATTTATTAAAATGTTATATCCCATAATCTGCCTGATCAAACCCTGATAAATTGTTGTGCTTTGAGCATCTTGTTAACAAGCAATTAATCACAGCCCCTGAGTACAGCACAGGAGCTAATTTTGATATTTACTTTTCTTGGTGGAGTATGTAATGTGTTCTCCAGAGCTCTTGAGTCCTTCTTGATATCAGTAGAAGTCAGGTGTGATATGTAGAGATGTCTCTGTTCATGCAAACAAAGAATTCTCATACAAACACCTTTGATAAATATCAACATAAAAAAACCAAAAAAGCCAATTGCCCTTGTACATTCTGACTTCCATGATCTTTATCCAACTACTTTATTGTCATTACCCCTCAGCATCATTTTGTTTTCAATATGTCTGAGTTAATGGATGATCTGTGCATTCCTGATTCAGTCTACTCCAAGAAATGTATATACCAAAAACACCAAGCTGGATAAGATACAGAAAATTCATTTATTTCTGGGGTGAAATGATACTGCGACATGTCAGGCAAATCCCCATTGTCTTAATCCCCCCATATCACTACTGGGTTAAATACTGGCTTGATGCAACCATATTAATGTTTCCTTTCCCTTCATTTATTTATTTATTTATTTATTTTTAAATGAAAACCTCTCAGCAATCTCCCCTCTCTGTTCTGACGCTGTAAATAATTGATCATACTGATAAAACATTTCAGCTGGACCAAAGCTAACATTTACCCTCAGTAGCTTCCAAATCAATCCCAGCAACACTGAGGGGCTCAGCATGGAGCCAGTTTCACTGAGGCCATTAAACTCTCATTGTGGCCTGGGTATTTGTTGGAATAAATTGTTTGTGTTTGTTATCATTTCTTAGTAAAACTAATTAAGGAACTAATTGATTGTTTTGTTGTTCTACTAATTAACTCCATATGGTGCACATCTCCATGGAGATACTGTATGAGTTATTGAAACTTCAGTGATTTAATGATTGGATATGAGGACAATTGTTTAAATCTAAGCCTCCTTTCTATTTCAATCTCCTTTTGAGATGTGCTTTCTGTCTCTTCTGCCTCTCTTTGGTTATAGACATTTTATGAACCCAACTATATAGAAAACAAGCAATTTGAAAGGCAAGGCAGCCAAAGAAGCTGGAGATGTGGTTAATTGCCATGAGAGGGTTTTATTCTGTGAATAAATGAGGCACATGTGGGCAACTTTGCATCTTTGCTCTAAGTTAGCGAGAGCAAAAGCTTCAGGTTCACTCAGTAGTCAACAGGGCAAGGTAGGTTCCTTAAATCAGTAATTCCACAGCAACCCAGCTCCTTCTCCAGCTTCTCCATCAGCCATCTCTGCATTAAAAGCTGAGAAAGATTAGCACATAAATAAGTCCCCCAAGAAATCTTCTGAGTGCCCTCAACCATCACTAAAATCAGGACTAGTACAAACAATTCCCAGAAAAGCAATTAGTGGGGTTATTTAAGTTATTCCACAGTCAGCACCTTCTCCTGGGATTTGGATGAAACAGGTTCAAATCTCACCTTTGCTACAGTCTCTTCCTGCTTTATATTTTGCTTGTGCAGATCAACCATATGGTATCCAAAGATCCCGAGCATCTGTGTAGCACAAGTAATTCGTGTTCCTGCAACAGGGAATCTGATCCTACGTGTTCCTGGCTATTTTTACCCATTGTAAGTCACAGTATGATGCCTGCTTTTGGGTCACAGTGGTAAAAATTGAATCCAGGACCTCTGATTTTAAAAAACCAGAAGGTTTGTCTCTCAATCATCTCTCAAAATTTGATGGCAGAGCCATCATTCTGTTGGAATAAATTAGTGTAATTATCCCTTCTATTGAGGCCAAGGCAGCAGTTGCTAAGACAGCCCCATGGTCAGCTCACACAGATGCAGGTTCTACCCACTCAACAAAGCACACACTGAAAATTAGGTTCAAAAACTAATTTGTACTCCAAAGAAATTCTTTGGTGAATAAATAAACACAGCATGGGGTAAATATTCAGAGCTCTCTTTAGAGGCTGGCTTTGATGAGAGTGACTGGATAAATCTCTTCAAATTTCATCTGTAGCTGAGCTTAATGCTGATGAGAGACTGGACTGGACATAGAAGGATTGCTGTCGTATTTCAAGGTTTCAAGCTGTCTGGCTCAGATATAAGGGCTGGATGCAAAAGCACCATGTTAAAATGAGTTCCCTGGGTCTGTACCTGAGGAGGCAAGAAAGCTTTTAAGTTCCAGTGATCCCAAAAGCCACACTTTAACTTCCAGCAAAGACACCTCTGTCTGAAAGGAGGCAGATGAAAAGGTGTCTCCTAGTGGGGCACCTGGGCAAAACCCAGGTTTGTGTGCTTACTCATGTCCTCAGCAAGAGAAGGAATTAGGAGGACAAGCAGTTATTCCAGAATGTTAAAAGCCATGGTTAGACTTCTCTGTAGCATCAGTTTTTCCTGGAGTCCAGTCTCCAGGAAGTTCCCAGAAAACCTCTGCTCTTACAACCAAGTGAGAGCTTGATTACCCAACCAGGACAACAAAAACACCTCACTTCATTCTCAATTCCATCTTCATCTAGTCTGCTTAGTCTAAGAAAAGTCCAGAACTACCAGGACACTGCCTGGAGACTGACACAGAGAGAAAAAGAAAAGCAGGGAATAAGGGAATACTTTTTTCTCCCTTGTACTCTTTAGTATTCAGCCCTGACCTATTTTAGCCTTAAGCATTGTGTCGTGACTGATGATTGCTCTGCTCTGGCCCTTGTTTTCAGCTTTCAGATTGTTGATGTATTACAGAAATGATGTTGTCTGAAGCACCTCTGCTGATCACTGAGGCAGCAATCAGCTCACCCTTCGATGAGCCATTGAGACAGTCAGGCGGGCAGCAGCATTAGCCTGTCAATTCTGCCTCTTCCAACAGTTAGAACAATTTTGGTGAATTACAAGCAATAGAAAATCACTTTAGCTGCTCATTAGCTGGGAGACAGGAACGATGATAAATGCTCAGAGAGTTTGAAATGGCTTATGCACACACAGTGTCCCTCCACAACAAGGTCCAGTTAACCCTTGGGCTGGTCAGAATGCAGTCATAGTTTCAAGCCAGAGACCTGCTGGGCTCTGTTCATGGATTGGCAGAACAACCCAATCTCTAGCAGAAGCCACAGCTTCCAAAATGAAGCATCTGCAAGATTTGAACCTCCATGTCTTATCAAGATGTTGGAGTGAGTCCAGAGGAGGCAGCAATATGATCAGAGGGATGGAGCAGCTCTGCTGGGGGGAAAGGTTGAGGGAATTCGGATTGTTCAGCCTGGGGAAGAGGAGACTTTAGGGACACCTAATTGTGGCCTTCCAGCACCTGAAGGGAGTCTACAAGAAAGATGGAGATAGACTGTTTACAAGGGTCTGGAGTGACAGGACAAAGGGAAATGGCTTCAAACTGACAGAGAGTAGGTTTAGATTGGATGCTAGGAAAAAATCCTTCCCTGTGAAGGTGGGGAGGCCCTGGCACAGGTTGCCCTAAGAAGCTGTGGCTGCCCCATCCCTGGAATTTTCCAAGGCCAGGTTGAACGGGGCTTGGAGCAACCTGGGCTAGTGGAAGGTGTCCCTGTCCATGGCAGAGGGTTGGAACAAGATTATCTTTATGGTCCCTTTCAATTCAGACCATTCTATGGTTCTCTGATCTTCCACTGGGCTGAAAAAGTAAGCCCATCTCATTTTTTGCAGGAATGTGGCACAAAGATGTTGTTTTCCATGGTCTGCTCTATCCCTCTGAAACACAGTGACTTCAGCAGCCTGATTTCATTCTGTTCACACACACCTGAACTATGCTTTAGGTGCACAAAAGCATGTACTGGATAATGGAGTGGAGAAGGTCTATGGGAGTGATGTGATTGCATTGCTTAAGGTTGCTTTCTCATGTGGAAGGAGAGCACTGTAAATACTAACACAGAATATAAAGGCCTCTTGGTGCAGCTGCTTTGTGAGGATGGAAAGTCCTGTATCAGAATTGCAAGCTGCTGACACTGCAAGTCAGGGCATGTTGCAATGTCCTATACATGAGTTTTGGAGGTTTGATATTAATAGTTATGGGAAAGTAACTCAATCAGGGTTCTTGAAGCAGCAGTTTCACTCTGGGCTCCTCGCACAGGTCATATCTCTCAGGCCTAAGAGGTGAATTATTAAATGAGCAGGAGAGGAAAGGATGGCAAAAAAGGCAGTAGCAGGGGAAATTCTGATAATATAAGTTTACAGCTACAATGATCTCGGTACTTAGATGCTCCTCAATCACCCACTCACACACTGGAAGCTGCTCAAACATCATGATGATGAACCTTGTACAAGAACCTGGAAAGGAGTGAGGATGTGGAGTGACTGCCTAAAGGGTGAGGAATGTTGGAGACGAGCAAAATCAGATCCTGAACTCATCAGGCCTACAAAAGGATTATAAAGCCATCCTAGCAATTTGGGCCTGATTTTAAATTGCAACACCACTGTGGTGTTGGCCCCTCACCTGCCCAACACACATTCCCTTAAGTGAAACAGATAATGACTGAGGGGCCACCACAAACGGGTCCATTTGTGCAGCTCGGCCGACAAAGCCCCGAGTGCCTGTGATGAGGAAGCTCATTGTGAGGACTGAATAATCCAGATCTGGCCCTGAAATTCTGAGCATTCATAGACTGAGCTGCACCTCTGAGCACTTTGTCTCTTGTCTGCTGCTATTTCAGGCAGCGTGCTGAAGGACCGGTTCCTCCCGCCATGTCATTGAGAATGACAAAGCCTCTCTACAGCATTCAGGAGAATTGGATGGATGAAGGACAGGCAGGACAAAGAAGCTGATATTTTGAGAAGCTTCCTTTATTCAGATCAGGTCTTTTAACTTGCCCTCATGCCTTTGTTCCGTTGATTTAATGATTCCTTCCTCCACGCCTCCCCTCTATTTCCATTTGTGTGGATCAACTACAGCAGCAGGAAACCCTTTAATTGGCAAAAACATTTGCTGAGCTGCAGAGGTCTGTAGGTAAAGGAGCACATTCAATGAAGTTCTTTCAGCATGTAGGAGAAGAAATTGCCATACCTTCTCTATTGGCATTAGCAGGACCATTTTCTCGTCTTTGGGTCTGGATTCTGAGATATCCACAACTGGTCAAATAGGCAGCACTGCTCCATTTTCCTCTTTTTATCAGGGAAAGAAGGACGACACAGGAAAGAAAGTTGGCCTGGGAACTAGGAGACCCAAGTTCAGTTCCTTGTTTCACTGCAAACTTTCTGTTGGTCTCCCAGTAAACTCCTTAAATGCATTGCTCTGCAAGGTGCTGCAAAAGGCAAGACTTAGGAAACTAAATCATTAACCTTCAACTAAGCTTAAGCCCCTAATCCAATACATCACTTGGAGTATGTCACTTGGACATCTAAGTAATTCCATCCATATGGTTTTTAACAGAATCTCAGATCTATCCCTTTACAATTCTGGTCCTTAGAGTGACTATTTGCAGGTTACCCTCTGAGACATAACGTCTCTGCACCAGGCTGGAGAAATGTGAGATTACTGTACTGCAGCCTGAGGCACCAAGGTGTTTCAGTGAGTCACAAACAGCTCAAATCTGCAGTTCTTGAACTGTGGTCCATGGCCTGCAGCTGATCTCTGTGTTTACTGTGTAGCACCTCTCACAAGTCTGTGCTATTTTTGCCACCAAGGCAAAAGACTCACCCAGAAAACCGATAGATAACTAAAAAAGGGACAGGATTGTGCTTTGGAGATTGGTATCTGCATGGCAATCAAAAGTAGGGGAATGAGATGCACCTGGAAGACAGACCTACCAGGGGACTTCACTCGCTGATGTGATGAGACAATGGACAGATGGAGGAAACTGATACACAAAATAACTTGATAACTCCAGCAACTGATGGACTGAGACAACTTTATACATCGGTTGGTTAGTATGATAAGGTGTCATAAAAAGAAGCAAACCTGATACATAGGTCCATCTCTACAGAGATGTGACAGACACATCAAGAATACTGATGCATTGGGACCAGGAGACCTCCAGTTGAGCTGGTGTTCATGCCCGTAATTGTTCCGTTCCGATTCTGCATTCAGACGGACAGAAGCCTGTAGGAGAATATCAAACTTCCACTAAGACCTTTTTAAATAATAATTACTCTGTAGCAGTGCTGTGAAATCTGTTATTAACCTGAGGCCAAAGGCCACTCTGTTAATCAGTCAGGGCTCATATTCTATCAAAAGAAGCTGGGGCTGATTGCTGGTCTAATCATAGGGTGACGGCGACTGTCAGACATGACATCTCTACTAGAATAAAAACAGCCCTAAGGGCCCAACTTTGCTGTGGAGGTTACAGACAATGGCTCTTCTGCAGAGGGATTTTGTGTTGGACATGGCAAAGTGACATCTCCACAACTTATACATGTGGTGACTCTTGTGTTCTCAATGGGACATCTCCCTGCCTCAAGGGCTACAGGTAGGAGAGGAACAGCTCTGCAGGGTGACAGCATAAGAAACAGCAAGCAGTGTGTGTCCTCTCTCACACACACCCCCTTTCAGGTGGTTTTCAGTGCCTGCTACCCTGTTAGTTGCTGAGAGAGGAGTGCAATGAAAGCAGAAGTCAGTGGCATGCTTCCCCATCATCCACTTCCTTTGCCTTTCACAGCCCAGATGAAATCCTCTCCCTTGCTGACAACCAGCACAGACCCCATGTGCAGCTCAGGTCCCAGGAAGGCTCTTGCCAAGAAAAGGAAGAGCCTGTACAAGAGCACAAAACAAGCTGAGAACATGTAGGATGGAAAACCAAGAGTGCAGTGCCTGAGAGCTATGAGGGGACAGCTACTGAAAAGCAAGAAAAATGGGGGAATTAGGCTTGGGGGAGGCAATTGAGTTATAAAGGCACATCAGTGTGCAATTGAGGGAGAGAATGGACTAGATACTCTATTATAAAGCAGTTTTTGCCCTTGAACTAACACCTTGCCACCTGCCCTGGGCAAGCTCCTCCTCAGGTTCATCAAACAGAGGCTCTGAAGGAAACCACAGCAGCTCCAGGTTCTTTACTTTCAGCTGCTTTATTGAAATTCTCTCCATCTCCCCTCATCTTCTGCGTGTATTACCAGATTACTGAGTCTCATATTCATCTGTCTCTAAAAGATTAAACTGTCCCCTGGAAAATGCCATCACGTCCTGGAGGAGGAGATCCCATTTCCACTCCAAGCCCCAAGAAATAGAGTCTCTGCAAAGTTTTACAGACTCGTAAGTTCCCATCATTACAAGAAATCTTCTGGCTGGAAATGGAAGCAAAGCCTAAGTGATAGATGCCAGCAGGTTTCTATCCCACACAGCACAAAACCCATCTGCATCAGAAAGGGAGAGTGAGAAAGTGAGGAATCACCACCAGAGTGGTGGAGCTCAGCATCTTTGCAGGCTCCATGGGCAGGGCTGACTTGCTGGGATGCAAATGGCAGGGAGGAATGGATAAACACAGAGGTGTGGAGACTGCTTCTCATGGCTTTTAAAGGAAAGCAGCGGCAGGTACCTCACACAGCACGTGTGGGGGTCACAGGGACACAGTCACACTGCTCATTTTGTCTCTCTGGGAGCTGGAGCTTTAGCCACACTCATCTTGTTGCTGTGTATTCCTGACCTTTTCCCCCAGAACTGCAGCCTCCAGTCTCTGCCTCCTATTCACAACAGCAATTTCCTTCCCATTGCTGAGGTCCAGTCCCTGTCAGTCATCCCTGACCTCCCCTTTTCCCTCCCCTCCCAGATCACACACAGCCATACCAAGCTGCATATAAATCTCAGGGTCTGGGTTATTTTTTTCCCCACACAGATCTAGACCTTTGCTCAAACTCTCACTATCATCCTCGTCTTATCCCCGTTCTTGACAGCATAAACTTCACACTCTGTCCCTTGCTTGGCAGGTGTATTACCAAGATGCCACTGACAACCATCTGCACCCTGCCTGCTGTGCTCCCCTCTCTCCTGGCTGGTCTCCACAGTTCCTGAGCACTTCCAGGGTCACAGCCTTGTGCTTGCTTCCTGAAACAGTTTCAGCTACTCAGTGATGCTCCCACATCCCTTCCCCATGCACAGCCCACCCAACAGGTCAGCCTACCAGGCAGAGAGAGGTGTCCTCACTGTGCTCCCCATCTGCTTTGTCAGGGAGCAGCGAGGCCAAAAAATCAGCCACAGCCACTGAGCCACACTTGAAATGTTTCTCTGCTCTCAGTCTTTGTGGCACGGCAACATATGCAAAGCACCACCCACCCTCAGAGCTCCCCCACTGGAAGTCACAAATCCAACTAATTAAAAGCCAGACTCTCCCAACAAACATCACAGTACATCTCTGCCTGGGCTGGGAGGGAAATGCTGGGAGTGCACGACAGCAGGCTGTCGCTGTGACTTATTACTTTGTCATACTGTAAATATTATAGAGGCCATATGGATTTTCAATACCTGAGCACAATGCTGCCATTAATACCAAATGTAATAAGATATTATATGCATGACAATCACAGGGAGAAATTGCCAAGCTCAGAAACTGCCTGGTGGAGCTATGCACAGTTTGTTTTTGCCATGAAAAAGTCAGAGGAAGCCATAATGAATCATTTAGCTGACGAATTTTATCTCTTTTTCTGTTTGCAAACTATCTGCCAACAGATTGTCATTTTCTCAAATGTGTCCATTATTTGGAACTCGTCAGTGGACAACCACTTACATGTCTAATCATGGGCCATTGCTGAAGGATTTGTTGTGGGTGTGCATTGCACTGAACGTGAGCAGATTTGAGCAATTCCCTGGGCCCTGTCATGTGGTTCTCTTTCCTGACTGGATGAGATGGTTTGGAAGCCACTGCGGATACTAAGGGCAGTGCATCAGAAACCTTCTTAGCATGGCTTTGGCAATACTTGTTGAAGAACAGCTAAAAGTGGGTCTGTTCAGTATCTGGAGCACTCTGTTGAAGCTGTGGGAGAGGGTGATAACACCAGTGGGGCTTTTCTGACCCTGCTCTCCACTGTCCAGTCCTGCAGCACTGGGATCAAGGGCAGAATTTACCCCTGCAGGGATCGAAGCACCCACTGAAGCCCCACACAAGCCTGGCTGCTTTCCTGGCTGATGGGACTGAAACTTTTTCACCTATAACCTCCTAAATCCAGTGGACTTGGTGAGAAAGTTTCCCTGAGTTTAGGCCATCAGAGCCAGTATTAAACTGGAGATAATAACCCTTTCCTTTGCCTCCTGAGGGTATTTTTACTAGTTGAAAGGAACAAATTGCAAGAACCTGATAGAAAGCATCTTCCTTTCCATATCCTCCCTATTGCCTTCCCATGGCTGTGCTGGCTGATGGAAATATAAAGGCAATGCCCTTTGAGTATACGTAGTTTATAGGAAGCTTGCACTGACCATTTGCATAATGGACTGTGTTCCCTGGTGCAGAGTGTGACAGGAATGGCTTATACACACTTTATTACAGATTTAATATAGTGCCTTCCACAAGAGCCAAACACAGAGCTGAACAGGAAAACAAGCCCCTCATGAAGCACATGGATGAGCACATAAAGCAAGAATAAACTGAGATTAGGCAGGGTGGGAAAAAAAGCATAAAAGGACTTGAGTTGGGTTTCAAATGAGTTAATGAGCCCATGGTTTGGCTGTCTGAAGGGAGATTTCTACCAAACTGCTGAGCACAAGAGAAAAGGCTCAGAGTGTGGAATTTGAAACAAGTGACAACATAAGCACCAAGAATAAACCTGGCAGCAAATGCAGGGAGAAAACCCAGTGCCTGCACTGGCAGCAACAATGATCCCAACTCCCATTCATTCCCATCAGGTGCCTCCCAGCTGTGGCTGCCAGAGGAGTTTATAAAAAGATGGGCTCTCCCCCTTTTACATGTAGGGAAACTGAGGTACAGAGCGATGGGGTGACTTGTCCCACATCACCCCATCTTGTGGCACCCAGACTGGTTCTGTGCTGAGAGCTGACACACTGAAAACGGGACAGCCTGTAACTCCCAGGGCTGCTGTGGGTCACCGGCCGAAGGAAAAGCGTCATCCATAAATTATTTTCATTTTTAAGTTTTGCCCTTTAGAAATACTGGGGGCCATAAAGAGTCTGAGGCCCCAAATATTTGCAACAACTGCATTAAGCCATGTAATGTCTCAGCAGACGGCAGAAACTGCCTACAAAACAACTCAGTCCTGCCTATTTCAGGTGGGATCATGTTCTTTCCTCACAACTTCTGGGACTGGGACAGGTGGCTCTGACTTGGTCTCACTGATCCTGGCAGAGCTGCAGTGCAGAGAGGAGGGCACAGGCTGTGCAGATACACTTGAATCTGTGTAAGGCAAAGGGGGGAAAAAGAGGGAGAGAAATTGCCTTTTTGGAACCAGTTTCCTGTGACAATGTTAGAATGGTACAAGATAAGGATAGTCCCCCCTTCCATGAAACACAATAAAAACAAAATACAAAAAGAGAATGGCGACAAGGAGAAAAGCTTTTCAGTGAAGTTAGAAAAGCTATTACAAGTAGCAGAACAAGCTTCACTGTAGCACATAAAGCTGTACACATCTGCCCACAGCACAATGAGGTGCAGCTTGAGTGATCCAGGCTCTTCAATAAATCTGAAGCTAAGGCCAAACTTGCAAATATTTACAAAGCTTCCAGTGAACCATCCACTAGTGCCTGGCTTCAGGAGATCTCTTTTTCTTCTTTCTGGCTCCACCTGGCTGACCTCTTCTTCAGCCTTCATTTGAGACACCCAAGAAATCAAATTTCTTTTGCAGTTTTCCATCCCTGTGGCTGGTGTGGTCCAACATCCTCCTCTTGTTTTATTGTTCTTCTTCACTGCTTTGTCTAAATCTTGCCTGCAGCATCACTACGGAAAAGATCAGGCCAAAAAAAAAAAATGGATGGTGCTAAATTATTAAATCATAATAATTTTCAGAACTGAGTTCTGGAGAGGAAAAGAAAATCAAAAAAAGGATTTATTTATATTGAAACTGTCCAGCCCTTCACTTATCCTTGTGAGAAATGTTTGGATGGAAATCAAGACTGAGAGACAACTTTTACTGATGAGGTTTTAGGATGGTAGAAGGACTGAAGTTAAAGAATGCTCCCTCCCAGGATCAACAAGTCCACACTGTCCAGCTCTAAATGACCCGGTTTCCCTGAGATAAACTGGTCCTATTGAATGCATTAAGATCAGAATTCTGGATCTAAAGAAAGCTTATTTGTAGGCAATAAAGGCTGAGGTCACTTGGCTTGTTCAGCCTGGAGAAGAGCTCATTGGGGTCTGCAGCATCCCGTGAGGGACAGTGGAGGGGCAGCTCCATCTATGCTCTCTCTGACCATGGACAGGACCTGAAGGAACAGCTGGAGCTGTGTCAGGGGGTTGGGATGGATATCAGGGAAAGGTTCTTCCCCCAGAGGGTGGTTGGCACTGAACAGGCTCCCCAGGGCAGTGGGCACAGCCCCAAGGCTGCCAGAGCTCCAGGAGTGTTTGGACAATGCTCTGAGGGACCGAGTGGGATTGTTGGGGTCTCTGTGCAGGCCAGGGGTTGGACTCAGTGATCCTTGTGAGTCCCTTTCAGCTCAGATATTCCCTGATTCTGTGATTCTAACAATCAGCAGGCCCCTTGCAATGTGAGGGCTGGGACAGAGCCAGCCTGTGCCAGAGGTTCTGCTGGGGCTCAGTGAAATCAAAACAACTTCTGGAAACGGCTGATAAATAAAAGCAGGAGATCTTAGAGACTAGGTTAATACATGAATGAAATAACAGTTTGGAGCTGGAAATGAAACCCAGATTTTTGTAGCTCAGAAACGGGAGACAGCAGAGATGGATTTATCTTAAAATGGAAAGACACAGAGTGACAGAACCTAAAAATAAAATCTCATTCTTAGTTGTGCTGAATAGTAAACGATTAGCAGCATCCAGTTGGAAACACCACTTGGGCTCTGACAAATACACTGCCAAAAAAAATCAAAAACCTAGGGAAGGAGCACTAAATCTGTACTCTGTCTGCATATAAACTAATGCTGAAACTACTAGGAAGCGTCAGGAGACCCCCGAGCAGAGGAAAGGATACAGAGCTGAGCTGTGCACAAAATTCCTTTAAAAATAATTGGAGCAGCTAACTGCCCAGGAGGAATGGCCTGAGTGATTCCTACCACAAATGATGGGCACACAAGGCCTGAAACAAACAGTTTAGAGACAACTCCAGGCTGAAAACATCCTTCCCACAGATTCAGGGGTGTGGAGCTGAAGAAATCAGCAGCCCTTGGTGATCCCTGGCTCATCCCTGTTCCCACACACCTTTATGCAGAGGAGAAAGTCGACACATGACACATCAAGGTTAAAGCTGGCAATCAATAGCTCCAGCCTAACTTAGGTATTCATTTGATAATGAGAAAATTTACCTCTTCATGTGTCAATTTCCTCATATGTAAATGAAGAACTATGATTAGACACCAAGATAATGACACTTGGGCAAACCATGGATATTTTTAAATTAATTTCCTTCTGCTACATACACCTGAAAGCTAAAAGGCAAGTGGATTCAGCCTGATTTTTAATGAGAGCTGAGTATGAGTTTTAGGACAATACAGACTTGCTTTTCAATGGAACAACTCTCAAGGAGTGTTTGGACAATGCTCTCAGAGACAGGGTGGGGTGTCCTGGGCAGAGCCACGAGTTGGACTCTATGATCCCTTCCAGCTCAGGATATTCCATGATTCTGTGATTCTATACTGGGGGAAACTGGCATGCAGAGCAGGTCAATGCTCTAATGCATCAAATTGGAAGAGGTGAGATTACCTTTGGTTGTGGATTAGGATAACTATTGATCAACCCTCTGCTTTGAAATGTGTTAAACAGCAATTTTCATGCTCTCTCAAAAAAATATATTTGTAGCAGGACCTGAAACAGAATTTAAGAGACCACAAGCAGGAGTCATCATCCAGTTCATTAGAGATGTATATGAGCAGCAAGAGGTTTTAGCAGCACGTAGAGCCATTATCAGCCACTGAAATCCTGTTTCCTCCATTAAAAATTCCAATTAATTACCAAGATATATTACAGAGTGAGAACGCCTCTTACCAGAACAGGTCACACTTTCTGCTACTGCATTTCCCTCTGCCTGCCTGCCTGGGAATATTCACCACCTATCACAGCATCAAATGAGTTCCTACCCATGTCATATTATTTACAAAACCTTTCACACAGCTCCAATACGCCAGGACTGCGAGTGATAATAACCTCTACTCTGACATATCAATGGCTCAAGGAAATCTCCTATTGCAATTTTCAACACAAAATGAAACATCCTAGCAGGAGCCAAAGCTGGAGGAATCTGTTCTGAGAGCAATGATTCCAGGTAATTTATCATTATGAAATGAAAATGCAAAAGCCATTGGAGTCTCCCAAAATGATACAAATAAACCTGTGCTGTGAAGTCCATGATCAGTGAGGGTTTATATTCAGCAGTACTTGGTCCAATAAACATCAAGAGACTAAATCACTCTTCATATATCACAGTTACCTTCCAGGGTGTCAGGGAGGGAGCTTCTAGTGCAACTGGGACACGGGGCAGCTTCCATGACATTTCCCTCCAGAGTTTCCCTTTGTTATCAATACAATGAACAGTAAACTGGAAGAGTGAGCAGTGTATGTGGGGTGAGAGATTCAATTACTGCCCTCAAAACTTGTCCATCAGACTTTTGCTCACAGCTCTGTCTGACCTGGGTTTTGCAGGATGTGAATAGAGGATGGTGGATGCTTTCAGAAATTGTACATTGGTCAAAAAAGTATAGTCCTGAGAGAAATATTTACAAATATTATGTAGTAAACCTGCATAAAGCATCCTTGGATAAATGCAAGTGAAACGGAAGGTCTGGGCTTGAACACAACGTTTCTGTTCAACTTAAATGTGAAATGTATTGCTTGTGACGGGCTAATTCAAGCTACAAAGCAAAGCTTTTTGGTAGAGCTCTAATCAGTGCACTGCTGAGCTGATGGACTTCCCAGTGGAGACAAGCCTGGTGTGCACTTTGTGCCTTGCGTGGCCATGCCAAAAAAATGCTTGTTTTCCCATGTAGCAACGACAGGACAAGAGGAAACAGCTTCAAGTTGTGCCAGGGAAGGTTAGAATGGATATCAGGGAAAATTTCTTCATCCAGAGGATTGTTTAGCACTGGGCCAGGCTGCCCAGGACAGTGGTGGAATTACCATTCTTGGAAGTGTTCAAAAAATGTGTGGATGTGGTCCTTGGGGTCATGGGTTAGTGGTGGGCTTGGCAGTGCTGGGTTAATGTTCAGACTCAATGATCTTAGAGGGCTTTTCCAGCCTAAATGATCCTCCACTTGAACTCCCATAAGATCAGCAGTAGAAGTCTCCTAATTCAGGGAGAAAATGCTTGTTGAAAGGCTGCTTTGTGGGAAGAAAAGCATGTTATTGCCTGCATTCCCAACCTTTCAAAGTCAGCATGACCTCATGGCTCCATCTCTGCTTCCTGAAATTAGACAGCTCTTCAATTCCTGTGTCAATCTGTGACTGGGAGTGACTTGGGGTCAGAGCAGCAGATGGGGTTTGTAGATCCAAAGGTGTGTAGGAAAAGCAGCATGAGGATATTGAGCTAAAATCCCAGAAGTTGGTACACAGCAAAAGTAATGTGCCTGAAAAGTGCTGCATGGAAGGCTGGAACTACAGAAGTCATGGCAACTTCGGCTTGAATTTCCAGGGTATGAAATTTCCACCTCTTTAACTCATGCTGCACCTGATTTGTCTCTAACCAGTGCTATTAATCTCACTTGTCTGCTCACATTCCTGCTGCCTGAAGACTGGGGGAAAAGCAGGGGGTCACTCAAATGGCTCTTTAGGAAATTTCCTTAGACCAGACTCAGATGAGGATGGAGTTATACCTAAGATGATTTCGTACCATGAGACTGGTGGTTCATTGATGTGATTATGGACAGCTTTGAAACTTGTAAGAGTGGTAAATATCAGGCTCCCTGAGACTTGCTGAGTGTATCCAAACAGAAATTATTCCTTTCTGTCAAAAGTAGCTGTGTTTGTGCTGAGAGTGACAATCTCACTGTAAGCAGGCAAGCAGAGCAGGAGAAGATATTAATGAGGCAGAACCCTGTGTTGTACAAAGGTCCCCATTCTGTTTGCACAAGCAGAAGGTAGAGCCCACCCACTCACTGCATCCCTGGATCCCTCTGAGATCCCTGTTCCACCCTATTCTCACCCATTCCCAGTCCACCAAGCACAGGTAGCTCAGCTACACCTGCGACAGGCTGCAGAGGGCTGAAAGGACAAACACCACTTACCAGCTGCCATGAGAATACATTACCCCAAGGAAGTTAGAGAGGACACAGCTGAGCAGCTCCAGAATGGTATTTCAGCCCAGGCAGGACATTGGGGTGCACACAACAAAGAAATATTTAGGGATGAAGAAAGGCATAGAGTCTGGCTGAAGGCAGCTAAAGAAATAATGGACAAACCCTCTGATCCTTGAGTGATTGTGTTAGAGGAAATAAATCCTCTCTGCAGCTTGTTTGACTTTCACTCCTCAGTTTCATGCTTGGAAGTTCAGCTCTTTCTTTCACAACATACTGACAAGGGATTTTGAGTTGATTGGCTCCCACAGATCCCTGAAAAGAGGTGTGATGGCACAAGTGTCCTGTCGTCATTGGTACCCAGCAGCATGTCAGAGAGTTAAAAAGATGTTTCAGAGAGAGAGAGAGAAAGAGAAGGGACCTGCACAAACCCTGTGTTTCCAGTCAGGCACTCTGCAAGTTAATTCAGATGACACAGCTTTGGATGGAAAAGTTTCTTTTTTATTCTGTGTTTAATGCAGATGAAGGGTAATACATATGGAACTTGTTTTTCAGCAGCAACCTGCAAAGTAGTCAAAGTTTTAAATCTAGGGCAAGTAAATCAAGCAGAAATAAAGAGAGAGGACATGCAAGTTGTAGTTGTCCTTCTCTATCACTGAGCAGGGGAGCTCTGGGAGGGCAGAGCACGGGCTGTGCATCCTCCTGAGCAGCTTCTCTGCCCCTCACTGCTGCCTGTTCTGAGCCCCTGCTTGTGGTGTACAATGACACTGGTGACACAGACACTGCAACTATTTGGGAAAAAAAACAGTTCAACTTTCCCGAGGGAAATCTAATCATGTAGCAGAAACTGCAGTCCTGGGAAGACATCATTTGTTTTGGAGTTTTCCTGGCTTTTCTGGCTTTCCCGGTGTGGGGAAGGGCAGTGTCTGACTGGGATTTAGAAAGAAAAAAAGTAAAAACAAAAACAAAGAAGAGACTGAGCAGAACAGGGAGGGTTGGAAATGTCACAGTTTATCTGTCTGAAAGTCTTGGAAATATTATTCATATCCCCAAACTGGTAAACACTAAGGTATTTAAATAAACATCCATTAAGTCCTCTATCATTAGATGAAATTCTTTCCCAGATGTTATTCCTTTCTCTCTGTACCAAAACTCTGATTTTACTCAGTGGGGGACCTTTTGGTATGACAAATAACTAAAATGGTCAGGATTTCAGTTATTATAGGTAAGCCCAAAAAAACCCGAAAAACTGGTTTTAGAAGGAAATGTGCTTACACAACCTGAGGAGACCAAACTACTGCAAATGACAGCAAATAATCTTAACACCTCTCTTCCTTCAGCTTTGAAAAGCCTGCCTAATTTTTTTTTTTAATGGTTAATTAAAACTTATTGCATTTTTAGGCATCTGCAGTTGCTGGTTCAGCTGGTCCAGGAGCACAGCAGGGGCTGGTACACCGAGCTCTACACATCTTCCCTTATAAGATCTCTGCTGATTTTTGCAAACATTGAAAGCACTGGTGGGTCACCAAGTTAATCTGAATCCAAATGACCTGAGGATATGCCTGGATGCAGAGCTGGAAGGAGGGCTGGAGGCTCTCTGGCTGCTGGTGCCTCCTTTTCCACAGCTGCAGGGCTGGAACTGCCCGGCCCCTTCTTAATTGAGATCCTCCCATGGGTTAAGGCTGCAGGGTCAGGTATTCTCATCCCAGCAGAAAAGAAATGCAGGGAATCATTTTCCTCAGATAAAAGCTGCTGGAAAACAGGTTCATTCTTCAGTGAAAAGTTAGATATGGCTTCCTCCTTTTTTCCATCAGGACATTCAGCATTTTTTTCCGGTGTTTACCACACTTGAGAGCCTCACTGGGAGAAGCTCAAAAGTGCCAGGGAAGTGAACTTCAGTGGGATAGCACCAGCTGAAGTACAAGAAAGTAAATAATAGTAATTTTTTGTGTAAATACTACAGCAGCACCAACCCCTCCTGCCTGTTCCCCCCCCTCTCTGAACTGAGAGCATCTGTCCACATCTCCCTGCGCCAGAAGGATTACCACAGAAAGGAATTTACATTCTGTCAATTAAAACACCATCAAGCTAAGGATTAAAGTCACAAACACATGAATTAGAGATGGTGCCAAGGGACTCTACCTATCTATCTTTCATGACTTTTCGAGGTGCTGGCTATAGAAGCATTAAAGGCACCTTTAATCTGCTACACTTACGTGCATGGCACTTGCTTGGAGTGGTGGCCAAAAAGGTGTCAACAAGCACAGGGCAAGCATAAGCCAGGATTGGCATATGCCTCCCTCTCAGACTGCATGTAAAAGTTGTACTTTCCCTCACTCAAAGTGTTCATAAAGTGTTGAATATTACTGTGACAGACACTAAAACTCAGACACTCAAACCTGCTGAAAGCACTTTTTGCCAGGGATCAAAATAAATCTGGGCCAAACTTAACTGGCCCCCACCCTACACTGAGGAGAAATGGGGCTGCTGTGTATTCATTCCCCCAGCACTGGGCACAGGACTGTGCACCAGAATTCCATGTATTAATTCATGCTAAATTTTAGCTTCAGGTTAAAGCCTATAAGAACGAGGATGCAGGTTACAAATGGTTTGCAAAATGTACAGGGGAATAAAAAACCCCCCAATTTGATCACATTGAACAAGCCCATGGTGAAGGAAAGGGTTCAACCCCTGTGCCAAATTGCCCATCAGGAGATGACTGTGCTGATGGTTTCATGTTTTATGGGCTGAGTTAACCCCGCTGTGGTTTACACTGAATCAAGGTGGAGCAGATGGCAGGAGGGTTTCCATGTTGTGTCCGTGCTACATTTCCAATTCAAATGGCAGCACTTGGCTCCACCAGCAAGAAACAAGGAAAGAAATTTGGGTTATTCTGTATTCCAGTGCAGAAAGACCAAAACATTTTGATTGCAGCCTGAGTTACCTTCTGGGTATATTCAGTACACAAAATGGTCTTTCTTCCCCCATGGCTGTGGTGGCAGGCAGAGCAAAAATGTAATGGAATAGAATAAGAATGGAATATTTTGTCTCCTAACTGTCCTCATATCACATGCTTGGGGTAGAGAGTGTGGTAGAAAAGTCACTGTGGTGGAGCTTGAAAGAAGCCAGTTTAACCCCTGATTCAGCCTGTACAATATTCAGAACTTTAATTCCTCCTGCCTCAAACGGAGGAACAATTCTTCCCTTTTCATCCTACACACATTGTCAATTTTTCGTGGGAGGAACTGTGAACATTTTGTGTGCTCTGATAAGGAACAGCATCTCTAGTTGCAGCCTTAATACCCTGTAATGAATGAGAGTGTGAACTGGCTCATGCTGGAGTCCCCTGGGCTTGGCACACCAGCCTGGTGGAGCATTTGTCACCCTGCAAGCCCCCGGGGCTCCCAGTCCTGTGGCTTCCCCAGGAACAAATGGAGTCTATTTACAGTCAGGGAAGATTATTGCAATTTGATTACAGACTTGGCTCTGATGGTTCACTTGTGCTACTGAGAGAAGAGAAAGACTTCTCTGTCCTTTGGAGACTGGGATAAAAATGAGGAGAGAGAAGATGGAAAACCCTCCAAGGAGAAAAAGGACGGGGCTGCAGCCTCAGGGTCGTTTGTCTGGATATTTTAATAATGATGTAGTGGCAGCAGCTTGCCCAGGAAAAGTCAGAATTTGTGCATTTCAGAGAGGAAGGAAGGCAAAGGAGTTGTGCACGTTCCCAGGAAAGCTTATCTTTAATCTGCAGCACCTCCATTTACCTCAGTGAATATATTCCTCTTGCTTAATTTGAGTGCAGGTTTCAGCCCTGGGTGGAGAAGGAGCTCCAGGTGCAGAGGTGCAGCACAGGAATGGGTCCAAGAGTGAGGCAGGAGAAGCAAACTTGTCCTTTCACGTGCACTGAGCAACCACATTGTCAGTCAGCTGTGAGCACACCCTGCACCACGAGGAGCCCTGCCTGCCCTGCCCTTCATCTCTCTCCTTTTTGTCCCCAGTCCTGCATTTATGGGACTCTCATCTCCTTCTAAGCTTTTTAGTTTTGTGCCATTTTTACAAGAGGATCTAAAGCTCACCTGCTCCTTCTGCAGCCCTGAAGGTCTTTATGGTTAGAGGTTGAGTCCAAGCCCAAGTTACATTTGCCTTTGCAGATCCTTCCAGCAGGAAATCATACAAGACAGCGCACATTTCAAGTGTGCCTGTATAAAAGGGCCAAACCCCAGTATTCCTATTCCCTCTGAACCCTCGCTGGTATCTCTGTCTTTTCCTCACTTCTACCAATTGCAATGACGAAATTCAACAAACGAAGGTGGGAGGAAAAAGAGCGTCTTCCCCCTTTTCCCACTGCTCTCCTGACATGGGTGCAAGCTGCCTGCCAGCTCCCTGCTTTCCCTGGATCTCTTTTCTCCTGGCTGTGGTCACCCCACTGCCCAAGAGCTCTCCCTGCTGAGGGAACGAGCTGCTGCTTGCTGGCTTGAGCCAAACCCCTCCAAACTTCCCGCTGCTCCCACGAGCTCTGAGCTCCCCAGCAAGCCCAATGTGCAGGCGAGAGCAGAGCCACTAAACAGCGAGTTCCCCACTGCTGCAGCTGCTAATGAGCCACTTACTTGGCATGAACCTTCCTGCTGGCGCTGGCACAGCCCCTCCCTGCCAGCTCCCGGCTGCCAGGCCTTGGGAAAGGGGAGAGCTGCAGGATGGGGGGCCCAGTGCTGCACACACAGCAAAATCTGGTGGGTTTCAGCCCAAAGGGAATGGATTAGTTTTTTTCCGTCCCTCTTGCTCCATCAGGAAATTATGGTGACGAGCTCTTTGAGTCAGGGAAGCAAAAAACAACGCTGATGTCATGTTTGTAGACCAGGTCTGAGCTGCAGCTGTACCCAAACACCTCCCGAGCTCTCTGACACAGCATCAAGTCCCTTCATGGCAATGAGTGCTATCACACACCTCAGGAAAGTAGAGCCATTTCCCCTTCTCCTTGCAAGCCAAGCTTCCACAGTACCAGGTTGTGAATGTGGTCAGGGCTGCTGGTCCCTGTGTGTGGGAGACAGCTCGTGCCTGCAAGCTGCTATTGCCTGGAGAAATATGTGAAGGTGAAGTTTAAGGGACTAACTCTAAATAACCCTGTGAATTATAGCCCTGCTGGGGTGGAGGGGGGATATGAGTACGTCACCCCAGCCTCCTGTTTTCCATAAAATTTGCCTTGTAAGCAAAAGATTATGGCCCAAATTAAATAATATGGAAAACACAGCACAGTCCCCTCACTGCATTTTTGAGCGATGTTGCACTGAGGCAACACTAAATTCAGGGGAGTTACACCCCTTTTCCTCTGTGAGATCCACAGGGCTTGGACCTGCTTCCACTCCTGAAGGCAGCCAGGCTGCAGCCATTTACCCCAGTGTTGGTTTTGGCTTCCTGCACCTGCATGAGCTCCTGCTGCAGCACTCCATGATATCAGGTGCTTTTCTCAAGCCATGAGTGATGAACACACTTACAGAGAACTTTACAGCACTTCAGTTGACAATTTTCTGGGTTGAATGTGCACCTCCCTCCTAGCAAAGGTCTCTGCACCACAGATGGTGTTTTACATATAGCAGTAAAATGACATAGTTGGAGCTGCAGCATATGTGCCTTTCCTGTGTCTCCATATCCCGTGCAAGTCCACTGGATTTCCAGCTAGCTCCCATTTTGCATAACTCAGCTTAACATTCAGCAGATGGGATGCTGGCCTCTTGTTCTTCCCTCAACTGATAAAAAAGATTGCAATATTAAAGTGGAGGAAAAAAAAATGAGCAGGACCTTGCTCATGAATGTTATAATGTTTCCCTCCACCGAAAAGCCACGGTTTAGCAATGTTATAAAATTGCTGTTATCTCTTTCCCAGTCCCCCACAAAATAAATTGGCAGGTCTCACTTTCATGGGCTTCCATTTAAGAGAATCCTGCAGGTTCTTTGGTGTTCTAAGCTTGTGAAATATTTCCCACCTGATTCACCGAGGGTTATTATTAAGGTGAATTTAGCACTGTCTAAAGCTCCTGGATTGCCCATCCTGGGAACATGATGTTCTTTTCAGCCACAGACTGTTCCAGCAGGGACAGGGGAAGATAATTTCCCAGGGATGCTCACCAATGTGCCCACTTTGCCCTCTGCTAGGAGGAAGGGCAGGAAGCTATTTCCCACTCAGACACTCCCTCCTCCACCAGGCCCTTCTGCTGGGGGACTGTGCTGTGATGGAGAGACCTGGTTTAGTGTCCTTTGCCCCACACTTTTCCAAGGAAGGTGCTTCCTCAGCTGGTGGAGGCTGAGGGTCAGTGCTGTAGAGGAGATCAGTGCCCTTGTCAGACCCCTCACACTGATTCAGGAGAGTCTGGGAGATACCATCAGAGGATGATCACCCACGGACAGTGACAGTAGAATAAGAGAGAGATTGAAAAGATCAAGCTATGAAGCTTGTTAGCCCGGACTAACCTCTAATAAAATTGATGTCAGCTTACTCCTAGCTGGAAGACACACCAGGAATATTCCAAAGGGAGACTAGCTCACATCCCCCATGTGAGCAAGTTCCACATCTTATTTTCCATTTCTTCCAAACTACCCACCCAAAAGAAATCACACTTCTTCCTTGACAGACAGCAAGGTGTGAACTCCCTCCTGGACCAGTTGGCTGCTCAGGGATCAATGTGCTCCAAAGACCCACAGTTCAGGCTCCCAGGTGCCCCCAACAGTGTCTCTGTGAAGCTGCAGCAAAGAACTCATCCAGCAAAGCCTTCTCATGCCTTGACAAGCCTTTGTTTCCACTGAAGTCCCCAGGGACGAAGTGCTACTGGGCGCCTCTCTTGGACAGCAGGGAGAGAGGCAGAGCAGTGTGTTTGCTGGATGTCCAGCTTTGAAGCCTCTCTCTTGCCCCAGCTCTGCCAGAAGTGATGTTTTTTTCCTGGCAGCCTGTCTTAGAACCTTGTCATCCCTCTCTTACACAGACACGCAGCATTTTACTCTGCCTTCAGCTTTAAGGGTGAAGTAGTAGGGGGTACAAACAACACAAATGCTCTATATTTCTTTGTATTTTCAGTTGGCTGCTCAGAGTGTTTTAGTTCACACTAAAATATTCATGAGGAGGCAGCAGAACTTTCCTACCCCTTTACTTCTGATACCCAAAGAGAATCAAGATGCAGCTGAGTTGACACAATGACATCAGCTACCATTGTTGTTGTCTCATAGTTTGGCAGTTTTTAATCTTCAAACTCCAGCTTCCAGAGCCACATGAGAAGGCTCAGAAAACATGGGAAGACAATGCAAGTATCTCTACCTTTTCACTGAGGAGAGCAATTTTAAAATTTAGACCCCGTGACCCATTCCAGGTTCTGAAAACTACATCACCAAACTTCTGGCCCTTTTCCTTTCTTCATTAAGAAAAATCTTGCAGTTTTGGAGCCGATCTCATGCTTTCTAGAAGCATTTCACTCATGATTCCTGAAAGCTCAAGGTTGGCAACATCGACCCTACCCTACATTCCAGGAGCATATGACAAGGAGACTTGCTATATCAGCTAACTTGTAAACACTGAAAACTGCCTGTACTTATGTTGAATAATCACTTTTGCAGGGCAAGCGAAAAACAAAGCTCATGGTGCTCAAAAAAAAAAAAGGGTGGTCGAGCTGAAATCAATATATCCATAGTTTTCTTGTCTCAGCAAAAGGAGTCTCAGACACCTTTTTAACCCTTTCACACTCTAAGGAAGAGGAGAAATAACTCCAAACAGGCTACCCTCTGTCTTATCATGCCTGTTAACATTAATTCTCTGATCTGATTCAAGATGTTGTGACAACAGCCTCAGCCCACGTCCAATAAATATTTTAAAATGCGAGACATGTGTGGTGAAACATTAAGACCGACAGCAAGTTTAATGAGTGGGGTGGTGCCTGGGCAGAGGGGAGCCCATGGGAGCCCTGGCAGGAGGCAGGAGATGTGGCAGTGCCCCCCCAGGTGCCTGTGTCTTGTCTGATGCATCACTTGACTGGCACAGCACACCAACATCACCAAAAGAGCAGCCAAGCTGTGTCAGGGAGCTGCTCACCACTCTGTCCTCATCCTATTGCCTGTGCTAAGAGTGAGCAAACACATCACTTTTCCCATCTCATCACAGAGTCAGAGAGTTGTTTAGATTGGAAAAGACCTCTAAGATCATCCAGTCCAACCATGTCAGCCCCACCACTAAACCATGTCCCTAAGCACCACATCTACATGTTTTTTGGACACTTGAGGAACGGTGATTATACCACTTCCCTGAGCAGCCTGCTGCTACAAATGAACCACAAAACGTCTACATGCACGTCCCAGGCTTGTTCCATCCTCACAAGATGCTTCCTAGTGCCTGGAAAATGCCAGAGCTTCATGGTGCTGCAAGCTGAGGAAATCAGAGCAAGGCTGCCAGCTCAGCTCTCTGGCCTCTAACATATGCAGGTAGCACCACTGGTCCCTATGATGTCACCCCAGGATTAGCATACTGATTAACAGCTGGCTTCCTGCCATCCTAATAGGCTCTAAATACCTCTCCTAGGAGTTCCTAAAAGGAATTGGATTTTGGAAGGGGTGGGAGGGGTTATTTTGCATTCACAGGGTCTTCTTCATACCCACAGGACATTCAGTAATTCTCAGTAATTGTCCTACAGCTCTGTTTTCAAAGCTTGTTGTTTTCAAAAAGCATTTCACTGGCAGGGGCTCCTGCAGTCTCTGTCCCCCATTCATGGCTCCCCCTTTCTCCCCTTGAATTATTGATCTTTAGGCAGAGCAGGATTTGTCTTCATTATATGTGAGCTGCAATCACCACAGATATTAGTGTGAACTTGTGGCAGCAGATGGATTAGTTCCTTGCATATGGAAGCAGGGGGTCCCTCCCACAGCTTTATCAGGGGTCCCCAGAGCCAGTTGTTCTTTACAGGACACACAAATGGAAATTAGATTTCAGTTAAATACATCAGAAATTAGATTAGATGTTATTATTTCAAAATGTCGAGCTCAGGGGAGCAGTGTTCCTCAAAAGACATAAAAAAATATTTTGTATGGAAATACTGGTAGCATCACTCCTTGCTTCAGTGGTTTCCAAGTGAGAAAAACTTGAGTTTCTCTTCCCACCACTCATGACCAACTGATCTAAGAGCAATCCTACACAGCAGGGGGCAAAAAGAAACAAGCAATAAGAATAAAAACTCACTCACCCTTAGGAACTACAGCTGCAAAAATCAAGTCTGTATTCCCAGCAGTCCTGAAGCATTGCTCCTGCTGGGCTTTGCTTGTTGTAAGCAAGAATTTGGAGACCAAAATATAGTCAGGGAGAGGAGTATTCCATTGGGAGCTGGTGTATGAGGAAACATCAGGCATCCAGGTAGGCTTTGCTAAATAGCCTGTGCTGCAGCCACAAGCATCTGTGACCAAAGGGGCCCAAAAACATGCTCCAGGGCCACAAAACCCTCCCCACACAGCAGTATGTGTGGCACCTGGGGACACCACAAGCACTGGCCATGGTGGTTGCAGTGGCCAGGCAGTATCACCACATGGAGCCAGATAAAACACACCAATCGTGGCATGTGGACACCAGAGTTATGCACGAGAGATGTGCAGGTTTGCCATGGCACAGCCTCAGCCTTCCGGATCCTTAAAATAATTTAATCATGGTGCAACAACAGTTGGAGCTGGTGCATCCAGGAAGGGACCCCGAATAAAGGAACCCCGTGGTTTTTACACCCTCACTGTCTTAAGTGCCTGATAATCTGGGGTCACGGCTCCTGCTTTGTCTCTCAGTGTCAGGGCACTGGGCTGGGTCACAGGTCCCTGTGACATTTGTTGTGCAGAAGGTCTGTAGGTCGTGGTCTCTTGCCACAGACTCCCAGCCCAGAGCTCAGTCTACAGCTTGTACTGCAGCTGCACCCTGAACTCCCTGCACTGAATGGTCCCCAAAGACAAATGGGACTTGGGATCCACAAAGAAACAGGTTGGCACCTACCTGCAGCAACCAACTGCAGCGAGAGTTCAGCACCATCCCAGCAGCTGCAGGGAGAGATGCTGTGCAGGGACACTGAGCTGCAGAGTCATCATAGGTTTGTGGGGTTTTGTTGTTTTTTTTTTTTTTTTTGAGTCTTGCACCAAGAATGACAAGAAATGGTCTTTTCCCAAAGGAAAAGTCTGAGAGTTTTGAGATTGTCACCTATCAGTAAAAAAATCCTTCCAGATTCTTGTTCTATACTTAGCTAGTCCACGGAGCCAACCCAAGCAAGCCCACTCAACATCTTGTGTCCTGATTGACACTTTTCTTTTTGCTTGAAAAGCTGCAAATCGGGCGATTCCTGTTGATTCAAAATGCTGTTGCAAACGTCACAGTGTGACCCCTTCACACTTTCCTCTGTCACCATCCCTTAGCTACTTCCTATCTATCACCCCTGAAACAACTTGTTTCCATTTCAAACCTCTTGTGGACTGTCAGACTAAACTGAGATGAGATGAGATAAGGCCTAATTACACTGGTTATTTTAGATAGATCTGATTCCAACCAATCACAGTCAGTTATTACAGAAAGATGCAGGTTTATTTAAGTAGAAATTAAACTATACAGCTAATGTTTCTATTATGAGGACTCTTGCAAACAACTTGGTAATAGGCTGTTAGCACTTTTATATTCATAGCCTTTTTGGCCTGGAAGAACAAGATGATTAACATATGTAAAAGCTCCAAATGATCAGCATCCTTGATGCTGATTCAAAGAACCTCCAAAGAGCCATTCCTCAGACATGTCCTTTTATAACCCAAACCATTTAATTTACATATTCATTTACATATGTCCCACAACACTTTAAAAGTTTCTCGTGTGATTGGTTCAATAGCAATTCATTTATATTTATCCCACTTCCACATTTGTAACATCATTAGAGTCACAATAAGCTTAAAATACTGTAACAAAATCCTTGGTGTCAGAACAGCCCCACCTCAGAAATGTCTTATTAAAATTCCTCATCACTGAGTCTCAAAACATCTTCTAATCATATTCCAGTGCAACAAATTAGCAAATCGCAAGGTTGTAGCTCACGTTATCCAATTAAATGAAAATGAAGGACTTCAGCTCTGTCAAAGACAAATTATTCCTACTGCTGCTTTCAGCCAACTTGGGCTCCAGTTTCCGGTCTCTTTGTACGACCACCGTTGGGAAACACCCTACAAGCAGTGAAGACACTTTGCTCCAAGGGCAATGCCAAAGGGAGTTTCCCAAATGTCCTTTTTTCCATCTCCCATGCACCTTGGGGACTCCCCAAGCCACCCATGGCTGACAGAGATCCTCTCCAAGGAGGCCCAGGTCTGCGAGCAGGGCTCCAATGTGCTCGAGATTAACAAAAACCCTTCACTTTTCTGATCCTCTGTCCCTAAAACAGTTCTCATCTTTTGTCAGTCTCTCCTATTTATACTCTGGGCTCTCCAGAGACATTTTATTTAGAAGTCACACAATGGAGCCCCAAATTCCCTCACGAACACAGGTGATGCTTCTTTCTGAATCATAATGATCAGCACCATGAGTGACCCTTTCCCACCACGCCCCGACCCCACTGTGACACACCGGCGTTATTTTTGGAGCCACTTCGCAGGTCGAAGGTGGTTAAAAGGCTTCCATCATTCCTGCACTCAGAAAACTTGCTACCATACAAGGACAAAGCTTCCCAGGAACAGGAAAGCTGCTCAAGAACCTTCCTCTCGTTTTCCAAAGCTCAGTGTCACTCACAAAAGGCATTCACAGGTTCTCTCTCTGCGATGGGTTAGAATTAACTAAAGGGTGAGTCATTTTTCATTTGCAGAATTTTAATGACTGTCATCAACAGCATTTGCATTCATTATTCCTTCATGACATACCATAGAGCTGGGAAAATTTTTGCACTTAGGAAAACCACATCACTGCAATATGAGTTATGTCAAGGCCTTAATATTTATTTAAATTTTTCTTGGCATGTTTTTTTACTTCTAGGAGCTCCATGAAGCATATAATTACTAGAGTAAATATATATCCCCACATGCATGTTTCTATAAAATACTGTAAACATACCATAGAACTGATCATCTCTGTAACATAAATATTTTTCCATTAGAGGATCATATGATTTCATGAGTTTTATTTCATTTTTAGTTGAGTAACTGTGGAGCTGGTGAATCTACAACAGAGTGAAAATCCATAGCCAGGAATCTCAAAAGGAATAAAGGACAAAGATAATGTGTTTTTCCTAGAGGGTTTGGGGTATCTGCATCCAGAACCTACATTTCAGAGTTGTAAATACCTCAAATCAGGCACTTCCAAACATGTCCCCAGGTACAAACATGAGGTGTAGAGTCACAGCCTGGCAACCAGCTGAACACCAGGGGCAATATTCCCCAGAGGTTTCCCCCACATGTCCCACAGCCCCAGTCTGGAGAGGCTGCTGGGCAGAGAACAGCCCTGACAGCCAGGTCAGTCACTGTGTCCCTGGTGAGAACAATGACAAATGAGTCAGCTCATGCCAAGCAAGAGAACAGCTTTTCTGATTTAGATTTTCCATCAATAAGAAGAGCTCAGAGAGCAATAACTTGTGCCAGTTGGGTCAACAACAGATTCCAGACTGTTCTGGTTTTTCATTAGTTGATAAAATAGATAAACCTCACCCAATACCTGCCCAGCAGTAGAATAAAACCCTCTCCAAAGAAATTAAACACTCATGTTCTCACATCTGTGAGAGAAGCACAGGCCAGTAAGACTGACTCACATTCAACCAGCCATCAACTGCTTTTCCAAGCAGAAATTCCAATGGGCTTCCCACAGGTTTACCAGTAATTAACAGATATAGGCAGGAGTGGCATTACCTGGGGAGGGAGGAGATGAGCAGGTATGGGATCCTCTAATGTGATGCAGTGTGGTGGAGATTCAGTTTAGAAGGTGGTCAGTGACAGTGCTCACACACCCACGAGCATCACGAGGTGTCTGCTCACAGCCCTTGGCATTGCCAGGGAATATGTCCCTTTTTTACCCAGCTCTGTGAGCTGAATGTGAGCTCTGAGCATCAGCTCAAGCTCTGCTAGGGACTGACATGATACAAACCCCATCATCTCACCCAGCACAACAGGTAGGACAGGGCTGTGTTGAACCCTGAGTGTGACCAAGGGACTGTCACTTCTCTGCAGTCCTCAGAGTGCAGGAGCAGAGCAGGGACCAGCAGGTACACTTGCCTCTGTCTCTTAAAGGGAATCTTGATGGATTGCTTTATTTATTTTTCTATCATCTTATGGTAGGAAAGCATGAACATTTACTGATAGAAGGCTTGTTTTCCTTTGGTTTCAATTCTGGCTGTAGCAGTGCTTTTCTTTCATGTTGGAATATGCCTCACAGTGCAGGTTTTCAGCATAATAAACCTGAGCTACAGAACTGACCTGTCACAGATCATTGCAAACCCACTCCAGATCTTAAACCCATCACAAAACAGTGAAAGACTCCATATTTTATCTTTTATCCTTTTAACCACAAGTATAATTTATTTCATTCTTTGGTAGCAGAGTGAACACAAGCATCAGTAGAGGTTCTGTGTAAAACAACTGCGGGGGTCTGTCTATGTTTTTTATGATATTTATTCTGCCTTAAAATCATGAGGTTCTATGTTCTGTTGACATTCCCCAACTAATTAGAGAGACATTTTATGGTACCAAAGAGATATTCCCTGCCTTTCAGCCCCAGACCTACGAACTGCCTGATTTCTCATCCTTATTTGATCAACAGGTGCAGTAATGACAAATTGGTCATTTACAATTCTCTAGGTGAAGCCACATCTCTGGGTGTCCCTAATGAAGCCAGTCTAATGTGCCAGGAATTTCTGATGCCACTTTTTTGAAAACCCTTGCAGTGCAAAGCTTGTATGAAACAATGTACCTACAAAGCCACATTTCGTAGTCTGTCTCTGTGTGGGACTCACACACAGGTGTGAAAAAAGCACTTAAGGGTAGTTATCTCTACTCTATTGAAAAAGGAACTTTCCAATTTTCACTTATGTTAATACAAAACCTAATGTCCTGTGGAAGCTGATGCAAGTTGTGCATGCATGAATTATTATCGATTTTCTTGCAAGGACTTATCTCTGGACTACAAACAGTCTCAGCATAAAAGTTAAGGTGAAATACTCTCTAAAATGTGTTACACAAAGGGAAACTATTTCCATTCTTCTGTGGGTAAACGGATGGATATTGCTATGATACCTAGTTAATCCTTTCTGGATGAGCATTAGATTTTTTTCTGGCACAGTATCTTGTACTAGTAAAAAAAAAGGGGGTGGGGGTGGGAAATGCTGTTGCCAAGGCATTAAGCAAGAAAATGTTGAATGCTATTCTTGCAAAGGGAGCTCAAATAAACTATCAATGCACAGGATAAAGTGGAAAATGCATGAGTCAGGCTGAGCCATTCTGTCTGCTGGGGAGAGTGGGGACACACCAAAGCTCTGCCTGGGGCAGCCAGAGCTGGAGCTGGAGAAGCTGCCCTGGGAGGCACCTCCCAGGGTGGCAGCTTTGTCTTTTGGTGGTGACTCACAGTTTAAGCTTGTCAGAAAATAATTATTCTGCCTACCCAGGGAAAACATTGATCTTTACATGAAAACCTCTAAACTACACAGTTCTGCACATCATGTACACCAAACTGGAGGTTAATAGATGACGCCACAGCACTTCACAGGCATCTCTGCTCTCCCTTCACTGGGTTTCCATTCTCCCACGTGGGGGATGCTCAGTGGATGGGTGACATCCCCCAGTGCACTCTTATGCCATTTTTTGGCAGTTTTCCATTGTTCATCACTAGAGATTCCTGTTGATGTAACAAGAGTTCTGTGTCCACGTGAGGAGCCCAGACCAAAGCTGGTATGGACACGTGGAAGGAGAACAGCAGAACACTGATCAAGGATCATGGAGCACTGAATTCCCATTTGTGAACACAGTTTGCTCACTTCTTCTGTCTGCAACTCCAGACTGGGAATTTACCTTCTCCTCCTCCACCACTGCTCCATCAGGAAAGCTGCAGTCAGGGAGAAGGGCTTTTTCCTGAGTCAATGAGAGTTGAGGCTGTTCAGGCTGGAGGAGAGAAGGCTCAGGGGAGACCCTATAGCACCTTCCAGTGCTTAAGGGGGCTGTAAGAAAGATAGAGACCAACTTTTTAGTAAAGCCTGCTGTGATAGTCCAAGGGGTAATGATTTGAAACTAAAAGAGAGTCTATTTAGATTTGATATAAGGAAGAAATGTATTACAGTGAGGTGGTGAAACTCTGACACATGTTGCCTAGAGAGGTTGTCCCACCCGTGGAAGTGTTCAAGGCCAGGTTGGATGGAGTTGGGAGCAACTTGGTCTAGTGAAAGGTGTCCCTGCCCATGGCAACAGGTCAGAACAAGATGACTTTTAAAAGTCCCTTCCAACCCACTCCATTCTATGATATGATTCTGTGAATACCGAGTTCATTTTCCACTGGTTTTACCTTGAATGGAAAAAAATCTGTTTTTAAACCACCTGGCCAGGAAGATGCTGAGACACCAGCCATGCCAGAGATGGCAGGGAGAAAACACATAGTCTCTGATTTTATGTTCAAACCAAGTCTGCTGATTTACTGAAATTACTATCCATTTGCACTGCTGTAAATTGAATCAAAGGCATAGTTGCAGTTAATACATGGGCTGTACTGATACTGCAGAGTTGTCATTGTTTTTGCCTCCTCTATCACAAAGGCAGGTAACTGCACAGGATCCCCAAACACACAATCTTCTGTTCGCTACAAGGAAAATGAATTCATCCTGATCACTCCAGCAAACACTACACCTACTAAGGCACATATTTAATCAAATAATTAGGAGAGGTACAGGGGAAATGTGTGCTGAAAAGATAATGTTGCACTTTAAAGGATTCATTATTGGTTATTACATTTTCCATAGAATGTCATTTTCTTTAGGAGTGGAAGAAAAGCTGAAGGAAGAAAAACAAAGTCCTACAGACAAAACGCTTCAGCTCCATCTAAATTACAGCCTGCTGAGGATATGCCTCAAAGTGGAGGTGCCACCTTTCAAAGAAGCACTGCCATTATGTTGCTAACGTGGCACTATCTGATTTTTTTTTCTTTTCAAAGTTATTCTCTACAGTTCGAGCACTCGAGCAAAGAGATACCTGGGCATTCTGGCAGAGCATTGCTGTCCTGTAACCCCCAGAACCAGCATTCCCAGCCTGCTTGCAGAGCATGTAAAACCCACAGGGGCATGGAATGCAATCAGAGCCCGGGAGACAAAGGTGTTCATCACCATCCCACATGAGCACACCAGTGCTTGGCAAGGACCAGAGAGAGATGACAAAGTGCAGGCATGCGAAGCACAGCAAAGAGGGGGCAGATATAGAAAAAGAGGATGCAAAATGCTCATTCTCAGCCTCATGTCGACAGCCAGCAGTAGTTTTGATTTAACGTGGTGTAAATTAAAGCACAATCCAACTCACAAAACAGCTTAAAATCTTTCCCTGTGCTTCATAAACTGCAGTTCTCTTCACCCTCAGCTCGGGAGGAGCATTTTAAAATGAGAAGACTGACAAATAGTTAAAAACCACCTATTGAAAAGTGTCTGCTGCTGGTTCTGCTGTTAGTATTGAGATTTCCTGTCAGCCTTTACAGAAATTCTTTGGGAGTCTGACAGGATTAAGGGGATTAATACATTAAAGCATTATTACAGCTTTCACAGGGGATTTTCAAAGACTTTACACTGTGATCTATTTGTCCTGTTACATAAAATGAGCATTAATAGGCTGATTGAGAAAAATCTCTGCAATCGATAACCTTAATTTTTGTAAACATATTCAGCCACCAGAATGAGGAGTTGAGGTCACCAGCCCTCCCACAGAGTGCCCTTAAAAAAAGCTGCACAAACATATTTTTGGTGCCTGCCAAAGGTTGGTCTGGGTGTTACAACCTACTTCTACCAGGGAGAGATTTGTTCACACTGAATCATCAACCCCAACTTCCCAACCCCTCTGGTGTCCTGGCTGACTCATAACCTGGATTGCACATCTCCTGCTGTTCAGAGACCTGTGCTGGGACTGCACTGCCAAATGGCCCCATTTAGATAAGAGACTTTGTACCTTAATTAAAAGTCTGTGGGTGGATAGGTGGCTTTCAGTTGCTGGGGTGCTGCTGCTCTGCTGCTGGAGATGATCACTCTGCTGGGGACATCAGGCTGCTAAGTCCTTCCCTTCCCCTGCCCAACACCAGCCTGCTCTGGCAGCCTCCTTGCCTGACTTGCTCAAAGAGATGCAGCCCTGATGCCTCCATCCTCCAACCAGTCAACTCACTCCTAATTTATTCCAGGATCATAAGCACCACTTGCCCTTGCTGATTTTCCAGGCTCCTCTCCCACGGGCAGGGTTTGCACTCCCAGCTCTGCACTCTCACCCTCCTTTGCATTTCTCTAGAAGAAGTTTCCCACCCTCCAGTACCATAAACTTCAGTGTTTTGTTGAGAAACCTTCCCTGCAAAAATTTCCCCAGGATAAAGGGCACAACCTCTCCCCTCCATCTCATTCTCTGAGAGCCTCATGCAAGTCCCTGACATATTTAGGGATAGAGAGACAGATACTCAGCTGTTGCAAATCAGCAGAAATAGTCCAGGAGAGGATCAGGGCAGCATTTCCCAGAAAAGTGTCTCCTGAAATAAGGGGGCCCTGTTTAACCACAGGCTCTGCTGTACAGAGGGCCTGACTTCCAAAGCTTTTCTCTTGCCCTGTACTTTTGGGATAATACAGAAGGCACAGTCTTTGCTTGCACATGTCCTGGGTTTTCAGGCAGTACTTTACTTAACTGGCCCCAAATAAACCAGCATCCACATAATTCACAGACCTTAAGGGATCCATGAACCTCTAAATTAGGAAAAGAAGCATTAGCCTTGGCTTTCAAATCAAGACCTAAAATACAGAAAATTAAAATTGAGAATTTTATTTTTCTAAACTGGACCAAGTATCCCATTCTCAGTGAAATATGACAGCTATTTTGTGTCTAATTTCCCCAGGCTGTTCTGAAAATACAGGTACTCTGAAATCCCTCAAAGACTGAGCAGGGGTCACTCACCTCACACCCATTATCTCCTCCAAGTGGATGCTTAGCTATTGAGCCCAGTCTCAATTAAGAGCCATTAATGAGCTACTTGTATCAGTGAGATGTATATTATTGTATAAATGTGATTGTCAATTTTTGGTTGCTGTGAGATGCAAGACTGGCTCTGTGAAAAAGGCTTCACACTGAGATTTCAGCACTGCTATGCCAGGCAGAAAAGACTTTGTTACCTTACAATAGGTTAACAACTTGTTAAGCAGTTATTAAAGCTTTGAGGCACCAGGCATTGGGAGGTGGAGGGTTAAAACTAATTTGAAATTATTTTGGGAATCAAAGATATCCATGTGGGCAGAGACTGCAGTTGGAACAGAGAATCAGGCAAGATTTGGGGGAAAAAAAAAAAAAGAAAAAGAAAAAAATCCCTAAAAACTTGTATATCCAAATCAGCATCTTCTCCCCTGGTGATAATCTAAGAATATGGGCTTTGCCTAAGAGCAGGAGACATAGGTACCTGATTAGGCAGGTATTGCAAATGGTTTGCCAGCTGGATAATGGAGAGTCAGGGAAGCCTCTTGGATCTGATCTAAGCGTAGGTAAATAGAAACACAGTTTTATTTTATATCTCTCTCCTCCTTTTTCCATGACACTGCAGCTGTGCTTACCTATACCTTGATTTTTAGGAAATATTTTTCAATTTACATTTGTTTGTATTTTTACTTCTGGATATTTGGCCCATCTCCCAGAGATAGAAGCCTCACTTGAAGCTCAGTTCAGGTCTCTAAAGTATCTGGAGTGCAGATGTGGCAGATGGTCCAGACTGCAGGGAAAGGCACTGGCTGTGACTGCTCCTTGGCTGGGGGAGTCCTGTACCCCCAAACCTCTCTAGTTTACTCCTGGCCACAGTCCTTTCCTTTCAGATTTGTGGCTCAAGAGAAACTGTTGGGGTTTTTTACTGGATCCAATAGGAATGGCAGCACAGACAACTCAGGAAACCTTTTCCAAGTCTGAGGTCAAGAGAGTCTTCCCAAAATTTCTCCCCTTCCTTCTCCCTTGTGGAGTCTCCTTCTGTGAGCTCTTCAAAACCTGCCTGGATTTAATCCTGTGCAACCTGCCCTGGTTGGACTAGATGATCTCCACAGACCCCTTCCAACCCCAACCATTCTGTGTGATCCTATCCTTCACCCACTAAGTCAATGTGATTTGCAGCACCTGACAGACAAATGGTTAAAAAAGCAACCCTAGCAAGTGGTTGCTGCTGTTCCTCTAAGTATTGAGATCTCCTGTCAGCTCCTTCACAGAAACACTTGGGTAGTTTGACAGGATTAGAAGGATTAATATATTAATGCATTATTAGAGCTTTTATAGGAGATTTTCAAAGACTTTAAGAGTGAGATCCATTTGTCCTGTTACATAAAACATACAGTAATTGTCTTAATTGCTCCATTGTGAGTAGGTATTGCTGCTCAAATAGTTCTGCATGTCTAATTGTGCCAATTGTTCCAGCAGTACAGAACAACAAGGTGAACCAAATGCTGGACTGCTCTGCAAAGATGTCTCTCACCTCAGCCCAGTTTCCCTGTTGTCCCTCTAAGCTGGACTCAGGGAACAAATCTGATTCTGTAATCCTAAAAAAATCCTGCCCATGCAAAGCAGATGCTGTGCATAGGTTGTTGTGATCACAGCCTTTTCTTCACACACTCAGTGGTGCAGATTTCAGGGAGCAAACCAGCAAGTGAAGTAAAAAACCCACTGCTGAAGCAGGGAGATGTCCTTTTCCTGCTGTGTTGTTTCATAGAGGAACCAATCATTAAACACACCCCAAAGCTCTTGCTCAAGCAGCAAAGACAACAAGATGTGTGCTGTGCTACTCAGGCACAGCCAAAGGCCCTCTGGCCATGCACACACAGGGACCTGTCAGTGCTGAGTCCTTCACTGCAGACACAGCCACCTGGAAACCTCTGCTTGGCTTTGCATTATTGATAAGACTCTGGTCTGCCATGAAGACACACTAGAAGACACAAGATCTATATCCTTTATGCCCTGCAAAGAAACATGTACAAGTGATATCAGAAGCACAGCTGGGTGGGTCTCCCTTGGAGTGACATTTGAGAGATAGTTACAAATAGAATCATATAATCACAGGCTGGTTTGGGTTGGAAGGGGTCTTAAAGCTCATCTCATTCCAACCCCCTGCCATGGGCAGGGACACCTTCACTAGGCTCTTACTCAGAGCTCCATCCAACCTGGCCTTGGACACTTCCAGGGATGGGGCAGTCACAGCTCCTCTGGGCAACCTGTGCCTGTGCAAAAATACTTTTTGTACCAGAAAAAAACATTGATTGAGCATGAAGATGTGCAAACATGGGTCCATCTCCTTCAAGAATAGGTTGTGTGGAGTTAGTGAGGGCTAACCCCAGTGTGATGGCCAGGAAGGGCAGCCCAAGCCCCCACGTTACTCGGGGGAAAGACTGAGCATAAGAACAGCTGGATTCTCACCTTTTCAGTCCAGCTTTTTGCCTCTCAGAAACTGTACTCATGTGCTTGCAAGAAAAAAAAGTGAGAATAATTAGAGTCGATAAATGCACAGGAACCTGCATTTCAGGAGACTCTTCTCAGCACTCAAGTAGCCTAATGAAGCACAAGAACTGGTATCCCTTCCTAAACTCTCCCTGTGTTTCCTGCCCTACTGGGTTATTCAGTCCCTGTCCGATTTCCTAGGCAGATCCACAGGGAGAGGACACTGGCAGGGTGGCCTTGGCTGCTCACTTTGGGGGCTACAAGGCAGCCCCAGCACAACACACAGGGTCTTGAAGGGAACCCTCCTTCATATTCTCATTTTAGGAAAAAAAATTACATTATAACAGTGAAATGGTTATAAAGCATCCTTTGAAAGGGTGGTGCACCTTGTTTTTTTGAGATTTTGAGGCAGTTAGAAAAACAAACAAGCCTTCTGACATGGTCACAAATAATCTACCCTGAGTTTTCCTATTCCAGTTATTTCCCAAGTTCTCTTGCGTACTTGATTTCACCTGACTAAAGAATCAGATGGATTCCCAAAAAATCAGAAATTCAAATGAAAATGCCCCTGGGGTTAGTAAAGGAATAGGAAAAAAATAAAGTGAGGTCTGCTGTGCTGGAAGAGGAATTCATCAGTAAGGAAACAAAAGAGACTTAGAGTCAGGAAGAAGGACAATTTAATCTGCTGAGCTCCTTTGTCCAACTGCGACATCCCCGTCCGTAAAGGGAGCAGGTTCTCTCTTCAAAAGAGAACAAGATCACTGCCCAGGCAATTGATGCTGTCCCCTGGGAGGGCCTTTCTGCAGTCAGGGAACAAACAGCATCACACCGATTTCCTTCCCCCTCCCAGATTTGCTGCAATGGAAATTGTATTTCTCAGTGTGCCACCTCCACCTAAATTATCCTGGGAGTGGTTATCCATTCCATAGGCAACACTCGCACAGCATCTCCCCATTTGAACTCTTGTGGATTGTTTTGGTCTTTGGGTAATATCTGCTGCAAAACACAGGCCTTTTTTACTTTAAATTTTTGTGTACAGCCATGTCAGGAGAAGAGAATATTCCCTTCCCGTGGTGTTGCAGGAGCTGTGCTCACCAGTCCTCCCCACCATCTATTTAAATGTCTGTATCTGCTTTAAGCCAACAAAACCCAGCTGTGGTAATGTGTTTGCCCCCCCAATGTGTGATTTTGTAAGCACTCAGCTCTGTAAAGAAAGGAGTTGGATTTGCCCAAAAGTTGACTGGGGAGAGACCGAAGCTGAGGTTTAAGTATCTGTCACTAGATCACAGAAATGAGGAAGAAATATATATATTGATGGACTGTTTGCAATTCTTCTCATTGTGGGCTTTAAAAAATGTTAATTTGTGGGTTTCAAGCCTGTTAATAAGCTGTCAGATCGAGATGAAAAATTATATAAAGTGCGGTAATTGAAAAAAAGGAAAAGAAAAGCACAGAAATTAAAGAGAAATCTTTGTCCTAATTTGATTTGTGACTTCATTGTAACAGAATAAAGTGTGTGTAGATATTAACAATTAATTTCCATAACCAACTCCAATCAACCAATTCAGATAAATGTGCATTGCCTTCTGGAAAAGTGGGAGGATTCCTTTTAACCTATTAACACCCTTCCTTTCAGATACAGTTTTGTCTACTTTCTTCCATTACCAGGTGAAGTTGTTTATTGGTGAAGAAAACAACTTGCTGAATGGTAGAGCATTTAATTTTCAAAGCTTCAGGGTTCAATCAAGGTGCTGGTCTTGGTTACATACAGCAAAAAAAGAGGAAGCACTCATTTGAGAGATGGAAAATTCAGGCACAGAATAAAGTGCTTTGTATGAGCTTTCATGGGAATTCTTTGGGAAAGAAAAGAACCCCCTGGTCTGAGACCACCTGTGGGGTCCCTACTGCTTCCTCCTATTTCTCTTACATCCTTCATCCTTGTGTCAAGGCACCACTGACCTGATTCCTTGTAAATTTGCCAGCACTTAAAACACTTCACACCATTTACCACATGAGGCACACGTGCATTTTCCTTGCCTGTCACATGTGAAGAGGCAGAGAAATAGAAGTGGCTCATCTGAAGTCAGAGAAAAATGAGGCCCAATAAGCCACGAGCACTGGCTGATCCCCAAATCCTCTATTTAAACTCCACGTGCCCACAGCACTGTGCCCTGCCAGTTGTTAGTTGCTTACGTTGTTCCTGGTTATAATTAAATGGAAAGTTTCATGGTTCTCCACTGAGTAATAAAGTAAAAGGCACTTGGATTCCCAAATCCTCCGTTTACTGGTACAGGTAAGGCTGCCTGCCTACATACATTACTCAAGTCTAATTAGAACTGTAAAGGATTTTCATGACTTTGTATTTTTCCCTGCTCAAAAGTAAATCCATCCTTAATACCATGGAGAACACATTCTGAGAAAGTCAGAGAGAAGAGAGAATTAAAGGAAAGCCCAGGCAAAGATCTGGGAGAGGATGCCAGGTACAATCAGTGAAGCAAATAAAGTGAATTAGTCAGAGAGGCAGCAGCCATTCTGCTGGGAAAAGGAATAGGGATGGAATGGCAAAGCAGGGAGATCTGAGTGGTGATATAAAGTTAACAGGGAGTTCAGCAGCCACTTGTTTTGTTCTATTTACACGGGAGGGGATCTGGGTGACCAAATTGACATGAGGGATATTTGGACACTATTTGTCTCTGTGCAGCCCAGAGCACAGTTTGGCTTGTGCTCTGTTATGAAGTCAAAAAGTGGATTCCTTTTCTCTCTTCTGCCAGCTACTGAGTGAGAGATGGGTCAATTGAAGGCTTAAGCCACAGAAAATGAATTTTCCAAAGCCAGTCCGTATTAGTTTATACACAGTAATAACACACTTGTTTTATAGCCCATCCAGGATCAATTGGTTGCTTAGGTGGCCCACTTTCCACCAAAACCACACACTCCTCGAGTCTTCCAGTGGCCAGACACCTCAAGGAGCACTCATTAGGGTACTTAGTAGGGAGAACATAGTTTGGGTATAGTCCCCATGGCATGTTCTTGCAGTGACATATAAAGAAGGGAGCAGCAATACCTGTGAGACTGGCTTTGGAACTTGTAACTACCACTATCTTCGAGAAAGACTTCTCAAAAAAAGGTGCCATGTCTTTCCATGAACAATTTAGTAGCTGTGGAACACAATTTTTCCATTTGAAGTTCGTTCTGCAGCGGCCTGAGGTTTGTGTTTGCGTGCAGGTCCCTCATTCAGCGTCCTTGAAAGTGCCAAGAGGCACCTTTTGTGGTCACAGGAACAGAATGAAATCACACCAGGGTGAACTGAGCCAGTCGTGGTCTGGTTCTGTGCTTTGAAAAAATCTCAGCCACCAGTAAAATCTTGAGATCATTTCTTGCATAAAAAGAGAGTCAAATGCCTCTCTAAGTGCAGGGCTGGGTCTTGAAGGCACCAGAAACCATAAAACACTCCTGGTTTGTGTTTCAGTTTGACACAGTTTAAACTATGGAAAAGTTTCCCAACTGGGTGTACTGGCCTAACCTTTCAGCCAAGTTTGGGGCTTTTCCAGAGTTTTTAAAGCTTTAGATAATTCACTTTTCAGTGAAGCAAGCAGGAAGGGGCACTGACCAGTGCAGAGAGAGACAAGAGAGGTGGCAATGCCTGACAGGCTGCAAAGGGAGGCACCTGCAGGGATGTGGCACCAGGAAACATCCCCCACCTCCATCCAGAGGAGAGCATCCTGCAGTGGGAAAGCTGCTTTGGGCAGCAAGGTCAGTGCTCTGGGGCAGAGGAGATGGGCAACACACAATTTCCGTGTGACAGGAGAGACATAACTTAATACTGAACCAGATCCAGAAGGGTCATAAATAAAACATAAAAAAAAACCCCAAACATTACTCAGGTTGAGCCAGCTGAAACACCCAGTTTTAAAACAGCAAATTAAAATGTTGCAGTTCTCCTTTCCTTATTACAAAAACTAATAAGGTTAACATTTTCACATGGTAATTTCTTAGTATGCAGAAGCTGAATTTTTCTATTAAAAAAAGAAAAAAAGGTAAAAATCCAAACCTAAGCATTTCTAAAAGAAAATTTTAGTAAGTTGATAACAATTTAATTAACATGGATTAACCAGTACAGCTATACCTTCTTCTGGAAGATATTCAGTCAATGTGGAAACCAATGTCTTTTTGATAGTGACTTTTGCAGAAGGGCTGGGCACTGCACACCAATCTCTGGATTCTTAATCAATCTTAAGGGCAACTGAATTTCATTATTATTGTTGTTTAGAGATGGGGAAGGAAGATTTATTTTCTCCTATGGCAAAGACAAGACTCAGGAATCTGGGAAAGAGGAGGCCAGAGAGCATTGAAGGTCTGCTTTGACCACCACAAACCTGAATTTTTCTGAGCAATGTTGAAAAAGGGGCTCATTGAGAGCCCTTACCCACTTCCCCAGCAGCTTTGTTGGCACCTACTCTTCTGGGTCAAGATAGAAAAAAACCCACAAAAGGAAACAAATAATGGAGTTGAGATAATGGGGTTGAGTTTATCCCTCCTCATCCTTCAGCTCCACTCATAACCCACTGTTTATTTATTCTCTTTATTGCACGTCCTCCCCCTGTGACTGAAATCCTGTGATTGAATTGCCCACATCTGTGGAATCTCTGGGGGAAAAGAGGGAGAGGGAGAGGGAGAGGGAGAGGGAGAGGAAGAGGGAGAGGGAGATGACTCTCTGCTTGAGCCTTTGCCTGGCAGCCCCAGCAATCCCTCACATACACCCAGGTGTGTATTTTTTGTCTCCTTAGTTTTCTCATTCACTGAGCCACAGATAATTATTGAGCTGGGAATGATAAAACAGAGGCCAGTTAATATAACAAAGGAAAACAAGAATAGAAATACGACCAACTTGTGCCTCAGCCAAAAAACACCTGTGCCTTAGAGGAAAGCCTGGCTGTCTTGGACACCCTTGTCTACCTTCACAGTGGCAGGGAAGGAACAGCCCACACACAAATTTGAGGCTCTCTCAAGTCCTTATATCTGTGTGGACTCTTCCATTAGTTTTTCTCACTTTGCAGTGCCAGCTGAATTATTTTCTTACGTTTGATGAAGGGGGAGGCACATTCCACTTGCATTCTCTCAGATAGATGCTCTATTAAGATCCCAAGGGGATCTTCTCCAGAGGAGATGATGAGATGTGTCATCCTCTGTCTGAGGATCAGGTGAAGGATGTGCACCCAGAGACAGGTCTTGGGAGCTTCCTGCAGAACCAGACCTGAGGTGGATGGATGTGAACCAAGGACAAAGAACGGGCAAAAATGGATCTTTCAAACAGCCAAGAGTTACATGTCAGAGGTGGCTCAGGTGGGACTCTGTGGGTTTGGGGGGAATTCACTGATGATTCCCACTTTGGTCAAGGCTTCCACAAAACAGAGCATGAGTCAAACAGTGAAATCTGCGGCCTTAACAATTCTTCATGAGTGAATGTTATAAGGGTATTTCTCAGATTCCCAGTCATTTTCCCCAGGTTTTATATCCAGATGGTTACACTGGGAGGTATTTCTTAATTCCTGAGTTTGTCACCATTCTTAGGATTGCCTCTCTTCAATGCTAAAGCCATTTTTCATTGTCAGGTGTCACTTTATCTCGCTCAGCTCAGCAATGAAAGCAAAACTGTGACTCCAGCAGGAGCACATGGAGTGCCTGTTCTTATGTACACGGTGGTGTTCAAAATGGAAGAGAACAGTAGGACAGGGACAAAGCCCTTTTCCCCCAGTACTCTGTGCTTTGGGGCAGCACACAGAACTGCTGCTGTGCACATCTCCAGGTATCTGTTATCTACCCCCAGCCTCTGCTGGGTAGTTAAATAGGCACAAACAGAGGAGCACTCATCATCAACATTAACACCATGGACACTTTTATCAGCAATTCCTCTGAAACTGCTCCTGTTTTGCAAAGACATCACTGTCTCCCGGTTAGTTGATGTTCCTGGCCAGTCATTCCTGCAGTGGGAATTCAGAGCCATGTAGCTGGTGAGTAAATCTGGACTATGTTCCAGTAAGTGCTCTGGTAATGGAAAGCAGCACCACTCCATTGCAAAGCACTGTTTGCTCTGCTCATTTCTTGCTGCACGTGACTCATTGTGCTCCTCATCCATCAACAGAGAGGTGGAGTGAAAGAAAAAGGGAGAAGAAGCCTGGGAGAGGGAAGGGACAGATGAAGGGCAGTGCTGTGAATTACTACATGAAGGTGATTTTTACCTTTATTGTTCAGCATAGCTGCCATCAACACAGATTATTATTTGGGTCTTAGTTTGCTTCCAACGCCAATCGCAAATGACTGGGTGTTGTAATACAGTACAAAGTGTTCATATCTGATAAATCCTGCTTGGCTGAAGTACCTGGCTCAGCTGAAAGCCTGCCAGCATGCTGGGAGTAATTAGTCAAAGTCCCTTCTCTGACCAATCACTTAGGCAGGACCAGAGGAAATGTTTGTGACACAGAAGTCATCTCAGTGATTTCTGCTCCCATCAGCTGCATGTTGTGGGTTCTGGATTCTCCAGCATTTTCACACTATTTTCAGTCTTCATGGAGAGAGGGAAGATTGTTTTTCTCTTCACTGTACCACAAACTCATGTGCACTTGATCAGCTGCTGACACAGGAATGCCCAGAGATGAATGCAGAATGACCTGTATTCCCAGTACATCAAGGGTACATCTGCATGATAAACAGATTTTTGACTTTTTAGTTTGTATCACGCAGCAAATATTGTAGAACAACACTACATTGCCCAGGAGGTACAGGTTCTCCGTAGAAGAGACCCATTAATATGATCACCATATGTTCCTGGCTTCCCAAAAGTCCTGTGCCTTAAATCCCCCTGCATACTTCAAAGAGCCAGAGTAATCTGTGCTTATAGCTGTAGTACTTATGTGCACTGAAAAATCAACAGGATCCCGGGGGCAGATTCATACCTAAGTGCTGTAATACCTGAAAAAGTAAGTGGCTGAAAAAAATAGAGACCTAAGTGGCAAATCTCTGTCTCCTCTATCATGCCACACCCTGCTCTGGGGGCCTGAACACCCTTTCTATAAGCTTTGGACAGGATCAGTCTTTTTGCCTAATTCCTATATATGCTTTCTCCACAGTTGTCCTGCTTCCTATATTGCAGGACTAATGTACAGCCTCCAAAAGGAAACAAATTGTGTTTGTGCACCAGCACAACACCACATGTGCACATTGGCATTCAGGTCCTTCCTCGTCCCTGCCAATAAAAATGCGGCACAGAAACACACGGAGAGCTCCAGGCAGTGAGCACAGGGGATCTCCAGCCCAACCCTGCAAAAGGCAGAGGTTTGAAGGATTTATAATCACCCCATTAGGGCTGCACGTGGCTGGGCATGTGTGTGGTGTAGGGGAGCATAAGTGTAGCTGCAGGTACGTTGTCAGTCTATGCAATTGTGCAAATTTGTGGCACTGAGCTTCGCATGACATGTAAAGCACACATTTCATGGCCTGTAATGCCTGTAAAACTTTCAGATACTCCCCATGTGCAAGGGTAGTGTGGGCAAAACATATGTGCACCTGCCTCCTGGTGCTTCATGCTCCTCATGCTCTTCATTACAAACAGAAGATAAAACACACACAAATGCCATTGATAAATAAACACAAGAATATGGAACATTTTCCTCTGCATTTGCAGCAGACAGGAGCTTATGTGTGTAATGAAGTCCATGACACGTCGGATCCTAATTGCTTTTGTGAACCAGGTGCCTGCAGACTCTACATCTACACAAAATATCCAGATCACACAAGTTTTTCCTGCCCATAACTCTCCTGATTCCCTTTGAGGAACGCTGGGCTGCATGAAGAGCTCTCAGAGAGCGGGGCTGATACTGCCAACCAAATTGAAGACATGCTTTGCAAGATGTTTAAAATCTAGCAAATTTGTAGCTAACATGCAAATCTCCAGAGCACTGATAGGGAAAAAAAAAAAAGTCAGATTCACTTCCAGACATAGAATTTTGGGATGGGTAGCCAGATAGTTATTTCAAGAATTATCAGCTGCAAATGATCAGTTTATGGCATTCTCAATCTCTGAGCCAGAAAAAAGCTGAATATTTCCACATGCCCCATGTGAGGGGCTTGGATTGGGGTTTAGGCTGCAAGAAGGGATCTTTCAGATTGAACAGACAGGCATTGGGTAGAAAAGCTGCCTCAGTTGTCATTTTTATGAAGCTTAAAGGAAAGGTGGGGCAAGGTAAAAAGGAAGCCTCTGTGATCACAAAATCAGCTTCTAAGAGAGAAAAGGAAAAACAGCAGGTTAGGTGACTTCTGGGACCAAAATGAAGAAAAACTGAACTTCCAGTAGTTGATCTCCTCTGCCTCATGCAGAGGAAGAGCAGGGAGTGTGGACACCTCAAGTTAGTCTATGCAATTACTGCCCTGCACAGGCAGCAGGAACCTTCCCCCAGCTCTTATTCACCCCAAATCTCATTTTATCTCATTTCTTCCCAAACCCCCTGGTATCACTTTTTCTGGTACTCTCACAAATGGTTTTTGGAATGAAAGCACCACTTTACAATATCCTTGTAGTAGGGACTTATTCAAACAAACAGCATGGAGAAAACCTACCCCTCTCTTACTTCTCTTTGTAGCTGCACATTGCTTTGTCCTTTCCCACTGTGGGCACACCCATGGGCTGAATTTTTCTTTTCACTCTGTTTTTTTTTAGTTTTTCATTTATTTGACTCGTGTCAGGTTGACCAAGGGGTGATTGAGTTCCCAGCATGGCATGTAATATTCAGTAGTGTTTTATCCTTTCACTTAAGGATCAAATGTAACAACTGGGGGACTGAAGAGGTGGGGAAGGATTTAATGGATACTAACAACACTTGAAGCTAGCAGTGGGACCTGGTGGCAAAATAATCCAGGTGCCAAAAACACAGAAACCCAAAGGGTGTTCTGAGCTGCCAGAGGGATTTGCTGTATGGATAGCCTTAACCTGTGCCAAAGCAAAATACACCATTTTCAAGGCTTTCATGGATTCCCACAGGGATCAGGCAGTAATTTCTTTCCATGCATTGCACAATTAGTCCAGTGAAAAACGGCTTGGGGACACAGGTCATTTTCCTCTGACTCATCACAGACTGGTCACTGCAGAAGGAAAATGCATGGTGATTTCAGGAGATACAGCAAATCCTCTGCTCCCACTTAATGCAGGAGCAGAAGGTCCCCTGGTAGCTCCCCCAAGGAAAGTGGAGTTCGGCACAATTTCCACATGTATCCGTATTCAATAATTGATGAGCTCAGTGAGTTCCTCGCAAAGGAGCTGCTTCCAGCCATTCCCTTTATTTAAATGTAATTGTTTGTTTAAAACCGTAAAATGAAAGCCCAGAGGGAGCCCGAGAGTTTGACCTACTGTGCCCACTGTAAGAGATCCACAGTCACAGCAGGAGTTTCACTGCTCTGCAATGCTGACTCTTCCCAAAAGTTGCTGTTAAGGCCAGACCTGAAGTTTTCTCCCTTATGCTGAAGGACTCTCCATGGCAAATCATGGCATATAAGACCCATGTGGGTGTTCTTGTTCTATTTAGTAAGGTCCACACATTACATTTATTCACCTCTCCAGCCAAACCTGGTTGCAGTGAACTCAGAGAAACATCTCAGGTCAGTGAAGATACAACACAAAGTCATCCAGATGATCTGTTGGAGTCTCTGTCTCATCCTAAAACAGTATCTAATCATGATCTGCTTCAAGTGGCAAAGCCAGGAGGCAGGGGACAGGCACTTGATATTTTCCTATGTCAGCCTGACACTGTGATGAGCACCCAGGAGCCTTGGTGGTAGCTGGTAGTTGCATTCCCTGATGTACCAGCATCTGCAAAGTTCAGGTGAGACTTACACAGAAATATGTTTCTTCACCAGCTTTGTGCTGGCACTTCTCTATGGGCTGGAAATACCATGAAAATACTCGTCAGAGATCCCTCAGTCCCCTGCTTTTCAGGTGGATCTAAGGAATACAGAGTCAGATGAAAGCAGTGCGAAAAAGGAAAGAAGGAGTTTCCTCTCCCCATCACAGGAGCCTGGTCTGGATTCACTGTGTGTTGGATATGCAGGTCTGCAGCCTCATCCACCAAATATCCAGTGTGCTCAGTGTCCAACCAGCCATGTCAGAGCTCTCTGGGGCTGTTACCTGCTTCTCCAGCCTCTGGGCACCCCAGGAAGCTGCCCCCACGTACCCACACACTTGCCATTCCCCACTGCAGCTCTCACAGGGAGAATTAGAGCCCAGTCCTGACCCATGTTCCCCTTTGCTGGGGCAGCTCCCTCACAAAACACCTCCTGGTCTAGAAGGCAGGTGGAGAGTTTGCCATGTAAACCCCGTCCCCAGGAGACACGGGCTGGATGCACACAACCACGTTTCTGGGCTCATTGCCTTTGGGCAGAGAGATTCAGGAGACAGCAGCTTCCCTCAGGAAAATGTAGGCATATCTGACCAGTCCAGGAGCGTGAGATGTGCTGTTTGCTTTGGCCCTGATCCTGCAGAGCCTGAGAGGTGTGTTAACTTTCTACACACAAAATAATGCCCTCACAGCTGTTGCAAAGGCACATAGCTTATCTTGCTCCTCATCCTTGCTCTGCAAGCTTGACCCTCTTTGCACCCAGGCAGACTGGATGAACTTCCACATCTATTCCTGAGCATTTTTGTAGCTGGGATAAAGCCTGGCTGGGAAGGCAGAAGCACATCTGGCTGCAGGATGCTTGTAGCACCTGAGGCAAACCCCCATGTATTGTGTGTGTGGTTAGACCTGCACTGTGTGTGCTTGATAGCTGGGTATCAGTCAGGTATATGGCTGTGTAATTATACTGCAATTAAATTTAATAGCTTTGCTAACAGCTCAACTGCAGGAGAGTTTGTCTAAGAATTTTTGTACTGGGATTATTAACCTTTTGATGGCTTCACATATCTATTTACACTTGTGTGCTGTCCCTAAAATTGCATTTACATTCTATCCAGAATCACAAAGTCATTTAGGTTGTAAAAGACCTTCAAGATCATCAAGTCCAAACAATCACCACCTTGACAACTAGACCATGGCACAAGGTGCCATGTCCAGTCATTTCTTGAACACTTCCGAGCATGGTGACTCCACCACCTCCCTGGACAGCCCCTTGCAATGCTTAACCACCTTTCCAGTGAAGAAATTCTTCCTGATGTCCAACCAGAACCTCCCCTGGTGCGGCTTGTGGCCATTTCTTCTTGTCTCGGCACTGTTTGCCTGGGAGAAGAGGAGAATTGAGGACTTCCATCTCAAGGTCCAGGTTTGAAGCAAACCTGTGTGCTGGGAAGAGCCACAAGCAGCTCTCTGGCAGCAGCAGGAGCACGAGCAGTGACCCAGGTCTCCATTAAACAAGACATTCTCCTCTCCAGATCATTCCATGTGTCAGTAGGTTCTCCAGGGACAAAGAGGAGCATATTTCACCTCCAAGGCTCAGACTTCCATGGCAGCTGAGAATGAATGGTGCCTTTCCATTCTGTTCCCTGTCAAGTTTACAGGACTCTATTGATTTTTTTAACCTTTTGAACTGTGGAAGGTCTATGTTTAGGCATCCTCATTTCTCTCTATTTACAGGGGGAAATTATTTCTGGTTTGCAGATTGGAATCTACTTAAGCTTTCAGTGTGATTTATAAAGCCCTGTCTCTCCTATCACACCAGGTTTTGTTTTTCTATTTTAACTTGTTTTCAGCCTCATAATGATTTTTAATTAGACAACAATTAATGATGCAAATAAGAAGAATGGACACTGAGGGATTGCTGCATCTACTGTATTACAGTTATTTGGATTTCAATAACTCTGCTCTCTTTTTTTTCTTCTATCATTTGAAGGCCTGTTACCACCAACATTTAGCAACATGTTTGATCATCAGTGTGGAGGAGCACAGCCAGTGGACGTGGTAGACAGTTTTGAGTTAGAGGATATGATGCATTAGCTTTTTATGCAAGTGGTGTCTACAGGCAATGAAAGATATTAACCTTTCCCCTGGCACTGCATTGTACTAAATAAGAAAACAAGGGTCAGGCCTTTGGCTACAAGAAGCCTTCAAGCTACTGACACCTATTGCAACACCCTTTATCCAAAACCAATCCAAGCTTTGGTATATATATATTGGAAAAGGAGAAATTAGAAATCATCCTTTCACCTTAACCCAGAGAGCAGTTTTCACTTTCATAGATCATCAGTGTGACAGTTTTTAGGGCATGTGAGAATCTGTCTGATGACTCCAACTACCTCCTTGTAGAAGACATTGCATCTTCCAAGGATGCAATACATACAATGTAGGATACATAGTTAGCATACAACAGTTCCAGAGTATGGCAGGCTCTCAGGTCCTTTCATTAATGCAAACTGTGGGAGGGAGCACCTGCAAACTGGAGGCTTCATAACCAGTGTGGTGATTTACGCTGTAATTGCTCTGACAGCTCCCCAGTGGCTATGACTGAACTGGAAAGTATTTTCAGTCTTTGTATTTGAGGCAAACCAAAGAAATATCAAGTTATTGCTCTTTGAGTGCTCTTTTCTAATTGGAGTTTTTGGAGGTTTTTCTCCCCACCACCATCTATAAAACGCAGTTTTTCATGAAATGTATAATGATGCGTCAATAAATCACTCAGCAAAATAAACATGCAGATCTTTTAGTCATGAATGTTGCGAGAAATAAACTTTCTGTAATTGATAATTAATGTCCTCAGGATCAATATCTGGCAGAAGAACCTATAGAGAGAGTCTGAATCATCTATGACTACTCAGGAATGACTGATGCTCTAAAAACAAGCCTGAGTACCTGCCAAGTGTATAAATTACAGCTTTAATGGAAGACAGGTACCCAAAGGTACCAGGGATCTGCTGGTTGCAGACACTGGACATTTGGTGTTTCATGAGCACTGAGAAATTCTTTCATCATGATGAGATACCCATAGAGGGAAGAGTGTCACTCCAGTTTGGAATTATCACACACAATTCAGGGATGGGCCTTCAGCAGTTCTGGAAGGTGCTGTAACTAAAATAATGAAGATGCAAAATCCATTGAAAGAAGGTGCAGGAATGAGCCTTTGGGATCTGTTCTATTTGGGATCATTCTATCTATGTGTGTGATCAGTTCCAGCAGCTCAAGCAGTGCCTGCTGCAGCCCACAGGGAGATCTTGTTACATTGTGAATCCAGGGGTAGGGAGAGGACTCATATACACAGCAAGAAAAATAATCAAACTGTCCATTCAAGCTTTGAAATTTGGTGATGAAGCCAGACCTCACTGCTAAGATTATCCTGCCCAGCATTTTTTATAGATTCTTACTCTCTGTGTGTGGATATAGATGTTAGATGCACTATGTGTCCATTACATGGCATCTCTACATTGATACACACACAATAAATAAAAGGACAAATGGAAATACACAAACAAATTCAGGCAGTTTGGATTATGTGCTGAGAGACCCAGTTATCATAAAGAGACCAATAAGAAAGAGTGGAAGGATGTTTGACTGCTGGAATGACTCTTGTTTCCTTTTCATTATTCTTAATAAAAGGAGATGGTGCCGAAAAATCGTGTTTCCTTGGTTATTTTTCCCAGGAGATACTTTATAAAACACAGAATATATAACACACAGTGTTGTAAGAAAATGCCTTATTAAGTGCATATAGTTAGAAAGAAAGACTAACACAAATGAATGGTAATATTTTTCCCCTTTTATACTTACTAAAAAGTGCAATAGTTCTTGATATGGATTTAATATCAGCTGCTGTGGTGGGAAAAAGAATCTCACAGCTGTGGTGTAAACAAGAACTTTTAAAATACTGGTACTGGACCATTAGCAAAGATATCATAAGACTTTTGAGTAGACAGCAATAAGATACCAGCTGTGAATCTAGTAGAGAATAGAAGTAATTCCTTCTTCTTGTGTCCAAGGATGCAGGTCTTTAGGAAGTCACATAAGGCCATGCTTAGTGTATCCATGTATGAGCCACTGACTTCCAGTGTTTAGGGACCAAGTTCAGCTTAGATAGGAACTTGTATCACTCTGTCAGGCTACAGCCCCCTGAATAAGCCATCCCACCTCTGGCCCAGGCCCCAGGATCAGGAATACTGCCCTTCCCTGCTGGAATGGAGGGTGGGATTCAAGAGAAACTTGACCCAAAAGAACAACTGTTGGTTTGGGACAATGAGCTGGGTTCCAGCACTAATGCTATTTTAAAGTTTTACTTGAAACACTATATTTGGGATGGTTTTCCACTGTGGAATCTAGCTCCTAAATTTGTCCAGAGTCCCAGATTTTCCAGTGCAACCAGCACATAACTTGGCTTACCATAGGTAGTGCCATCCTGAGACATGGCCAGGAGCTTTGAGCAGAGGCAAGGCCAGACATGTGAGAAATGCTGTGCTGTTGGTCAGCATGAGGGCCTCCACAGCTCTTTAAATGATTCTACTTTTAAGCACCTAACTTGGAAATGTGAGTGCTCAAGATTTCCAGTGCAGCCAACAGAGACAAGGTGACACATCCAGAAGGCAACATAGGTGAGCTGCCTCCTCAGGGTGTCTGACTCTTTTATTGACTAAACAAGAAAACACACAGAATTAGTCCCTTAATCCAGGCACATTGAGTGCCCCACATAGATGAATGTTAAGCTTTGGGCAATAAAGAAAATCCAAACCAATCCAAACCAAATTGCTCCCTGGGGATTTTCTTGTCCTGTGGGGAGGGGAATTTGCAGCCCAGGGGTCCATGTCCATGGACACTGAATGCAATTGGGTTCGTGAAAGAGAAACATCAGTCAACACAAGCTTAGCAGCAGCAGGGACACGGCTGCCTGATGCTCTTGTGATCCAGTGAAAAGGTTTCTGTGTCAGGAGGCAAAAAGGGTGTTCTTCAGTGAAAAGCCCACCAAGGCAGGACACTTCCTGCTTACACAGCTTCCTTCTCCCAGGACAAGCTCTACCAGCCAGGGAATAAATCTGAACAGCAGAGATAAAGTTGTATTGTTTCCACTGATGCTAGATGACTTTGTATTTTTCAGTAGAAGCCACGCTATCCATTACTTTTTTTTTTTCTCAAGAATTTTGAGTCACCTTCAAAAGAAACCCTCCCCCTTCCTTGCTGCTATCGTTGAGGCATCATTCAGCATTGCCTGTGAAAACAACAACAAAACCTGTGGAGGAAAATAATTCTTTATTTTTAATAGAAATAAAAATAAAAAAGAAACCGCCAAAAACAACCAGAACTTTTATTTCTTGTTGAGTAACCATATTCCATGAGGCATGGCAAGCAGACATTAAATTCTCACTCGACTCAAAGGCAAACCATTATTCTGTAATTTTGTATGTAAATAAGATGTATTAGGAAATCGCTCAAGCAATTAATTAAACAGCTGTTACAGAATAAGTGATAAAGGAAACAGGGGGATGAATATGCGGAATTTTCCTTGCACAGGCATCAGTTTACTTTTATTTATTTATTTGGTGCTCATGTAAGAGAGCACTACAGCTCCTGCATACTTTGGTATCTGCTCTGAGCGTTGTCAAGGGGATATTATCCCATGTTGTCAGATCCTGACCTCACTGCTACAGCAAAGGGAATGGGGAATGAAGATGATTTGGAAGGGAATGGGGGTCTGTGGTTGTTGCCATGTGAGGCTGTCAATGTTGTGACCACCAGCCTGAAGGCACAGCCTGTGCTTCCACTGAAGGAGGGACTTTATCAGCTTTCAGACGCAATCTTTTATCTTTGAGAGGGGCACTGACATGGGAACAATGTGCTGACCCTCATCCAAAGGGTAACATCAGCCTCGCTGTCTTCATTTGGACATTACTTGGAGAGAAGCCTGCAATTCCTTAAACCCTTTCTATGTGTTTCAGAGGTGATGTGAGTGGGGGAAACAGTCCTGGGAGAGGGAAATACCAAAGGATGTCCAGGTCTCAGTCATGGACTAGATGCAGCTGAAAAAATGCAAGGCAGACTTGGACTGAGGAACAAGTGAGACAGGATAAATGAAAGGTATAAGGAAAAGCTGCACCATGGAGACAAGGTTTGACTAAAACCACACACAAGGCCATAAACTGTCTAAAGACCTCAGGTCTCCCAGATCCTTCCAGGTGGAATGCCATTTCATTCACCTCCTGGGAAGCACTGTGTTCCCTCAGGGGAGCAAGATTAAGCTCTCACAGGTCTTCCCTAGAGCTGATTTGTGCAATGCATTTCTGAGGTGAAAAAGAAGAAACTGCAGTGGTTGGCAGGTGTGAAGGGAAACACAGAGAAACGAAGCTCAATCCACATTTTCACTGCTTTATCTGCTTGTCTCCCTCTCCCTCATTCCTTGTGTAGCATTTGGTCTGACTCCTCATCTTGGAATTATCCCTCTCACCCTGAAAGGTCTGTGGTGACACTGAAAGGTAGGGAAAGGCTCGGGATGAGGAGCATTAAGGGATTGTCCCTCTGGGATGAATTCACCCCTGCACAGAGGTCAGCACAGAGTGTCAGAGCCTCTCCCAGACACTTCCCATCCTTTCAGCTCCTAGGGGAAATGCAATGGGTGAGTGGCTGCAAACTTGTGTGGGGCTGGCAGTGTGGTGGGACAGAGGGCCCTTGAAGCATCCCCAGCACTTTGCTTAGTGCTGGGACCATATTGTTTTGTGTGTTCCCAGCCTCATTAAACAGAGCTCCCTGCCTCTGCTGTGGGAAGGATCAGAGCCTTGAAGAGAAGAAGGATTGTTCTGGCTAGTCAAGGAAGTAATTTTAATTTGCAACATTCAGCTTCCAACTGTTCAACAATAGCAAGAGGTTAACAATGTGGAACTGGGCCTCGCTCAGAAGAGACATTTCACTCCCTCACTGTGCACATGGCACTGCCAGGGCTTAGGCAGCTCTTCTCTCCTGCTCCCCCATCCCCAGCTGAAGGGAACATCAAAATAAACCAGATATGTTCCTGAAGTGAGTAGCTGAATTTTGTCTCTCTGTTCTGACCTTGCAACCAAAATGTTCACATTGAGGGTTAAGGTTAGGGTTAGGATTAGGGTTAGGGTTAGGGAGTGTCCCATGAGATTGCTCTTGATTTCAATTCATTATCTTATCTTGGGTGAGTTTTAAGATCTCACCTTTCAGACTCCGTCACTAAGAGAAGGACACTGGATATTAAATTAACTAGCAGGATATGGATAATTTTTTTTCTGTCCACACTGGGCAATTATTCCAATGGCTGTCCTAGTCATGGCAGATTAAATAACTGCAAATGAAGGACATTCATCTCTGAAACAAGTGATTTGATAAAAAATGGTGAAATGAGTTAATTCATTGCTACATAGGGACAGTAATGCTTGTAAGGGGAGGGGGACACAAGCTTGTGCTATTACAAATTATTGCAGTCTGGTGGCATTTCAGTGTTCATGGGGGTGTTTGTGTGCAGTGGGAACAGTTTGGTGTTTACCTGGAATTGCAGGAGTCAGAGCACAACTTCTGCAAACACTGCTCCAAACAGCTTCTGAACCACCTGTAATTCCTGACCATCCCTCATCAGCAGAGCTTGTGGGAAGGCACATCCAGGAAAGAGTCACTCAGCACTTTTTATCTGCTGAGGCAACGAGGAGGCCTGGACAGAGATCTCCTATCAACCCCCTCAGTTCTCACCACCCCTACAGCCTGAACACACAAACCTCCAGTGACCACAAAAGTTAACTCAGAACAAACCAAATTTTAATAAAGTGGCTGATTCCACTGTTCTGGAAGGGCGAGCCACAGCAGCAAGAGTGTAAGAAGATATTCCTGCAGAATGTAATTTTCAGGATACTTCTCAGCATTTCATTTTGTAATAAGTCCAGTTTCAAAAATTTTCTATGTGCTGTTGAAAATTTGCAATTGAAGAAACATAAAATATAATAGTTTCATTTGCAGAATATTTTTAATTATTGTTGGAAAATTCCTGCAAAATATTTTATTTCCACTTTTGCAACAGCTGTCTGTATGGCTTTCTATCCTTTATCCTCTCTTCTCTCTTTTTCCTTCATGAATTTGCCACTCCAAAGAGAAGAAATGAAGGAGAAATAATTGTAGTAAGTCAATATTTTGTTTAACTTTTTGCATGTTAATGAGGAAAGTAAGAACAAAACTACTTATAACAACAACGCAATATTATTAGAGATTTTTAATTTTTTTTTTTTTGACAGAACAGAAAAATCAGCTACCTCTGTTGTGCACTTGTGATTTCTTGGACTACATGACTTAGGGTAGATTCTACAGACTCTCTTCTCCCATGAAAGTGAAAGAATTTTGCCCCAATTTAATTTACCATCATGTGAGGTCAGAAATATGTGCTGAAAGTGCCAGATATTGTGATCTACCATCTTAAGGCCTTCCAGCTGTCAAGCTGTATGGAAATAACTCAAAACATTCAGCACAAAAGGTTCACTGGGTGTTCAGTATAAACAGACTTTGGTGGGATTTATGGATGTACCTTCCAACTCTTTTTCCTTCCAAAAAGCAGAGGTGGAAACCCCTCATATGCATTAGCAAAAGTCATTTAGTCCTTGCTCGTCACACCTGTGACACCAAACTCCAACTTGGCAGCTTTTCTCTTCTCATCTCATTTTGCTTTTGATGCTGATATTTCTGGATGGGGATCTGCCTGTCTGGAGTGTTCACAAGAAGCCAGCACATGATGTGAGAACTCACAGATCCATCACCACCAAAGGCCTGGGGCCATCTGACACCAGCTGAGGGTCTGTCCCATCGCCCCAGCCAGAGAACCAGCAGTGCCCAGCTCCTGGCTGGGCCAATTCACTGCTGGATCGAGGAACACGAAGCTTGGATGCAACAGATAAGCCTGAATAAATCCACGCTGCACTCACCACTCATCTACCCTGGAAATAACAGCCTGGGCAGAGCGTGGTGTACTGGCAAGAACAGCAGAGCACCCGACATGATGAATAATGTTTACATCGAGAATCCAGATGTCATTTTCCATCCTGTAGCTTTAGAAATAATGGCCTGTTACTTCGTATTAAATCAAGGGTAATCCATTCACCTACAGGCCCAACGATAGCTGTCTCTGCTAATCTCCACTCAGGGAGTTATATTCATCAACAGGAAAAGCCTGTGTTTTCAGCAACGACTGGAAGCCAAATGATCTTCAGCGATGGAATTTCAAATATCAATTAGCTGTTGAAAAATATGGATCTGTCAGTGCAATCCTGCCTGTAAATAAACCCTAGTTTTCTACCAGCAGTGTGACCTCAGGCACACAGACCCCAATACTGTTCATTTCCTTTGCAAACTTTTTTATTTACTAGCAACAAAATGCTCAGTGCTCTCTTCAGTGATGATTCACCCAGTGTCTACTGCACTTCAGCCAGCTTAATCCTCCTGTGGATGGATCTGACTCCAAAACTGGCCCTGCTTTGAGCTGGTGCTTGGATGACATGACCCAGAGGTCCCTTTCAACCCAATTTTTAATATGACTCACTGAGGGAAGTGATGATAATAACTAGGATTAAAATGCTGTGGCCTTGAAAAGCAACGTAAAGATCTCTTTAAACCACCCTTACACAGTTTGCTTTTCCTAGTTGGGTTGAACCACTGACACCCCTGAATTGACCTGGCAAGTATGACAATGTGCACCTGCCTTCCCTTCTCTTTCTGCCCAAGTGTGAAAAAAGGTTCATTTTCTGTAAAAAAAATTAATTTAGGAAACAGATTAAATACACAAATGTGTGACCAATTTATTTTGAGATATTTGCACACAGCAAGATCTGGTCACATCTACTTTCAGATTCTAGTCTTTTGCTTTGGGGCTTTTGGACTGTAATTGTGTTCAGTCTTCTATTTATACAGTGAATCTATAATGTAATTTCATGAGGTACTGAGATGCACTGAAAAACATATGAGCACGAAGTTGCTCTGCCTAATCCATATGAAACAGTGTTGGAAATCAGCCTGGTAAACATGGCAAGAGAATGAGCAAGGATTTCATCTGGGGCTCTGACACTAATCTAAAAAGGATTATCAAGGAGATAGCCTGAGATACAGAGCACTTGAACAGAGAGGACGATGAATCCTGTTTAAATGAAGGCATTGGATGGTGGGGGCTCATAAGTGATTAGGACATGGACTTTACACTGACCACACTGGGGGGGCTCGTCCCTCACAGCCCCTGCACGAGTTACATTTCCTGCTCCATTCCCTGAATTCAAAGAGAGGTTAAGGGAAACAGATGATTTTCAAACATTAGCTTTTAATAGGGACAGCGTGTCTGGCGAGATGAAGGGAATGCAAAGCCCTTGCTGTTCACAGTTGTAATCCACCCCCAGTCGTCTCGCTGTCGTTTCTCCACAAGCTTCACCACTTGTTGCTTTGGGGAACTCACATCAACACAGATTGGTATTAAGGCACCCAAGGCTCTGTGCTTGGAGACTCAGCAGAAGGAGGTTCCTGCTGAAGTCCACACTGTGTGCCAAAGATGGTGGTGCTCGTGGCCACACTCCTCTGATCTCCCTGCTCTGTTTTTGCTCGTCTTAAAATTGTATGTTGTTCCTAATAACAGACCTCTGAGCACCTGTCCTTTTGGGGTGATGGAAAGCAAAGGTCAGGCCAATAAATTATTTAATTGAAAGTTTAACTTAAAACGTGAGAATTGATCTTTTGAAACAAAAGAAGTGACTGGTTCCCTCCTTTTGTGGCAGAAAGCTGAGAGCCTGCTGATTCCCTCAGTCTCGCCTGCTTGTCTTCCCCTGACAAATTGAAGATTTTGTGGATTTTGGCCTTTTGAACTGTAGGATTTAGTTTCCAAATACCAGAAAATGTTTTATGGATTGTAGCATGTGTAGTCCTGTGTTCCTGCATCCCATGTGCCCGAAGCCAAGCGTCTGGCCAAGATCAAGACTTTACGGGATGTTTCAATAACAACTGAACAAATCCATGCTAATGCCATAAAAGAACTGTCATCCATCCTCTTACTGTTCCCTTTGGGTATTGGCTACAAATAAATTATGCATGCCCTGAAGTCCCCTAAAGTCTTCCTAGGTTAGAGGGGTATCATGCAATGCATGAAGAACTTAAATAAAGCCCTTTAAGGCCTGACAGCGCTCCACATGCCACTGTGCTCCTGACAACCTGAGCATCTACCTGGAGCACAATCACTTCACCCTGATGGGGTGATTCCCCCTGTGCATGGGGAGATGGAGAGCATAAAGACACTCTTGTTAGTCCATTCCATTCCTACTTCATTTCTTTTTCTCCCCTCTGCTTCTGACTAAGGCTAATGAAGCTCATGAGATGGGCAATGTTTTAAGTACAGCAACACTTTTGCACCTTTCAGCCCAGTCAAATCCCTTTGCTGATTTTATTGAGTAGCCCTATTTCCAGACAGGAACACTCCCATATAATTGTTCCATCAGCATGGTTCAGTGCATGGTTGAGGTAGAAACTGTACTGGATGATGCAGAGCTTTCCTTGTTTGAAGTAAAGCTGTCACAAAATGTATCAAAAGCACCTTTTCCCTTTTTTGCATGCTGCACAAGGGAAGCTGTTATGTACTCTGCAAGCATTTATCCATTATAAAGTCATATTTGATTCAGTAAGACTGGAATGAGTTCCAGTAGGTTAAATATCTCAAAAGCCAAAGCTCCCTCTTTCTGGAGTTCATGCGTTTAGTTCACTTAGCCTTCCAAACATAAAAGTAATCATAACATAATAACATACCCAGGGGATCTGCAAACCTCACTGGGTAGTTCATGGGATGTATTAAGCCATCTACCATCCCTTTCATCCAGTGGAAGATTTGTGCAAAACAGAGAACATTGTGATAAAAGAAGGTAGACCATAAAATAGAGGGCCAAGCCCTCAAGTTGTGTATCCTAATAAAGCCAGTAACACTGTCCTGATTTGTGCCAGCAGAGAATCTGCCTCTTTGTATTTAAAATGTAAATATCTTGGAGGAATAAAAGTGAAATATGCTTTAGCTGTACTTTAAGGAGAGTTTTCAACAAACTTTATGTTTAAATTTCTTGGTTGATTAGCCCACAATGACTTCTAATCGCTTGGGAGGGTTTTTAAAAATCAAACTTCAATATACTCAAGATGCAGAAACTGAGAAAGTTGTCTGCAGTTCATGGGGAATAACTTTTATTTTTTAAGGAAAAAACAAAATAAATCCTTCAGCTCATTTGCAAACAGCTATTGCCTCCAATATTGACGATCTGAAACCAGCAGAGCCTGTTGTTTGATTCAAAGCTCAACACCGTGTTTTCCATTCATCTTGCAAAGGATGTGCAGTCCTGTGGAAAAATGATAGAGTAATATTATTATAAAAATGTGAGTGATAGACAAAAGGGATCTTTTGTGTTTGGTGGTGGTTTTTTTGTTGTTGTTTTTTTTTTAGCTACTCCTTGAAGGTGGGTGTTTTTGGTGTGTGTTTGAAGACAGGATAGGGATGCATCCTGTCAGCCCCCAGAGAAGACTGGGCAGAACTGCTTAAACTCAGCTCAGAGTTGGGTGTAACCAAAACACTTCTTTTCCCCACGATGCTCCAATTCCATTGCTTCCCTCACCCCGAGTTTCTCTGCAGCTGAAGGCACTCGGTACCTCCAAAGACCCAACTACTCATGAGGCAGGTCAGGTTTTCAGCAGAGGAGAGATAATGCAGCCATGGCTGGGAAAGCTGCCTGCACCCCTGACCGCCCATCTGGAAAATGTAACTAATTTCATTCACTGGGGACTGCTGGGAGGATTAATTGGATTTAGTGGCCACAATGTACTTTACATTGGTTGGGTGGAAGGAGACTGATAAGAGTTGAGGTGCAAATTTCTCAGAGGTGCAAGGAAAAAACTGACCAAGGAGGAGGGCAATTATTTAAAGAGTCAGTGAAGCAAGGAAAAGACAATTAGCATTGGTATCACCCTAATTCACAACAATTTACAACAATGAGGCTGAGACACTCTTCCTATCAAGGCCAGAATACATAATTCCTTGACCTTATTATAAAACATAATTAAAAAAACATGAGCAAAAAGGCTGCTTGTCCACACGGGCAAACAGAAGACTGAAGGACACATGAAGGAACTGAAGGACAATGTTTTTTGTGAGTCCAGGATCTGAAAGAAAACTACAATAGTTCTATCAAGCTTTGAGTTATTCAATGGAGCCAAACAGGTAACAGGAAATTTGAACCACACAGCCTTCCCTGTATTTTTTATCACTTGGGAGTCTCTCATTTGTGCTTTGCCTGAAGGGAATCCCAGTACTTGTGTCCAAATGAGCAGAGAACCCCATTCTCCTGGGACAGGATTCTTTTTTCCCACATTTTTGTGGCTTATCTTAGATGTTGGCCTCCAATATCTCCAGCAATGCAGCATGGAACAAACATGAGAGAAGCAGATGGAATACCAGGAGCAGCAGCATCAATACCTTCTGAGTGGATTAGAGGCTGGAATACAGCTGCCACTTCCTTGATCTTTTATTAGTACATAATATTATTAATTACAGAGTTAAAGGAAAGACACACTGAAAGAGGCAAGAGGACAGGCCTGTAATGGAATTGTGACTGTTTTATACCACAGCTTTTCTGGTCACTTCTGTGTCTTATTTTTCTTATGTGGAAAACCTATTTTATATAGAAGGATTTTTTTTTCATTTTAAGGAGTATGTGGAGCTGGGAACTTAGGCCTGGTCAGTATGCAACATAAAAAGTACACCTACCTGACCTTACCACCTTTAAAAGTCTCCTCTATGATTTTTTTTTCTTTTTTTATGTTGTTTATGGTGCTTGTGTTGAAGAGTCTTGCCTGTCCAGGAAGCAGTGGACAGACAAGTGGTAGATCTCTCTAACTGTGGTTGTCTTCCTCTCCTCAACTAGGAAAAAAACCCACAACCTGTTCTGAAGAACTTTTTAAGTCTGTTAAAAAGCATGGTTCTTTCTTTATCTGAGAAATGTTCTATTCTCAAATAGAAGATTTCCTTTTAAAGGAAGGTGTTCATCAGTGTAAAAGGGCAAGAAATCTTTGATAATACCAGCTTTACACACTTCCTTTCATACATTCATCTCAAACTCCTTTATAAATCATATCAAAAATTGTATTTTCAAAATTTACCCCAAAGGCCATTGGAGCTTCCCTAACCAACCATATCCTGAAAACTTGGGAAGAGGCACCCCAGCCAACATAAATATGGTACAAATCAGTCCAACTTTACCGCTTCTGATGTATCTGAAATGTGTATATGGGCTGAACATCAAGCTCCTTGCTTTTTACAGTTGTTTGCAAAACACCTAGAGCCCTGTAGATGTTATCTATAAAACTATTGATTTTCATTATTTATCTTTATGCCTGTCTCGGTCTCTGCCAGCTGATCACTGTCAGGTGCACTAGATTGTGCTGATGGATTGTACTGGAGTGGATGGGATTAATTGATTTTATTACATTGAGTGAAATCAGTGGATTTCACATCAAATGGGATCAATAATCTGAATTACATTAGACACATGAGCAAACATTGGGCAGGACCATTGCTTTGGCTTTCATGGGCTGTTACAATGGGTGAGATCAGTGGATTGAATTCATCTGTGCACGACACAGGGACTGGTTCCATTTGAATCGCACTGGTGGCCTCAATAACTCCAATTTCTTTTTAACTTGAGTTTGCACTGATCTTTATTATAATAATTATACCTAGAGGCAATCACCCTCTCTGGTACACACGAAAAAGTTCATTATATGACACAGAGATGAAGTGGCTCATTTTCCCCCTATTCTAATTTGGTAAATGGTGATTACAGAGGTAGGAGCTTAGCGAAACCCAATGAGCCTTGATACGTTATTTAGATTTTCAGCAAGTCATCTTTACTGAGACCTAACTGCATGTAGCCAAGTCAGATGACAAGTCCAAAAGTCTTGCCTGCTGGTAGTGTTGTTATTCTCTTGATTATCCTCCAGCATGTTGAACACTCCTGTGTTAGAAGGGCAGCACGGACGGCTGTGGAATCGCACACAGCCGTCTTTCTCTTGTCCTTAATCAGAAATGTTGAACTGTTCTCTAAATCCCCGAGAGGGAAAAGAATTCATTAGATTTCACCTTTTTTCGCTCCTGAATGCTAAGTGTCTCTTCCTTTTTCTCTCTCTTCCTGGGGGAAATGTGTGAGGAATTAATGTTTAGAAAAAAATATTATCTTTTGCAATTCCCACATGATGCTGAATTCCATCTCCTGCACGGAACTGCAGTCAAAGGTCACTGTAACAGAGGGGTAGGATGTTAGCAACACTTCCTTTCAATTCAGTGATCAAAAATAGAAGATTAGCCAGCTCTTTCCCAGCTTAGTGACATAAAAACCATGGGACTGGACTGCGGAAGGAAAAGGCAGACAGTGCTGGCAATGAGAAGAAAGTTCGGTGGGTCATGACCGAAGCTGTCATTTGAAAATAAAAGTTCATTCATATTTTCACATACATAACACTGCCAAATTAGGGCACAAAAGACAGAAGTTTTGACAGGAAACCAGGGAGGGTTAGAAGAAAGGATTAGAGCCAGAGGCTGATTTCACCTGTGACCCCTTGAAGGTCAGCTCAAATCTTCTGTATTTATTCTGCGTTTGTGTCCAGCGAGTATTTCTTGGCAAACTGTTTTAAGTTTGTACTGAAGAAAATCTAAATTATGGTTAGAAGAAGGGAGCCCAGACTCTTGCTCCTTTTTCTCTTCTTCTGCTCTTTGGATTTTCTTTCTTCCTGAGAAATGAGGCCAGAGCCTGCATCCACAATTGGCATTCCTGGAGCTAAACAGATTTCCCCCAGATCTGGTGCTGTTGGAACCAGCCCAGACAAGGGTTGGATATGAAAGAGTCAAAAGGTCACCCTTCAGGACACCTGCCTTTCTCTTCTTACTCTACTTGTCTACATGGGTAAGCTGTCTAATTTCTCCATGTTCTCATTGCTCAAATACACATATACTGAGGAATACCATGGCAAAGAATAAAATTATTTGGGAATACAGAGAATACCAGTGTCTGCCCTTGGATCTTTTGTTTACTTGACTTAAAACTTTACCTAAACTGTGAACTTGTTATTTACAGCTGTAATTTGCAGCTGTAGCTTATTGTTTATTTACAGAATATTGACTTCATTTTAACTTGATGAACCTGACATTTTTATTATGGGAGGTGGTTGCCTGTTGTAATTACACACAACTGGAGAAGGATATTTCCTGATCTGGAAAGGAGACTGGATTAGGCTATTCAAGGACAGGGGAATATATCTGGTTCAGAATATGAAACACATAGCAATATTACACTATTTAGCTACTGATACAATGCTCTCCAGCCTTATTGAATATTAAGGGATTGAATATTAAGGGATTGGCTTTAAAAACACGTGAATGCAGAAAGATTCACATGTGATGCACAAAAGAACAGAAAAGCTGCAGCATTCAGCTCAGGAATGCCTCAAAGTCCAACTTGTAGCTCATCAACACTGCCAGCTATCTACTGAGACCTCGTGTCTCTCATCCCTTCCTCCTGCTCTGCTTCACTCTCCCCCTCTCCCTGTCTCCCTGGGAAGGCAGAATCTCATCTGTCTGCAGTTAGCGGAAACCAAAGTAACTGGACTTGCTGCTGGAACAGAAGAAATATGTGATGTTAACAGTTCATTGAGCTGTGAGATGAACAAGCTGGGTGTTGAAAAGGAAATCCAAGCTAAGAGTACATTTCCAGTGTTAATAAAGCTTTTTTTTCCTTTTGTTGTATGTTTCCAAACACTGATTCTAGAATGGCTGTCATCTATTTCCTTCCAGAATTAGACAACAGGACAAATTTCAGGTATCTTGGAGTCATTTATCCTTGCTAAATGATAGCTCTCCATGCTGCATCAGGAAATCTGCTTCCTCCTCCATCTTTTGTTAAAAGTTCTCTCATGTCTGCAGCTGTCATTGCCTTTTGCAACAAAGTCTTGTACAACAGTTTTGAGTCTGTCTCCCCTGTGTTCCGCTTTAAACATGGAGCTGGACAGCAAGATGTGAGTTTACCTGGAACAGGAGCTTTCTAGTCAGAGGAAGATGGAGCAGCATCTTCTGATTCTTGAAGGTACTTTGCTCTCTTAAATGATGACCATGGTTTTGGGACCCAGACTGGTTGCTGATGGTGGAGGAGACTTCACACAAGAGCAACCATTAAGACAGACGGAAAAGGCACAAGGAGCTGGATGTGAGTAACAGGGAAAAACCCACATGGGTGAAGCTTTCCTTAAAAGGTTTTCCTCAGAATGTGGTGCCTTAGAGGAAACACTATTTCCAGGGACTGAGCCATTGCTATAAAAGCCATGTCACCTCCACCTTTTTAGAGAATTATCCCAGGTAAGGCAGGTGGGGGTGTGAGCTACTGCTCCAGATGTTTTTACTCTCGGTCTCTGTGAGCAGATGTTGTGTGCAGGCTGCTCTCTGCTATTCTTGGCAGGAGGTAACTCCAATAAAACTTTGTGCTACACTTTTAGAGGGAGAAGAGTTTCTGTTGGTTTTTTTTAGGAGCATTATGTGCAGCAATTGCATAGCCTGCAATGATTTAGAGATCATCTATGTTACAGTGAGCCCATTTGGCTTTTACTTTCATGAGCCACAATGGAGACCTCATGCTGCAGAGAGGTTTGTCTTGAATTTTGTTTCACTGTCACAGAGCCATCATCATCTGTTTTTGCTTCTGAGTTTTATCTTTTGCTCAGGAGAGGAGTACCATATATTATTCACATCACATTATGTTCACAACATGTGAGGTGCTGGACAAATGCATCATAAGAAAACAGTTCCCTGCTGTGAAGAGTTTACAACCCAGGCAGAAAAAGCAGTTAAAATTTAAAGGAAAAGAGATGTACCATAAAAAACCAAAATGAGATAAGAAAACATTCAAGGTGTCATGATTAACAGATGTGTTGTTAACTCCTTTTTTTTAATATTCCATTTTATTGGCAGAGATGGTTGAAAATTTTTCAGAACTCCCCCTCTTTCTGCTAAAAGAAAAGTTTACTGTGAAAACATGAAACTGGATTTTGCTCTGTCTCTTGAATTGAATTTTGATTTTCAAAAATGCTTCTCATCTTTTGAAGACTCAACAGCAAAAGTGCTTTATTAAGCTCTATTTTCAAAAAAATAACATTTGTCTTAAAAAAAAAGGAGAAGAAAAAAGAAATTCACCTAGAATTATACTCCCCACATAAAAAAGTCTCCTTTCTTCTTTTACAATAATTCCACTTATGGTGCAGCACTGACACCAGGTACCATGTCATCTGCTCACATCCATCAACTTGTATGTTATCGCTGCCTTGTGTATGAACACAAGGTCTCTCCCAGACACATCTGCTTTAGTCTACCTCTATGACACCTCTATGCTTTAGTCTGGCTGTGTTCAGTGCTCGTGGTGGGTGATCACTACCACAGGTGCAGCAGCTTTGTCCTTTGTTGGGCACATCCTTTGTCTGTGGAGACCAGTTCACGTAGTTCCATCCCCCAGGATGGCAAAAATGTCCTTCCTCCTGCAGGAACACTGGCCACCACTTTCTGTAATGCAGGTCCAGCCCCTGCCACGCCACCTCACCTATCTGGGCTGCCCTGGGCAGAGGGAAGGTTGGATGGGAGGAACAGGGAAGGCAACAGGGATTCGCACCTCCTTTGTTAAATCAGTCCTCCCTAATCCCATAGAGAAAGACTGGGATTCTGTCCTGGCCATGGGACTCCTCCTGTCCCTTCAATTCTTCTTTCACAGGCTTTGTTAAACACCTTCCAATCCCTGCTATTTCCCCAGAGCAGATTGTTGCACACAGCAAACTTATTATTGCATCTTTCCTGTCTGCTCAGAAAGTCTGGTGACTCTGTCACCAGTCCTGAGGGATTTGGTGGCTCCTTTGCTGGCTGTTCTCTACACCACATATCCATCTATAGAAATATAAGTCCACCTGATACTGGCTCCAGGAGGATCTTCAGTCTCCTGAAGACTACAAACATCCATCTCTTATCATAAGCCTGCACATTTATCACCAAAAGTCCAGAGCAGACCGGTGGCTTTGTAGGTGGCAAATTGTCCATTTAATTATGGGATTTCAGTTGCCTTTTTCTAGCAAGTCTTTTTCACAGCAGCTGACCTTCAGTGAGTCCTCGAATCATACAATTGCCTTTGTGAAACTACGGGAGAGAACATCCTTATTTTATTTTCCTTGCCGCCTTTCAGTTCAGCAGTGACATCCTTGAGGTGTCCTGCAAAATCCTGACACATGGAAGCAATAGCCTGTGCTTACATCGAGACAGGAGATGGCAAACCCAAGTGCACAGTCACTTTGATGTGATTTTTAGGAGTAGGGATTATATTGCCAGTGCTAACATGCTCTTTTTAGGCTATTCATATTTCATTAAAGCCAAGCAGACTGTGTTGTTGTGAGAAGTGGGGGAGAACCACTGCTTTGTGCCATGTCACAGCACCGAGCACAGACAGAGCAGGGGCAGCTGGGCAGGCACTGGGTATTCTGTCTCATAGGAAACTCCCTTTAGAGGAAAATAAATATATTCAGAGGAAGATGAGGTCCTCTGGTGTCATTTTTTAGTTCCCTTTCAATGAAGTGTCACAGCCAAAATGTTTTCAGTTGGTGGTGTGGTGGTGCATTCTCCCCCTAGGCTGCACTGTGATCTGAGAATTATTCATGACAGTTAGTCAGAATGTTTTGTTTTGAACATGGAGAGAGAACTTTTCCTGAGTTTAATACTAATCTTAATTCTTTCTATGTTAAAACTGTACTATCCATAAGGACTAGGAGGCTTGCCATGTGTGAGAAGGGCTCAAATGCTGCAAGGATTCGTCTCAGTGTCAGGAGCTCTGTGAGTGGAGGAAGCTGCAGCTGAAGAAGCTCCTGACAAGAAGTTAACCTCAAGGAAGCCCATTTCCAGCCTGTCTTACACCAAAAATTTCCAATCTGGGTTCAAATAAAATGTAGTTCTGGTGTTTAAAAGTACCTTTGGCTTTCTTGGCGTGTTCACACCAAGGAAAAGGCGCTTTTCAGTCTGCTCTGGATCTGCTTGGCTTCAGTCCTCCCACGAGCCTGCTCTGCCCCCATCACTCCCCTGTGAGTTAGTGCTGCTTGTATTTCTCAGCTGTTTGGGTTTGGCAGCAGATACATCAGTAAAAGTGGAGTCTGGTTAAATCACTGCTCTGCTTTGTCCTCCCTGAAGAAGCGCAGCAGAGGAATTTTGCGTTTTCAGGTTCCTGGGTGTCTCAGTAGGTTACTGTTCATGTGCCAGTTTCCTATTTGTTATCAACAGCTCAATTTTCTGCTTCAACTGAGGTGTGTTGGCAGGGCTGGCCTTTCTTTGTTTTTTTACCAGATTTCTTGATTTCCTTTCCTTGCTTCTCCACCAGCTTATTGAATTCTCTTTGATATGGAACAGACTTCACCATCTCAGTTGTTTTTCTCTCTGAGCTCTTAAATGTCTCCACTGTCACCTCTTGTTTTGGTTCTCAGACTCACTTCTCTAGGCTATTTTCATGATTTATAGTTGATTATTGTTGCCACTTTTAGTGTAACGTCTACTTGCAGATATAAAGTCAGGTTTCACCTCCACAAAAGATTTCTATTGGAAAAATGAAAACGCTATTGAAATGTAAAACCTGCCGAAATAAATTACAGGGGGGGAAAAATTAACTATTGAAGATATACTGTTTCATTTATATAAATATACTTAAAGGCACAGGTGACATTCCAGGGAACTATCAGCAGATGGCAACTCCACCAGCAGAAAGCTCAGGGGGAGCTGCTTTAAGAATGAGGTCGCTATTTTTCTCCAGTGCATAAATCTATAGATTATACTTATTGCATGACAACCTGCCACTAATTAAATTATAAAATGACATGACAAGAAAGAAACACTTTAAAATCACTGAGTAACTTTTTGGGACACTTTTAGTACATTGCAGCTATGCTCCACTTTCTGGAGCACACTGACATCTCCCAATGTTTATATTTAAAGTAAATTGAACCAGTGAAGGATCTGACACATCTCTCCTCCCAGGAAACCAGGGTGATTGCAGACAGAGCAGTGGGAATCTCTGCCTGGGCTCACTCCTCATTTCCATGTTCAGTAACTCTGCCTGCACTGGCCATAATCCCTCTGTGAGCTGCAGCTGATTTAGCAGGTGGGGGAACCTTCTGGAATTACTGCCCCTCATCATCCCTCTCCACTGATGCCACTACGTGCAAGAAAAGCACATGGCTTCTGCCTGCCAGCACCTCAGTGGAACCCACATCCCACCCCTGGGTGCTTGCAGAGCTGTGTGTCACCCTGCAGATAATGAGCTGATAAAGCAGATTCATTGCCTCCCTTTTTCCACCGGAAAACGATATAAATCATAGCAGATTTTTTCTTTGATAACTTAATGCTGCAGATGTGAAGTGTTTGGGGATGAATAGGATTCAGTGTTTGTTAATGAGAGTTTAATGTCTTCATCTTCTGCATTAAACTCCAGTTAATTAATATTCATTCAATTAGAAAATGTAAAAATAAATTATACAAAATTAAGCTTTACACAGGAAGCAAGTGACCTCATTTCTGCTGTTTTCAGGTGCTAATTAGATTAGCTTCTTTCCTATAAAGAGGGAGGCACCAAGTGCTGCCAACACTAAAGGGAGCCTTGTGTTTTCTGCAGACCTTCTCACATGGGAGTGCCTGGTTCTAGTCTTCCCTGAGCTGGTGGAGACCAAAAACTACAGCCAAGTAAAGCACAGTTATCCCTTCTGTGAGTCTGGAAAGTTTCTCTTTCCTGGATTATTGGTGTTTGATGGGGCGGGGTGTTGCTGGGAGAGAAGGATGTGTGCTCAGCTGATGACAGATTGGGAGGAGTTGTATGAAGTCTTGGTTCTAGTCTGGTTCTGCCTCCTGGCTTTGGCTGAGAGAGTCTTCCTCCTTTGTTACCTTTTTTTATTTTTTTTTTTCCTGCTCTGAAAGTGTTGCCTAATCCTGGAGTCCTTTAGGAAATGGTGTTCTTTCAGAGTTGAGTGAGTGTCTTGGCTCAGAGAGAAGATGCAGCCCTCTGGGACGAAGAGGTGGTCTGACTTGAGCAAGGCTAAGGGCAGGATAAAACAAGCCAGCCTGAGCTGACTTTATACAGACAGACCACAGGGGTCCTAAATAATCACTGTTATCAGCTTATCTAATGTAACTTTGAAGTTGTCCTTGCTTTGAGTCAGGGGTGGTTCCAGCTGACCCACAGAGGTCCTTCTGACTTCAATCACTCCATAATATTATGTTCCTTCTACTTACCTAGATCCTAAAGCCACACTTGTCTTGTGATGCAGAACTACTGTAAAAGGAAGTGAAAGCTGGTAGAAAACTCAGACTGCTTAAAGACCTGCTGTGGATTACTGCACACTGTGCTGGGCTGGGGAAGGGAGTTGGGGAATAAAGGTTCTGTGCTGGTTTTGTAGTGCATCACCCATCACTCCCCTCTTGATCTGGCACTTTCTAGTAGCCCTGAATAACAATTTGCTTTTAAAAGGAGGGAGGAAGGCATCCATGTGAATAAAATTCAGGGTATATATCTTACCTTTGAAGATTGTCAAAAGGAAAAACACCTTTGTATAAGATGGCTCAATTAGTGAGAATTTGGGGAATTGGTTTTGTGAGTGATGTTAAGAATGAGTCAAAAGCAGTTCAGACTATCAGTGACACTGCAGGGAGAATGCTTGTGATGATAGTTACTTCTTGCAAAGGAGGAGGGTGTGACAAATAATTTAGAATAACTAAAACAAACAAAAAAACCCCCACAACAACCCAAAACATTTGCAACACTACTGAGACAGAGACATGGGACCCAACTGTGTTTCATTAGGTCATCTCATCCTGGAGGGAAATGGGATTATTCTTAGTTTGAAGCTTCTTATTTGACTCAGGTCATCACAAACACATAATGATTTTCAAAGGATGCACAAATGAACTGCAGTGTTACAGCCAGAGGCACCTTGGCACAAAGGAGGATATTTCATGGAAGGGAGGTCAACGATGCTACAAAGGACAGTTTCCCTCTGGTGCCTGGTCCTGCTGTGGCCCTTCACAATAGAACACAATAACCCTACCATGGTTTGTCCTGTTGTGAATCCCTCTGAAGGCTGCCACCCCACTGCCTTTTTTCTATTCTACTGCTTCTGTGTCTTGCTATTCTTCTCTCTGCTACACCTCCTCGTTAGCTAAAATATCTTAATCTTCAGAACCTGTGCTTGGTTGCAAGCCAGATTCCTGCTTTCCTTGGCTCATTTCAGCTATCACAATAGCTTGGCACCAACTGTTAGGACTGTGCTTAAGGCCCCAATTCAGGATGTTACTTATGAGAGATGTTGAGGTACTTATTTGTCTGGTGTAGGCAATGCTGAGAGCCATGGGCTGCTGCAGTGCTTTATATTCCTCAGTGTCACTCTGACTTCTTAATTTACTGTGTCCTACAAAGCCACAAGGGGAGGAGGGAGGCTCCCAAGTGTCAGGTTTATAGAGTTGTTTGGGTCAGATGATATTCCCCTGATCACAGTACTCCTGAGTGGCAAAGCACTTTGCACATCTTCAGCTCTCCGTGTGTGCTCTGGCTCTGTTGGAGTCGATGAGATCCAGTTCTGTGCTCAATTCCTTTGCTGAATTGTCCTGCTGGTCTTGAGTCTGGAAGTTACTCGTTTCTCTGGACCTGATGCTGTTGGTAATTAGTCTTGCTCTTGGCTTGGAGATGAGCTCCAGGCACTGGGAAGATTGGGAAGGGTGTAACAAGGCTGATCTCATTGAAGGGTTAAAAAATAAAGCCCCTTCCTGAGGTTATTGGATTAGCCTTGGTTGGACTCATGTGGGCAAAGGGCAGAGCATTCCTTATCAGTTGTTTCTGCTCTAACCAAGAAAATATGATTGTCCATCTATAATCACCTGGCTGGGGGGCAGGTAGAAGCCTTTGGGGGATCACAGAGACCTCACCCTTCGTGCTCTCTCTTCCAGGAGAGCTTTTGATCACTGAAGTCTTGCCTGTTTGAGTGGAGAGCTGACAAACACGTTGTGCCTCTCAACATCACAGCTCTGCAGGTTGGGTTTCTCCCTGACATTACAGGTTTTCCTACCATATCATCCAGACACTGTGGTTCTTTTCTTCTGTACTAACTGGGAAAAAGGGCAGTTGTGGACCTGTCAAAAAAAGGAGACCAGGCTCATATTCCCCATCCCAACCCACTGTGGAGTCAAGAGGTGTTTATACTTGACAAGATTAATCTCACCAGCTATTTGAAGACTTTACTGAAGTCTTTCATTTCACTGCTCACTCAGGCTGCTCAGGAAGATTAGAGTGATTGCTGATGGCTTTGCAAACTGCTCCAGTGGACACTGAGTAAATATTTTAGGAAGCACAGCTGCAAAACACTCTAAATCCAGCCCTTTCAATGACAAGCCTTACCTAACTAGCCCAGTCCAGAAGGGAAATGCCAAACCCTTGACCACAAATGCTCCTTGTCATCCTTTTAAGAAGGACAAGGGTCATGCTCAGACACCTCACACCAGCATACCCTGATTTTTGGTGTTTTCTGCACTGTGTTTCTGAGCAAAACAGGGCAAACCTGAGGTCAGAACCTGGGCATGTACCTCTGCATCCCCCTCCAGCTTGGTGTCAACTTGGGATTAGTCCTTCTGAGATGCTGAAGACTCTTATTTGATTCACTTAATTAAAAGTGAAAATGTTTGCAGATACCCATGTTCCTTGTTCTTTCTGATTATTGGAAATTTATTAATGAGTGACAGTTCTTGTTGTTAATGTGTACATTAAATTAGCTACCAACTAGCTACATGTTTTTGCCCAGCAGCCATGGAATTCAGAGTAGACCAGAAGAGATGGATTTCTCACTTCAGTTTTGGAGTTTTTTTAGCCTCTGTGTTGTAAGTATGGAAGGGTTCCTGTGAGTAACTCCAAAAGATTTGTCCAAAAGTAATGATTAGGAGGATTTCCATACGAAACTTGGACGGTACTGAAAATTCAAATTGCTCTTTCTCAGACTTTTAGAGCTTTATGTGATTTCCATATGTTTTAAAGGGCTGTCTGACCCTTCAGTTAAGGTGTCCCCTCAGCTCTTTCCATGTCACAGGTGACAAGATGAGTTTGAGAGTCTGAGATCTGAATCTGAGAGAGCACTGCTGAGTAAAGTGACCTGACTCCTGCTGTGCCATGTCTGCCCAAGTCAGCTCTGCTTATTTCTTTTCACATCTGTCACTTCCTTAAGCACAAACACATTAATGATACTGGCAATGGCAAGAATTTTTTTTTTTCATTTTATATATATGTCTGTTTCCTTGGCTTCTGTCCAGTCTGAAAAGTCCCACTAAAAAAAAATAAAATAAAAAAAAAAACCTGTTGTGTCTGAACTGATGATAGGCCATCAGACTTGATGTCCCTTTGAAATTATGACCAGCCTTCACAGTTGGACAGATCTGTGCTCCTGCCTGATGCTGATGGGTCGCACATTCCTACAGGAAGAAACAGGGGGAGGGCAGGCTCCGAATCTTGCTCTTTTCCTTGGGTGAAGGGGACATTTTCTAAATGGGATTTTATTACAGTGACAGTTCTGAGTGTGAATCACCCCATTTATGTGATATTTCCAGCAGCTCCACCAATTATGGCCACCTTTGCCATGAAGAACAAGGAAATTAACAGCAGCTAATGGACTGGCAGAGCTTTTGGTGCCAAGTCACAAGCACATGACAAGGCAGATCAGTCCCCGCCTGCCTCTTTTCTTATTTTCCTCACTGTCAGATATTTATTGTAATAGTTGAAAGGCAGCATTTAGCTGGCATAGCACTTTCTATTTAAGGTGCTGAGCAGAACAGGCCATTCCACAGATAAAGGAAAAAGTATGTTTGAGGACGATATTGGGAGTGAAATGGAAATTGCCTCAAATTGGGTTGGCGAGCATCCTTATTATTCATTGGGATGATTTAAGGACCTCTTTTAGAAAGGAGAGAAAAGTAAAGGTGTGTGGGGGGGAAATATTCTAAAACTGAAACTGTTCTCTGCTCACTCATTAAATAAATTCATGACCCAGCAATGCCTCAGGGAGCCTTCCTTGCCCAGCCAGGCTGCAGAAGGACTGTGGGGCCTGGCTGAGAGCAGGGATCAGCTTCTTAGGGCTTCTCAGAGAGTCCTTATGGATAATATTTGCTGGATTGAAGGACTGGTGATGGTTAAGGAGGAGATCCTGTCCTTTGCCTCTGCAAATGCTCCAAGAGGCAGGAGAGCTGTCTGGTGTAGGATTTATGTGGGACTGTCCTGTGTTTGTGGGGGAGGCAGCAGCCTCCCCAGAACATGCTGGTGTGGATTCACTTCTGTGGAGCAATTTGTAAGCTGCATGGGGAGCTGCTAAAAATAGGAGCAGCCCAGAATGAAGTATCCTGGACTGATTAATCCCTCAGCTCACTGCAGGGCTCCCAGAAGAGGAACATCTTTCCCTTTCCAGTCACTGCTGGTGTTTCCATGGCAGGTGCTTAAGGACTTTCATGACAACACCAGAAAGGACTATTACAGGGGTACTGGCTTTTTCCATAATCTGGATTGCAGTATTTTCCCTGGTGAGTCCACAGGAAGCCTTGCACAGTATCAGACTCCTCAACACTGGCATTTCCTGCCCCTATTTAGAACCTAAAATGCCTTTTCAGGTATACATGACAGAATTACCTGTCACCCTTTTGAATTGCAACCCATTTGGAGCTGTACAGCATTGCAGGTGCTGTGGGGCATTGATGCTGTCCCAGTATTTGGAGCAGAAAATGAGGAACCACAGTACCTAACTGCAAATGAGGGAGGACTATGCTTATCAGAATGTAATTACCCTGATCTGTGACCTTGAGGGAGCTGAGGCTCTGATAAGAAGCCCCTGGGAAGGGTATATTCGCCTGTCAGACTGAGAACATGCACAGAGATGAGCATGTTATCCTGGTTTCTCCTTTATTTCTTCCTCCTTTTTTTTTCCCCCACAAAAAAAGCTTTGTGTGTGGTTTGTTTTTTTTTTGTTTGTTTGTTTGTTTTTTTTTTTCCTTTT